>KZ505866.1:627325-695335 GCA_002844005.1 Limosa lapponica baueri
TCATGAGAATTATATTAATTGTCTGGATCACAAACCCTTCAAAATATCATTACATTGGTAACTATTGTGAGTAAAATGGGATTTGGTATGAAATCCTATTTTTAGAATGAATCACATAGATATGAAGTTTCCTAGGCATTTATGAAATCTAGAGTTTGATTCCTCTTTGTATTACAGATTACCAAGAAATAGCCCAATGGAATACTACTTTATTCTTATGTATTTTTGAATACAATTCCAATACATATGCACTGACAATTAGTCTGGTAAACAATTCAAGGAAGAACTATTCCAGCAGCTCTGCCATTTTAAATGATGAAATCATTTGAAAATCATGTAACTCAAAAACCATAGCAGACCAACAACTATTAGGCAAAGCATTTCCCCAGTGAGAGTCTTAACAGGAGGAACTCTTTCATTAATATTGGCTATTTACACATTTGTATATAGACCGGTATGATAAAAGCAGATCTGTAGAGGAAAGCAGCTGGTGCTACAGGTCTGACATCCACATTATTTGAACACCATCAGGATATTTGTGATACAGACTCAGCTGCTTTTCAGTGGTAAAACCAGCTATTTTACCAAGTATACTTTACTTTTTGTTCTTTAGAAATGAAGGCAGTGATATGAACAGTTCCAAGAGATGCAAAATTTCAACATCTTCAGGTTTATCATAAGTAGTTTATTCACCCTTTGTATAACTTGTATCCAGAAGCAGTTGATCCAGTTTGTTAAATTTAAGAGCCAGTACACTTAAACAATGAGAAGACCTGAAAAGGCTTACATTTGCAAAATAGCCTTCCTATGATTAGTAAACTGGAAAGTGCTTGAAGTACAAAGATATGCCTCAGTGACCAATGTTGTTTCCTGAATGACAACAAAGGTCAAAAAGAAGGAACAGGAGAAAAGCAAAGGAGCCATGAGACTTACAAGCAAGTAGAAAGCTTCCACCTTCTCAAAAGGGAAATAGGAGGCATCAAAAAGTGCAAATTCAGCAATACTGAACCAAACCTGCAAGAAAGTACCAATGGCTAGGTCCTGGCCCTGGTCACAACAGCCCAGGTAGGAGGCATAGTATTTAAAAGGCAGTGGAAAAGTATTCCCCACGAAGGGGGTGGCAGACCTGGCCGGTGGGATGATGAACACCTGCTGTGACCTCTAAGCAGTCCAAATCACTGGGGAGATTTGGGAGGAGCAGCCCTTCCTGTGCCCCAGAGAGATGGGCTCTGTGGCCAAGCCTCTCTGTCCCCTCGTCCACTGAGCAACCACGCAGTGGAAAGGTGCAAGTGCTCCAGGAGCACGGCCAGGATCTGTGTTCTGCCTGAGCATCTCTGTGCTTTCACCTGGCAGGTTCCATTTCCCAGGCATGGTTCCGGTTCTCATGTCAATAGGCAGCTGAGAGTATTTGCTTTAAAAAGAAATGTTAACAATGTTAAAATGCTCCAAAATGTTAACAATGTTAAAATGCTCCAAAAGTTTTTATTTCAAAAAAGACAAAAATAAATAATCTTGGAAACCTCCTTGTTGCTACTGGCGTTTTTGTTGTAGCCTTCTAAAAGGTCCTGGCATTTTTGTTTTCTGAATAATTGAGACCCTGTTTCTCTGTCAGACTGCTGTGCAGCACCAGACAGAAGACTTGGCGTAACACATGGGGGGCAAGACAAAATCTGAAACCTTCTGCACCTCTTGGTGCAACTAACACACCTCCAGAAAGCATAAAGAGAGGTCCAAGGGCCTCCCAATATGAGGTGATGTTACTCCCCATACAACATGGAAACAGTATTCCTCTGTGGGACTTGCCATACACTCCCATTCCTAGTGCCTCATCTATACCACAGTACTTTTCTTTGTACATTAATGTGTGATAACCCTTCTCCATCTCCCTTGAGATCTTCTTCTACGAAGAACACAAAATCACAGAACAGCTGAGACTGGAAGTGATCTCTGCCAATTGTCTGTTCTAAGCTCCTCCCTTAAAGCAGGGTCAGCTACAGCAGGCTGCTTGGGGCCATGTCCTGCTGGGTTTTGAGTATTTCCAAGGATGAAGACTCTACAGCCACTTTGGGCAACTTGGCTTTACTTCCTTTCTCATAAACAAATGCATTTTCTTATGTTTAATTGGAATTTATGCTATTCCAAGTTGTGCCCATTCCTTCTTGCCTGTTCACTACAGAAAGTCTGTTTCCATCTTCTTTTCACTCTCCCATCAAGTAAGTTATACACATGGATAAGATCCCCCCTGTACTTTCTTCTCTCCAGGGTAACAAGTCCCGTCTCTTTGAGTCTCTCCTCTCATGACAGATGCTTTAATCACTTCTTCATCTGTATGGCTCTTCTCTGGTCCTGCTCCAGTTCATCCAAATCTCTTTTGTACCGGAAAGCCCGGAGCTGAACCTCTGTTTACCTGCTGGTGATGCTTTTTCTAATGCAGCCCATGATCCTGTCGACTTTCTTTGCCACAAGGACACGTTGCTGACTCATGGTCAACTTGGTGTCCAACAGGACCCCCAGTTCTTTTCTGCAGAGCTGACATGATGGTATAGAGCTTTGTGCAGTGACATTTCTCCTTCTCTCCTTTTCTGCAGCAGTTTTTCCCAGCAGGAGAGGCAGGAAACATGCCAGGAATATTAATAAGAATCTCAGACTACTAGTTGGAGGGGAGGAAGGCTTCATGGAAGGATGCCTGTGTTGAAACAAACCAAGAAATAAGTTTATCCTACTTTGTGTAAAAGAAAAATGCTATTTTTCCTGGGAGCATGTGCCAATATAGCTGGCATGCTGCTTTACAGTGAGCGGTGGGAGGTAAAGTGACAGGCATGGTGACATGAGCAGTGCTAGTCACAGACTGCTATGAACAATCTTTTCTGTGGGGAAGGACCCTGCTAACTAAGCTCCTGAATGGCACAGCTAGTAAACTAGTTGTGCCAATGCCAGTGGCCACCTGTCCTGCACCATGTGTATGCTGGGTGTCAGGGCCTGGTTACCATGCTGTCTCCTTAGGACCCAGTGAGGTGAGACCATCCACAGCCTCATCCTGGATATTGACTGATCCTGGGGACTTTGAGGGGTGAATAAGGGACTTCACACATGCTGTGGTGACCGATAAAGGGACTGCTGTGTGCACTGGCTCAGAACCTGTGTAGCAGCAACCCCTGGATGCTATGCACGCTGCTAAGCAAGTACAGTGAGTAAGCGTGAGACACTTGTGACCAAGGCTATCATAGGATCCCTCTGAAGGTGCCTTCACTGGCATCAATGGATTTCACTGGAGAAATCCACTCTGCCAACACTGAGGTATGCACATCCCTGTCACAGTCTGTGAATGATCAAGGCAGCACTACAGGCAACAATGTCAGTCTCTTCAGAACGGCATAGAGCTGCTGCAGAAAGGTGCCAGGTGGCCTAAGAGCTCCTGTCTGAAGGAGCTTGACCAGACACCTCATTTACTTCAGAATGGGGAAAGAACACAGTCCTACAGGACAACTGAGAGAGAAATCATCGTTGAGAGCTACAGCACCCAGGTCTGCAATGGCAACTAACTGAACAATCACTGGCAGTCACTCTGAGCAAGACAAACACGAAACAATCAACGTGCTCCTTCCTACTGGCAAAAGAGAAGCAGCATGGATGAGAATAAAATCTTGAGTTCTGCGTGGGTTTTTGTGATTGGATGAGAGGCTTTGGTCTGTGAGCTGACCTGGACTTCGTATCCTTTTGGAAAGGCTCAAATGTCCAAGAGTCTGTTGGTTTAGGGACAGCTCCACAATGAAATGCCCGGCAGTGGAAAGGGTAGCAGAGCCTTAGCTGACCTCTTTCTTGGGACAAGCATTGTCAAACAAGGACACGTAGCAAAACACATCCTTTTGTGTTTGCGCTGTATTACACGGTTGTGCTGGATGGGGCAATCCATTACCTTTTATCTCAGGAAGCATTTCAGCTACAGGAAGATTTGCTTAATTTCACTAGAGTTCATGACAGATCTAATGTTGCCAAGTAGACTATGCAGTACCTCTTATATTTGTATGATTCTGCACTGGTGGCTGATCGTGATCAAGATTTTTACTTACTTGTGGAATAATTTTGTTGCTTCTGCAACTCACTTTATATTAATCATTTATTTCACCAATAAAAAAATAGAAATGCTGACAAAAACCACTAACCTGGGTTGTGTATTAACATGTTCTGGAGGATTGTTCTGCCCCTTCTCTCCTGCAAAACAAAACAATTCCTTTCATTAATGAATATATTCAACTCAGAAGTATTTTGAAAAACATGCCATTGCTAACAACATTAATGCTGCAAATTGGCTGTTATGAAACAACTGTACTGGCTCACTGGGCATCTTTGTAGCTACTAAGTTATAGGCTGTCTATGATGATCCAAATGTGATTCAAGTAGATGGTGCACAAATGCCAAGGTGGCTCACATACGGTGAGCTGGAGAGTAGTGCTAGACAATTTCATTGTCAAGGAAAAAGATTCAAGGCATATTCAGAAGTGACAGAGTAAAACATATTGGCTAATCCTTTGACTTCTGAGCTGTAAAGTATACAACAATGGACCGTGGCCATTGAGCGTTAAAGCTTGTTTGAACAGAAACAAAGCAGTCTTAAGCAGAAAAGGCAGAGGGGGCAGCAGCCACAGGAGCAGCTTGCAGTTTTGGGAGCACTCCCAGTTGTGTGATTAAAGGTATTCACCATGTACAGACACATTCATTCGACCTGTCTTTCCACCACCATGGCGATCCCATTTTCAGCTAAATGGGACTTACAACGGTGGTGAGCAATTTATGTACCACTCCTGTGATAGAACAGCTCATTCTCTTTACAATAGATTTGCAGTGATGGGCCGCAAATGTGAGGCAAGGACTCATGACCTTTCCTCAGAAGCACTGTCGCTGCATGGCAATGGCTGTAGCAGACCGGCCTGGGCTACAAACTGCCATGGAAAGTACTAGTGGTAGTCCAGACTGAGCTCTTTGCCATTATTATTGCACTGGTATCTTCAGCTGAATGGGACTAATACGGACTGTATTACAGAGAAAGGTATGGATGATTCAGAGGCTTTCCACTTGCGTAGATAACTAAAAGGGTTAAGGAGTCCACCTCTTCTCCCTAGAAGCATAATTTGCTCTAGACAATTTCAGAGGCATTTTGTATATTGACTTTGGATTTCTGTTTTAAAATCACATGGCATTGAAAGAGGTCAGAGTAGTTTCTTTTATTGTCTGCTCATTCTTTTATTTCAAAAAAATTATGTGATTATGCAACTTCTTTTATGCTTTCTATTGTATATTATGACTGTCCTGCAGACCATGAATGTTTCTTCAGCTGGTTCGTTCACCTGATGGGCCATGAAGTTACTTGTGGAAGATCTGTAAGAATGGTCTCTGTGTATACAAAAGGCACATTTTGAACCTAGCATCTGGTGCTATGACCTGTGGAGAAGGAAAAGAACAACTCACCTTAAACCACGCTTCAAAATTTTAGCAGCAATTTCAAATCCTTTTCTGGTAGCATCTGACTGGGGTCCAAATATCCTGATGTCTGAATTTTAAAAGCAACCGAAGCCTTATCTTTCTTTTCTGCTCAACCTCTCTTTTCCCAACACACTTTTCTTCAGCTCTGTAATTCTTCTCTATACAGATAGTCTAAATACTGCTTTTGAAATTAATTTGTATTCCCACAACTTGCTCACTGATGTGCTGCGCAGACTGTGACTATGTCTGAGTTCCTTGAGCTAGATTACTCTAGGATGAAAAACTGTGCTCTTTGAAATGCTAGGTCTGTGGTCTTCTACAACGCAGGCTGTAAGTGACGCCGGGTAACTGCATACAAGTTTTTGCAGAATAATCTATTTAAATACTATTAAATTTGGCAACTAACATTTGAAGGATGTGCTCTTTCTCAAGTTCCTCGGTAACAGAAGTTTCTCCATTCCTCAGCAAGAGCTATGGATTCTGGTGGGAAGAAAGACTAGTGATATTGGTAGTCTAGCCAACAACAGGAGAGAGAAAAGTTGCAATAAGTATAGTGTCGGTATATCACAGCATGCAGTCCTGCATATGCTGATCTTACCAAATTTTTTGAGTTCACAGAATAGTGACTCTGAGAGGGGTTGTGCCTGTCAGTATTCATTACAGAGGAATAACATGGAAATTAACTGAAAATTCTCTAGAGACATTCTGCAAGATTGAATTTCTCACGTTTTTGTTTTATTTGCACTAGCCATGCTGCACTATTTGCTGTGATAACCAAACCATGCTTACTATTCAAGTTCCAATGAACAGCTTTTATCATTATTTTTGCTTCAGCCATTTCAATATGCTCCTTCCTTTTCTGCAAGGTTTCACACCCTATGATGAATGAATCTTCCATTCTGGAGATTTTAGGGTAAAATCCTCTCATTCAGGCTTTTTTTTTTTTACGAATGGAATTACTCCAAGTAAAACTGCATGGCTGACATTGATCTCCATCCATCACTTTATTTAGTAAACACAGAACAGGCAGTTTGGGGTGTGTCACAAAATTACACAAGATATATTTCAAGGAGTTCAGCAAGTCTGCCCCAAGTACAGCTGAGGAGCTGTACTATTACCTTCACAGGTGAACCTGATAAGGTAAGCATTTCTTTCGATTATGATGTAAGTTTAAATTTGCAATTTAAAAAAATTATCTCTTAAAAAACTTAAAAAAAGATAGCTGAAGCCTCATGTTTATGACCTTCAATATCAGTTGAAGAAACAAATGATTAAAGGATGCCTTCTGAAGAAACCTCATCTCACCTTCACATGTGTTTTACATTATTTTACTCTTTCACATTCTGCTACTCATAAAGTTAAAGTATTTGTTTGTATGAACTAAAGCTTTGTTTACTAACTATTCCATATCGAACAGCTGGTGATATGTTACGACAGCCTTTCTTCCTTCTTCCTCTATCCCTTCAAATTTTCATTTAGACTTAAAAGACAAAATTGAATTTGTTGAAATTCAAGAGGACGCAATTAAAGCCTTATGCAGGGTTTAAGGAAGATATTCTCTGAATGAAATTAAGGAAGGCAGCACGTTCAGCTGACCCCAGCATAGTGCAGCTCTGTGTTATCTTTAATAATTACATTTTGTAATTACTTCTATTTAAATTATTTCTATTTTTATCTGAATTATTTTTAATAATAATAAAAAATCTACCTTATATCAGCTATATAAGTGGTTCAAGTTAGAAAGAGATTGAGCATCCATTCTAGCAGGGACACAGCCAGATCCAGATGCACTGTTGTTCAAATTATTCCACGTTAAGAGATATTGTCACGTGCATGCCTTGATTCCATAGGGACTGTGATACATATTGCAGAGTATCCTGGATTTTGCTCTCTAGCAGCCACAAAGTTTGCACTGCTTGAAGATTCCCAAGAGCTCTGTGGATGCAAACAAGGAAATTCCACCCTAGCAAGGTTCTCTCTCCTCGTGTCAACATGTGGGAAGTTATATATAAACACTATACTAGACTTTACAATACTGTATTTTCTATTCTATGTTGTCTTCTTTACTAAAAAATCCTTCCCTTCAGTGTTAGATGAAATGCTAAATGCTGAAACTACAGGGAAAAATTTACAAGAATGTCAGAAAAAATATTTAAATATTGAAAAGGTGAAGGTCTCTGCAAATTAAACACAAGGCTAAACAAGCACTGTCTTATTAAAAGGTTAAGGTGGATTTTCAAAAAGGTGATAATAAATACTAAAGAACACTTAAAACAGAATGACATATAATTTAGTCAACAATGAATGGAACATGTACTAGTTATAGATGTTCATTATAAACTGGATGAATTTGGTAAATCTTTTGCAGTGTCCATTGCTGTGCCTTCATTATCCTATTTACAAAAAAAACAAAGTTAGCATGGCTAACTTTTGAGACCTCTGATAATGTGGGTGGTGTAAGAACCTGGCTTCTGTTTATGGTAGGCTGAAATTAGAGTAAATCAAGCAAAACTTATGCTGTTGCTTCAGACTTGCACATTGTATACTGGAATTAACTGTAGTTTGGATCATGGAGGGCTGATCTGTCAACTCATCTTAAAAGTGATGTTAAAAACTAGAGTCAATAACTTGTTTTGGAGTCTCAAAATAATGAAAATTCTGAGAACAAACCAATGTGTGCTTTTTTCCTTAAAAGATGAGAGAAGACTATTAGTGAGCTTCTTTCAAGGTAACTAACATTCTTTGCAGCATTTTCAACATATGGTACACATGTACAGAGAAAGAGAACTCAAGTTTCAGACAAAAGAATCACCAGCCTATGCGTAACTGGTAGCTCTGCAGCTTTTTGATTGCTCACGAATCCAAAAGCATGTCTGCCTTTCAAATACACACCACTGGATTCTGTTTGCTGAAAAAACCCCATGCACCAAGTTCACAGGTTTAAGTGCACTGACTTGCATTACAATTAATATATTTCGTGATAATAAGTCAGATTCTTTCTGTTTGCTTTAGATAACACTGATTTCACAATGGGCTCCATCACTGCAGCAAATGCAGAATTTTGTTTTGATGTATTCAGAGAGCTGAAAGTCCACCATGCCAACGACAACATCTTCTATTCCCCCCTGAGCATCATTTCAGCCCTGGCCATGGTCTATCTGGGAGCAAGAGGTAACACTCAATCTCAGATGGAGAAGGTAAGTTACTTACATGGATGTAAAGTGACCTTGACTTGTGCTTGTTGTTCCTTCTAAGTAACGTCACTGAAACATATTATCCACTGATGAGGTTCTCACCTGTTTTAATGCACCAGAAATCAGCCAAAGTCACAAAATGAAGAACTGGATTGAGATTTTTTTAGAGAAAACAACAAAGATGTACATTTTTGCTATAAGAGGCAGTTAGTTTTGACTTAGAAAAGAAAAATATCTCAATAACAATAATGAAATGGATTACTAGTCAGCAAATTTTATTATATGACCTTTTTTCTAAATTCATCATCTTCCAGATAATGTGTTTTCTTTTCTTTTTTTTTTTTTTTAATGTATAAAAAAGGTAAATCCCAGGAAGAGAGGAAAAGAGAAACTATTTCCAGTGCATAATATGTAACTCAGTTAATTTCTAGGCATTCACTAAAAAATGTATTACCTAACCAAAGAGAAGTATTTACAGTTTCTTAGAAGGCCACAGAGGCCATAAACCAGTTGCAAACTCACCTGTAAATTTTTAGTTCATCTATGTTCTCAGTTAGCACTTTTTTTTTTTCTGAGCCAACATCTTTACCTCCAGCATCGTGTGTACATCTCAAATTCACATAATTTTTGAACAAGTTTGTCATTTCTGGCATTTTCTTTTGCAGGTTCTTCACTTTGATAACATTACAGGACTTGGAGACACTAATGACTCCCAGGTAGAGAAATAACTTGATCTCCCTTTCTGTCCTATTTTCTCCTCAGAACAAAACTAGAACTGTTCTGCCTCTCCTTTTGGCACTTTCAGACCATGTCAAAAACCATGGAAACGCTCTCAAACCAAGGAGGTTTGTGGAGGGAGGGAAGGAGGGTGTAACTTGCCTATTTGTTAAAAAACAGGGAAAGATGGCAGGTTGCACATCTTGCACCAGAACAAGTGACAGTGTGGGGCAGGATTCTTTGGGCATCAGGGTGCCTTCCTGGGCAAATGCTGCTGGGGACAGCACGTGAAAGGGCCTCAGCACCTACAGCCAGGGTACAGCAATCAGACTTGCAGCTGAGAGACTCCAAAGCAGATCAGGAAGATGCTAGGCAGAGAAAAGCCCAGAAGTCTCAGTGACAGGAACTTCTCTTGAGAAGGATGAACTTGTCGGTTCAATGCACCATCACCACAGCACCTGCTGTTCCAAAGGTGACAGCCCTATGTCTGTGGAAGAGGACTCGACTGCAGCGTGACTCTTACTGATAGGGACAATCCCTTCGCGTCTTATTTCCTAGATAAGATGAAGCTAATGCAACGTATCTTCTTATTTTCATGTCATCACGTCAGTGTGGCACTTCTGAATACCTCCACAATTCATTCAAGAATCTTCTCTCAGACATCACCATGCCAAATGCTACATACTCACTCAAGATTGCTGAGAGACTCTATATTGAAAAAACATACCCCGTTCTTCCGGTGAGTAGTACTGTAACCTGACTTCAGCGAGATTCCCCATAAAGGCCCCTGTGACTCTGCCTTAGAGAAGCACCACCAACAGTAGCCCACTGTCTGTTGATGAAGAGTTGGGTGTGAGGCATGGGAGGAACTAGTTCAGAGTGAGTTTGAACCTTCCTGTGGCTGTTAGAAAAGTACAATGGCATAAAATGTGCCAACATTGCAAGTCACAGGAAGTGATCAAGACTACTGTTCATTTGCTAGAAAACGGCTTTTAATGAAAAATGCAACTTTTAAGGGAAATGAAATACATTTTATGATGTGAAAGTATGAAGATTGAAATTGCCAAATTTGGATTTTTTCAAAGCTAAATATCAAACCTTCCCAGTGAAAGGAAGCTTTGGTTTTGAAATCTAAGAATGTGAAAATACAGTATTCAAAATAAGAAGTGGGCACGAA
The DNA here is from genome assembly GCA_002844005.1 of Limosa lapponica baueri. Taxonomy (NCBI): domain Eukaryota; kingdom Metazoa; phylum Chordata; class Aves; order Charadriiformes; family Scolopacidae; genus Limosa; species Limosa lapponica. The sequence goes on from KZ505866.1 coordinate 637,895, forward strand.
GAGAATGAAGCAAACATTGTCTGTCCTTAAAAATGTTTGTTAAACTGAAAGTGTTTTGGTATAACATAGAAAATACTTCGAAATTTTAACTTAGAATCCTATCTGAAAAAATTGCCAGACCTAAATATGTGAAGTAGTCTTTCTTGCCCAGCTTTAAGATTCAGTTACAGGAAAACAGCTGTGACAGACATGTTCAAACAGAAGGGTAAAAGTTCACTGTTCTTTTAACCATTCTGCTTCATTTCACAGTCTTGCATTTCACATTCATACATTTTCAAGTTCTCCTCAATCTGACAGCTGCAATCCTTCTTCTTACAGGAGTACTTAAAGTGTGCAAAGAAATTCTACAAAGCGGGGCTGGAAGAAGTTAACTTCAAAACAGCCACAGAGGAAGCAAGACAGCTCGTTAATTCCTGGGTGGAGAAAGAAACAAATGGTAAGGACTGAAAAATGAGTAGCAGATATTTTCCTCTACCGACCATAATCTATATACCCTTGTCTTCCACTTCTCATAGAGGAGAAAGTGGGTCAAGCAAGAGCAGGTTTCTTAATGCTATGAAACCCCCCCCCCAAAGCGGCACCCTTCACCCCCATACCCTTTACAACAGGCATTTGTGCACACCAGAGGTCTATCTTACCACTGTCTGCCCTGCTTCTTTCTTAAAGGACAGATCCAAGATTTCCTTGTGTCAGGCTCTGTTGATTTCAATACTGCGGTGGCCCTTGTGAATGCCATTTACTTCAAAGGGATATGGAAGTCAGCGTTTAAAGAAGACGACACTCAGGAAATGCCCTTCAATGTGACAGAGGTAGGAGGGCACAGAGGTAGGAGGGCACGGGCACAGGTTCTAGCCAGGATGGCTGTTGGCTCACAGAGCCAGCAGTCTGGGTGTTACACAACAAGGAGTGTTTGCAATAGCTGTGTCTGATCAGGCTTCCATGACACACCAGCAAGTGAGGAAAACGGGAACACAACTCATCTTTGAAGACAACATGATTGAACATCAAGCCCTGTCCCTTTCATAGGGCTTGTACATTTGCCTGCTTAAAGAAAAAATTGCTCCCCAGTCATGTTGTCTCATGTTTCTGTTTTTGCAGCAAGAAAGCAGACCTGTGCAAATGATGTGTCAAAACGGTACCTTCAAAGTGGCAGCGGTGGCTGCAGAGAATATGAAGATCCTGGAGCTTCCGTACGCCAGTGGGCAGCTGAGCATGTTGGTGCTGTTGCCTGATGACATCTCTGGCCTGGAGCAGGTAGGGGCCTGGCAAGGGAAGCAGAGGAGTTACCACTTCAGTGGGACCTGGCTACTGTCAGACCTTTTGCTGTCCATGTACATCACAGCTGCTCCCACCACGGCTGTGCTGGGCAGGCAGGGGAGCACAAGAGCCCCCCAGGGTCTATCAGGAGCTCAGGCAGAGAGTGGCCTCTTCGGAGAGCCCTGGGTTCAGCCTAATGAAATGAAGGTACAGGAGCACAGTGCTGCTGTAGCCCTGCAGAAGAGATGTTGCTATATGGACCAATCTCTATCAGATGCCAGAAACAGATATGTTAGCAGGGTATTTTTTCGAGTTATTTCAGTCTTCTAGGACAGCACTCAAGTTTGCTAAACCAGGTAAGTTTACCCAAGGGGAAATAAAAAAGCAAATTATAAGAAAAGCATTCCAAGAGCTGACTAAATGGAAAATGGAAAAAGTACAATTAGAAAGTAACTAAGATGAGGGAAGGGATCAATAAAATATTTTCCAGGAGTAACAATTTTGGGGCCAATTTGTTTTGATGTTTTCAAGAACTGTATTTTCACAAAAAGCACCTTGGTCTGATGAAGAAATTTTCAGATGACAAAGATTTGGGGAATTTCATAAAGACAGATGAGATATAATCTGTAGTCAGGAGGAAGCATACAGGATAAACAAATACATATAAGATTAAGTATCAGTTCTTTTGTGTACACAAAGTAAATGTAAAGAAATATTAACAAGTGGTATAAACACAGCCAGTAAGGCCATCTCAGTCTGGTCTCAGGCATGTCATTCCCTGCCTCTCTTTGCAGCTTGAGAACAAAATCAGCTTTGAAAAACTTACAGAGTGGACCAGTCCAAATGTGATGGAAAAGAGGAGGGTGAAAGTGTACCTCCCACGCATGAAGATTCAGGAAAAATATAATCTCAAATCTGTCTTAACCACCTTGGGTATGACCGACCTGTTCAGCCCTTCGGCCAATCTGTCTGGCATTTCTTCAGCAGAGAACCTGAAGATATCTGAGGCCATCCATGAGGCTTACATGGAAGTCAATGAAGAGGGCACTGAGATGGCAGGCTCAGCAGGGGTGATGGGAGACATCAAACATTCCTCTGAGTTGGAAGAGTTTAGGGCTGACCACCCTTTCCTTTTCTTGCTCAAACACAACCCAACAAACATCATCCTCTTCTTTGGTAAATATTGTTCCCCCTAAGGAGAAAAAGAGTTGGAAATAATGCTTGCCTTGCCCTCAGAAACAGAACCCCCCTTACTGTAGTGCTGTAGCGTAATCTCATCTCTTCAATATTTTCTCCAAGGGAAAAGTCTTCAATATCTAGGGAGATATTCTTGAAGAAGCAGGTGACTTTTCTGATCTTTAGGTGAAGGTATTTCTGCTCAAGCAGAATCTTGTATTCAAGATTTATATTCAGGATTGAATGAGATTTTCAAGAAGTAGTTTAGGAATATTTCCCATGTCATTGAATACCTGAGAGACATGGCCAGTGTTTTGATTTTTGTGAGAAATCCTGCCAGTGCTATTGAGAATCTGGTTGCTCTATAAAAGTTCTGTGAAATAAACACAGCTTTCAAAATAATCTGAATAATCCTTTCCATTGAACTCACTGGGCCACCATCCTTGAATTGATGCCTGGAAAGCTTGCAGATAAAATTCTAAACTTCAGCAAAGCAGTCTTCTTCCAGGAAGGCATTTGGGCTTCTTTGTGCTGCACATACTATAAGGCTGTGTCTCTTGTTCTGAGGATCCATACAGAAAGTCTGCCATTTCTTTATAAATCATCATCTCCAAATACAACATCTTCCTGACTGATATAATTTCTCATCTTCATTTCAGTGACATATCATTGATTTTGTGAATGTTAATTGGTGGTTCTTCTATTTATTCTAATAAAAGCATTGCAAACTAAACATATCATCACCTATTCTGGGTTACCACACCACACAACCTGAAACACAATACAGTGGGTAGTGATTATTGACTGAAGTGGTTTAGACTAGGATTTAGATCTTCTTTTCAAAACTAGAATACATACACGAAGTCACTAAACAACTTAAGAATGTTTTTTTAAATTTTGAGCTTAAGCAAGGTAAACCCTACAGCTCCTATTATTACCTTGAGCTTATCTCCATATAGCACATCAAATAACTAAATTCTTTGAATTTGTCATTGTATTTCCAGATAGTTTTAAGAGATTTCCTCTAAGTATTGTCAGTAAATATATCAAGCTGATGTCTAAGAGACATAGGCTCAAAAACATGAGAGGAGTGTTTGCCTGAAAAGGTGGACTGCTTCAGCTCTCTCATACCCACAAGAATCATACAAGGAAATCCTTCTTATTGCCTCTTGATGTGATAGTCCTCTACAGATGTTGTTTCCTATTTCACAGTCTTTAGTGGGAAGGTTCTTTAGGTTACAGTTTACCCAATTAAAAAGATTATTAATGTTAATTGCCGAGTTAAGCAACCTCCCTTCTACTGGAATGCACATGCAGAACTATAAATTACAGTATCAGTATCTAAAGTGTTTAAAAAAGAGACACATAGTGGTATTTGGAGCTGCCTCAACTATTTGCAAAGTCAGCATTAAATATAACTTGAAATGATGAAGCTGGCAGCGGGGAAACACTTCTACATAGCTGCTTTGAATTCTGTAGAACTGCAAATACTGGTCTTCCCAAGACAATCAAAAGGGATTAGCTACAGTTCAAATATTCAAGCAAAAAAGTATTTCAAGAGATATGACATTTCAAGGATTCCTGTGTATATTATGTTCTTCTTCCCTTATAACCAAAAGCAGTCAACACAGTTTTGCTATGACTTAAAAAAAAAAAAAAGGCAGGATTTGTAAAATACTGTCCTAAAAAGCAGAGTGTGTAAGGTTATTAAACAATTATAAAACTGCTATTAAACTGAAATAAACATGTCTGTCACTCTGCACTTTCCAAGTACAATGAAAATAAAATGATCAGCATTTATTATGGAAGTATTTATTATATAACATGAAGAAAAAATATCTATTCTCTTGCATAATTGTTCTTTTGCTTGATGATTATTTTAAAGCAAAGAAATGGAGAAAATCAAGGCTGAAATATTAAGTAGCTTCCTTAAACTACACGAGAGAGATTTTCAAGGCACAGAGTCCACCTAATGTCTTCACTGTTAAACAGAAGCATTTGACTCTTGTTTTAAACTGGTCCATTAGGTGTCACTCAGGATACGAAGCAATGTTTATCACTCTTCTGTAAGACAGACATCTGTTGAAAACTAGGTTTGGGAGCTTAATGTAGATTCCAATTTTGTGCTTATTTCAAATTTTGTGCAAGCAGATGATTCTGATCAATATACTGAAAATGTAGACCAGTGGCACTGTGCTTGGAACCCAGTAATTTTGTAAGAAAAAGACAGAAATATTATTTGATGAAAGTGCAGAAGGCATCTTAAGATGTCTGTTTCCTGAACAAAAAAATATTATCACAGTCAAATGCTGCAGAGCTATTTGTTTTATGAAGGAGAAAACATCCTCTGTAGAGGCTAAGATGAGAGGTAAAAGTACAGATTCAACAAAGTTGAATAAAATCTATTCCTGCCGTATTGATAGCTGGGCACAAAACTGTGCCTCTACATTGCTGGTCTGGGCCAGCAGGACCTGCTGTACGGGAGCTGCCACGGTGAATGTGGCTGCTGCAGCCCCCATGGGGAGCAATTCTGCAAAGAGCAGCAGGAAGGGTGTTAACAAAGCGACGAGGGGAGAGCAGCCATGCTGCTTCGGAGCTCTGAAGACCAGCAAGAGTTTAAAACCATGAATTCCAGTTCCCATGAAGTCTGGGTATTGTCAAATAGTCCTTTCTGTTCCCTGGGAGCATGACTGAAGTTGTATGTCAAGAAATTGCCATCTGTGCATCCACTACACTCCATTTTCACTATATGCTGTGATGTTTTGGGTACACAGTATTGCAAGGGGTTTGTGGAACAAAAACCAGCCACATGCAATCACGTTCTCTTTAATGCTGCATAGGACAGCATTAGAAGTGCTCTGTGGACTAATTATGCCTTTCCTTTCCATGTCATTTGTGAAATGGATGGAGCTGACATATCTTCTCTGCTCTTTGGGGAATATAATTATCTGAGACCATTCCACGCTTCTCTGCACATTTGACTTCCAAGAAAGGCCTACCTTCTCCTAAACAAACCAAATCCATGGCTGAAGGCACAAGACTTTGCAGACAGTATGCTCTGATCTTAGTCACCAGAGGAAGAGCACTCAGAGAACCACTTAGACTCCAGGGGGAAAGCTATCCTGGGCTCCCAAATGATATATGAGAAACCACAGCATGCTGAATCAAACTGAAAACTACATGTTGGCTAGAAAGGATTTGACACGGAGCAGTGTTCTTGTGGCTAGTGAGCTAAGATTCTTCAATCTGGAAAAGAGGCAGCAGAGAGGGGATTGTCAAGGAGCAGCAGGGATGAGGCTGCTCAGCAAGGGAAGGGGACAGCAGGTGATGGCAAGGCCAGCAAGGCAGGGGCCTCCGCTGATAAGGTGCTCAGTGCCATGGTTCCCAATGCTACTGCCGCAGTCCGGTGATTCCCAAACAACTCTGTAGCGATGAGGTAGGGCAAATCGGAAGCCTGGATGTTAAGTCCATGTGTCAGGGTCTGTAGTGGTCCTGACCTGAAGACTGTTGTCCATTGAGGAGTTAGTGATCCACATAAAAGTCCTGATCAGGCACAGGTGTGTGCTGTGCTATGTTATGCTGCACATATCGCTTGGACTTCAAGCCTGCACTGTGCTGAAATGTATCACGTAGCTGCAGGATAAACTTAGCAGGCTAATCATAACGGAGGAGCTTGTAGATGGCCCTGAACTGTCACCTGGTAATGGTGCTGCTGGCACATCCCTTGTCTTTATCTTGAAGTGGAGAAGCATGTTTCTATATAAATATACTTCTTTTGACAGTAGAAATGATAAACGGAGTTGTTTACTTCTAAGAACACACCCATAAAAGCTGTAAAGATCACAGCACCAGTGAACGTCTGCATACATGGGATATGCAGTGTACTGTGCCCTGAATAAAGATCCAACCAAAACTGCACACCTTGGGGTTCCCACCATCTGAAGGGACATGAAATTATCTCTGCACTCTCCTTTTCCCCTCATGTTATCTCCAATAAATTGCACTTTAATCAGTTTCTTACTAGTGTCCAAAAGGAACACTTGCAGTGGTGCATTACAGGGTCCAGCTCAGTGAGGCTCATGGAGAGGCACAGCCATACAAGGTAGCAAGGACCACAATCAAGAGACTCAGTTTAAATGCTTTTCTCAGGTGAGGGGGATGCCAATGGAGGCATCTCACACCTCTGTCACCAACAGCGCTCTGATTCAATGCTGGACAATTGCTTCAGATGTGCCTGAGCCCAGGTAGACAAACTCCTAGGAGAGGAATGATGTTCTGAAAACCAGAGGTTTCTGAAGAGAAATGATATGATATGGAGACAGTGACAGAGACTGACTATTCAGGATATCTTCTGGCACAGGAACTTAAGGGTATAAAAAGAAGTTAGTAGGAAACAGTTTAAAAAATTTATATACAGGTAGCTGACAGCAAACAGATAGCTGAATCATGGACTTCATGGTAAAAGGATGCTGGAGACAAAACCATGGGAGAGAAATCCATTGAGAGATTATATATGTATATATATATAATATATAGAAAATACTACCAGCTATTGAAGTCCCAGGACTGAAAACAGCCAACATTAGGACCCTGACAACATGACCAGCCTCAGCAGAAGCTTTCCCTCACACCCTCTGGGCATGGGCCCAGGAGCCTGTATTGGGCACTGGCACCATTTTGGTACTAGGCGTGCTCTTTGTGAGAGGAAGCCATGAACTGCCCTCGGCCAGTCACAGGCAGTTGCAGCTGGCCCTGTAATGGACAAAAAGAACTCATTGTATGCCAAATCTTCAGACAGTCAGAGAAGCATGTGGCAGCTCTGCTCAAGCATAATTAAGAAAGGGTTGCAGAAGAAATGTGCGAGAGGTGTTTGGAGAAACAAAACAGAGGAAACACATGGAAGGAGATGTCATTGAGAGCACAGCTGAAGGCACACTCCTGGGAAGAGGTGCTCCATGCCAGAGGAGGCACCTCTGAGGGACTGCAGCCACAGGCAACCCATGCCAGGGCAGTGACACCCTAAAATCACTGCATCCCGCAGGTGACTGATGTTGGAGCAAGGACATCCCTGTGGAGCAAACTAGAGCATGGGAAAAAAGTGAGCAGCAACAATTGGCAGATAGAAACAGTTATACACCAACCCCAACCTCTTGTATTGCCTGCTGCTTCACCAAAGGGACTGGGAAGTATTGAGTGTAACAAGAAAGCTGAAACTAGGAAGCAGAGAAGGAGAGTTTTTGGACTGAAGTTGAGTGTGGGGAAGGGGGATGAAAGGTCTAAGTGTCTGTTTTATAGTTTGTTACTTTGGTTTTTGTCAATACCTGAATCAATCAACAAAAAATTAATGGTAATCAGCAAGAAATTATGTGAAACACCCAAGTAAAGATTGCTGCCCACAACAGAAGCCCATTTCAGCTGCGCCTTGGCACTTCAGTCCCTGTCTGAAGTACACAGTAGATGTTTGTCTCTGGATTTGCCTCCTGATGGACCTCAGGCCCGAGCCTTGTAGCCTTGTCTCCATGCCCATCTCTTTTGCTCATAAGTGGGTGGTAGGGCTCTGAGTGCACTAATAAGCCTTTAATCGTCTTGACCAGCCACACCTGGAGCTTCTACCCACACCTGTCGGCCCAGGAGCTTTAAGCTATATCCTGGACCTTCAGTCCCTCTCTGTGCTACATCAGAGGTGTACCAGTCTCCAGTTCAAACACAGCTGTGCCCATGCCTGGTCAAGGACTCCTAGTGTGACCTTGGCCCTGCCTTGTGATCACTGGACCTGAGCCTAGCTTTGACATGTGAATTGACTTCACAGTTTGTCTTTGGACCTGCCTCACAGCTATGACATTGATTTGGACTCTTGGCTGGAGCTGTCTGTGATCTCCGGGCCTGTTCTGCTCAGGTCCCGTGGGACTGAGCCCTGGCTAGTGAGGCTCCTGCCCTGCTAGCTGTGGGAGCTCCCTTGCCTCCTGGTTTGTCTTTTCTCGGGGAGAATCTGGCCCTTACTGCTGCCTGACAGTGAGCTCAGGCCTCCTTGAGCCCTCTGCCAAGCACCGAGGAGTCTGGTCTCTTGTCCTTACAAAAACCTTGTCCTTACAAAACTTCCCGATCTCCCCACAGCACCCACAGACTCAGGCTCCTGAGTGAACTCCCTTCCACTCAGCCAGACCCTCCTTCTTCCCCAGGTTGTGGCCAATCGTTGGGGTGACCTGACCCCCTCACTCAGCCCCAGGCCTCTCATGCCGTGTCACTTTTCAGTCTGCTGTCCCTGCCCTCTATGTCCCCTGAAAGAGCCACTGAGCCACTCCTGATCCCTGTAAGGGCTCTGTAAGGAGTGAGGACGCACCTTGCTCAGAGGAGAGGCTGCTGTGTTGGAGCCCTGAAGGGTGTTGACAGCCCTCACTGTCCCTGACCTCTCATGGTGCTTTCCCCATGTGGCCCACGGCCCAGGACCCCACGTCAGCCCCCTGGGGCCATCAGCCCAGTGACGCCACAGCAGGGCCAGTCTCCAGCTCCCCACAGCCCTGCACTGCCCGGCATGGGCCCTCTCTATCCTAGCTTGCAGGCCGATTTCCTGGCTTGACCTTGGACCTGCCCTGTCACTATGATATCGCCTTATGATCTGAACACTTGGTTGAATGTGGCCACCATTTCAGGGTCTGTCCTGCTTCCCTTGCTCAGGTACCATGTGACTGGGCCCTGGTCAGTGAGGCCCTTATCCCTCTGACTTACGTCCCCGCAGATCTCATCCCATCCCATAGGGAACAACCAGCTCTCACTGCTCCCTCACCCTGGGCTCCCCAGATCGACCCTTGTGCCAGTTCTTCTTGTGCTGTGTCCAGGGCTGTTGATGGACCCTCTTACTGGCACTCGGCTCTGCCTTCCTGAGGTCAGATCGTGTGGTGTGGTGCCAGTTGGTGAGGGCATTGCTCACCCTGGGGTGACACCTGGCCTAGCTCACTGCCCTCATGGAGCAGCCCTGCTCCTGCTGCTCCTGGTAGTCCAGCTAATTTTCCACCCACATTATTGTCTGGTTACTCAGTCTATATCTCTCTAATCTGGCTACAAGGATACTCTCAGCGATTACACTGAAGGCCTTACTAGAGTCAAGGTGTACAGTGTCCTCTGCTCTCCCCTTGTTTATAGAATAAGCCATCCCACCTTAGAGGAAAATGAGGTTGGTCAGGAAAGATTTGCCCTTGGTAAATCCATGCTGGTTTTTCCCATCACATTTTATTCCTTCATGTGTCTTGAAATGCTCCCAGGAGGCTTCGCTTCATAGTCTTCTGTAGTGATTTGAACTCAGATAAAATTGTACATCAAGGAGTTAGTGATCTACGTAACAGTTGACACAAGAAGGCACAGGTCTGTGCTGTGCTGAGCATATAGGTTGGCTTCCCATCCTGTGCTGCAGGATACCCCTTGGATGCAGGGCAAGCTTTGCATGCCAGTCAGAAGCAATTGGCTAAAACTCATTCAGTCATGGTGAGGAAGATCTTCAGGTTCTAGATTCTGGGTCAGATATTCCCATACAACCTGTTGCTGGCCTGTGGGAGGTGATCATTGAAAGTTATGCCATGAAAGCCACATCAACCTATCTATGTCAGATCAAATATTCATGGGGACCATTAAGAAAACATCAGCTGTACAATGAAGTCTGAGCCTATGTCAGGTTAAAATGAATGTAAGACCTGATATGGGATATCCCAATGACAATCAGGCAACGACAAATGCCTCTGTCACAATCTGTGAGAGAGCAAGGCAGCAATGCAGGCAACAATGTCAGTCTCTTCAGAATGGCACAGCGCTGCTGCAGAAAGATGCCAGGTGGGCATATCCTGTCTGAAGGAGCTTGACCAGACACCTCATTTTCTTTGGCCTGGGGAAAAAAGACAGTCCCACAGAACAACTGAGAGAGAAATCATCGTTGAGAGCTACAGCACCCAGGTCTGCAGTGACAACCAGTTAGACAGTCAGCTGCAGTCACTCTGGGTAAAATGATTTCTCTCTCTGAGCATGGTTGCTTCTGCCCCTCATAGAAAGGCAGCTTCCAGATTCACAATGTGGAATGAAGACAAACACAAAACAATTAACATGCTCCTTCCTACTGGCAAAAGAGCAGGAACAAGGAGAATAAAATCTCGAATTCTGCGTAGGTTTTTGTGATTGGATGAGAGGCTTAGGTCTGTGAGCTGACCTGGACTTTGTATCCTTTTGGATAAAAAGTGCCTTTTCTACTCTCAGGTGTCCAAGGCGCAGGTACTCAAGAGTCTGTTGGTTTAGGGACAGCTCCACAATGAAATGCCTGGCAGAGCAAAGGGGAGCAGAACCTTAGCTGACCTCTTTCTTGGGACAAGCATTGTCAAACAGGGATATGTGACAGGATTGTTTGTACTGCTTTGCAGAGTTGTGCCAGTTGTCCCAGGTAGCCTTCCAACTGCAGGAAAGTTTGCTTACTCTCCCTAGCCCCCATGTCAAGCAGACTATACAAGACCTTTTGTGTGTTAACGCTACTCTGAGGGCGTGTTCTCATCCAGATATTCATTTGCTCATGAGTAGATTCTGCTGCTTGCAACTGGCCTTGCAATAGCTTGAGCACAGAAAATCAAAACAGGGCTCTAGGAAAGACAGCAGCATGTCTTTCTCATACACTATCACAGCAGAGCTTCTTATTCTCTGTGTATTTGCTTATTGTGGGTGTATTTTGAACCTGAAACTCCTATTCTTGGAGAGAAAACATGGCTTTTGTATAACTCATGAAACAAAGCTCTGCATCAAACACTTACACAGCTGTTGTGCAGGTCTGGAAACAGGACACTACACAGAAGTAAAATTCACCAGCTTTAATTCAACTCATCTCTCTGTAATCAATGAAGCAACTGTAATAGAAGAGTCATAGAGTATCTCAGGTGGGAAGGGACCCATAAGGATCATGGAGTCCCACTTCCTGCTCCTCACAGGACTACCTAAAACTAAACCATTTGACTAAGAGCATCATCCAGACACTCCTTGAACTCTGGCAGGATTGGTGCTGTCACCACTTCCCTGGGGAGCCTGTTCCAGTAAATGACCACCCTCTCAGTGGAGAACCTTTTCCTCATGTCCAATCTGAACTTCCCCTGAGGCAGCTTCATTCCATTTCCTTGTGTCCTATCGCTGGTCACTAGAGAGAGGAGATCAGCACCTGCCCTCCGCTGCCCCCCTTGAGGAAGTTGTAGACTGTGATGAGGTGACCCCTCACCCTTCTCTTCTCCAGACTGAACAACCCAAGGGACCTCAGCCGCTCCTTCTAAGTCTTGCCCTTGAGAGCTTTCACCACCTTGGTTGCCCTCCTCTGGACACACTCTAGTAGTCTGATGTCCTTCTTATACTGAAGTGCCCAAAACTGCACACAGTACTTGAGGTGAGGTCACACCAGTGCAGTGCAGAGTGGAAGCATCACCTCCTTCAACCAGCTGGTGATGCTGTGCTTGATGCATCCCAGGACACAGTTGGCCCTTCTGGCTGCTAGAGCTCACTGTTGACTTACATTCAAGTTGCCATCAACCCAGACCCCTGGATCACTTTCTGGGGGGCTGCTCTCCAGCCTCTAGTCCCCCAATTTGTATGTACAACCAGGATTACTTCATCCCAGGTGCACCTGAAATACTCCAAATGAGTACGTATGACCAGGATTACCCTGTCCCAGGTGGAAAATCCAGCACTTGCTCTTGTTAAATTTCATACAGTTGATGATTGCTCAGCTCTCTAGTCTATCTAGATCTCTCTGTAAGGCTTCTCCACCCTCGAAGGAGTCCACAGATCCTCCTAGTATAGTATAGCATCATCAGCAAATGCTCATGTTGACATGTTCTCTTCAGTCTTTTCTCTTCAGCTTTGAAGGAGTTCTGTTAACCATTATTTTGTGGACATGAAGCTTAAAAGAAAAGCAAGCTGTGATACACTCTCTGTGACTCTCAGGGTCCAGGCACGCCTCCCAGGATTTTATTACATGCCAGATATTCTTCTGTCTCCCTAGCACTAGAAAACACTTCTGCCTTTCCTGATGTCTGTCGTCCATCTCACCTCCCGAGCTACACAGATAAAATGGGAACCCACTCTGCCTGTGATACAAAAGAGGGAATGTGGGTGCTTGTTTCAGTGTTCAGTGCCTTGGCTCACTGGTACGCCAAACTAGTGGGGGAGAAACACCCTGTTGTTATTCTCCACTTTTAAGCCAGGTTATGGTGAAGTGATAATAAAAAACATTTATTCAGAACATCTAAAGGAGGCGACACACTGAACCATATTCATAAAAATATAAGTAATTTAAAATAAAAGAAAATCTTAATTGTATATGCCAGGGTTACTTTGTTAACCCTTACTGACCTGACCTGCTGTCTGCTCAGACAAAATGGCTGACAATTTTGGCTGTAGTGGATAACTCACCCCTTTCCTGTAGTGGAGACTCTCATAAAACAGAAATTATTCAGGATCCTCCATATGCCATCTCAGCCAAGGACAGAGCTTCTCCCAGAAAGCTTCCATTAAAAAAGCACCATATTCTCCCAGGTTCACAAGGCTTGCTCACCTTTACAGCTGCTCTCCCTTTGAATGCAGAGGAGGGTAGAGAGAGGAGCTGAGGTAGTAGCTGAGCTGCCCAGTCCCCTGGCTGTATCTGTGTGCCATGTTCTCAGACCAGGCCTCTAGGAAGATTGACATTTTCCTACTAAAACTGCCTCCTTACTGCCTCCTTCTCAAGAATATCTTCGACCATTCTTCTCGGCTATGGTAGCACTGCCTTAATGCTTTAAAGTATCTAAAAGCATCTGGGGCTGGATGTCTTCTCCAGCACCTGGCTGGCTGGAAAACTCTTCCTTGCCTCAGTGAGAGGCAAAACTGTCCTTCTTTTCAGTGTGACAGGACCACCTCATCTACATCGATCTATGTATTAACAAACAGATACAAAGAGCTAAGTAGAACACATCTACATAACTCATTACTGGTGTTTGATTGACCGGATGGTGGAGATTTTTGACTACCAACACATCTGGGAGACTCATTTCTCCATCAACATACTAATACATGTTGTATAGGCAGGGATAATGTTTTCTGAGAAGCACTTCTATCATCAGAAAAAGCAGATGAGCTTTTTAGGCTTTCCAAAAGTCTGAAACAGAAGCAGTAGGCCTGACAAAAAAAAAGTGAGAAGAATTATTCTGTGTTTAAGTATAGATATGTATCTGTCAGACTATCTGTGGGAAAACAAAAAAAACCCAAACCAAACCAAGCCAAAACACTTGGCTGATACCTGTGGAGTAGAGATCTAACAATAAATAACACCTCCGCTACAATCTTGTCTTGCTTAAGTACTCGGACTGACTTGGCGACAGCTCGACAAGGAGAAAATAGATTACCGTGGCACAATTATTTTCACAAAAGGGGTAAAGAAGACAGCACTGTCTAAACTTTTGACAGCAGTACAGACAGCCTACCTCTTCTCCTTAACAGAGATCACAGTCATCTCCATATATGTTCTAATGAATTATGTCATACTGACTTTGGGATTCCATCCCCCCCTGCCTTTTTAAAATCACATAGTGCTTATAGAGGTCAGAATGGTTTCTTTACTGTTTGTCTATTCTATTATTTCAATACTGAACAATAGCTTTTATAGATGAAATGTTTTTATAACAGAAATATATTTGCTATTGTATATTATGATTGTCCTACAGACCATGAACACTCCTTTAGCTGGATTTCACAGTTCCTCTGTCATCTGCCAGGCCATTACATTACCCATACAAGACCTGAGAATTTGGAATTTACTACTTTTTACTTTTTCTGCGGCTACGTTTTGCTATTTGCTATAAAACTTTCACACTCATCAAAAGACCTTTTTTAAATATCCCAACTTTTCAAAGAAATTGTGCCTGCTTATGACTTTCATCTCAAGCAGTTTTCTCAAATGCACCATTCTTTCTTTCCCCAGTTTTGTTAGTAGAATAATGGGCCAAGTCCTGTTCTCACTTATCTGCTGTGTAGCATGGCTCAGCTGCATTTTGTTCATTCAAAAAGGATCGACTGAAAGACAGTTCTGGTCTGTTACTACAACCATAATAACAAATTGACTAATTATTGCCAGATTGACTAATAACTTCTAATTATGTTTTCTATCGCTAAGGTTTTCACATTTTTTGTTTCTATTAACATCCAAGTATCTAGTTGCAAATGAGGTTTAAAGGAACATGAACATTATTTTCCAGTCTTTTCTGCCCTCCAACAGTTCTGATGTATTGATGGAAAACACTTTGTTATACAGAATAAAAAACTAATATTTGCTCACCCTTCAACCAAAAATGGACCCATTGAAACTAAAATCTGACCTAATCCCATTAAATTATTTTTATGGTGTCAAAGCTCAAACTTCTGAAGGGCAGCAGTGGGTGGGTCATGATTCAGACTGTATAAATACCCAAGGGTTCAGCCAGTATGTCTACATACAGCTGGAGAGCTGTATTGCCTTTGGTGCTGAAGCTCTAAAGGTAAGCATTTCTCTAGGAAAATTTAGCTTTGTGCTGTATTATTTCTTGTTTATGCCTAAACTTACAATGAGAGCAATTATTGTCTTGTGTTTGGTATCTTTAAGGACAGAATGTTTACATGATATTCTCAACAAATCTTCTCACCTGTGTGTATCTGTTCTGCACTATTTTATTACGTGTTAAATTGAGTATTTGTTTTCAGGAGACTTTTTAAAAGCTTATTCTTTGTGCTTAAAATATTAATTTGTGCTTAAAATATGATTTTATTTCAGAGCCACTTATCCTCTTATTCAGTAACTTTTAAGTTTGATTTTGGCAGCCAAAGAATAAGTCTGCTTGATTGACTTCTGGTTCAACAGAGTGCACTGAGAGCAGAACTGTGGCATTCAGTGAATTTGCTAGGTTTATTTTAGTGTGAAATCACTTTAACAGTTACATCCCTAAAATACAGCTGGTCAACACTATACAAGATAAAAAATGTGTGTGGGTGTAAAGACTTATATTTTTACAATAATCTATAAATGTGAATTTGTACACAGAAAGGAAAGTGAGAGAAATGTGTGCGCGAGTGTATGTATATACTCACGAGCATGGTCACTAAAAACTTTGGTGGGGTTTAATGCTCCGAAGACAAACTTGAGATCATAGCATTAAGTACTTACATAAGGGGCTGGATTTTGGAAGACAACAAACTGTCAGAATTTCTATAAATCACAGGAAGGAAACTAGGTTCATGCCGACCTCATAAATTGTGCTCTATATAAGCACATTGGCTACACAGGACTTGATTTATACTATCCAGCACTTTATAGCAGCCTCAGACAGACACAAATATAAAGCTTTTACTGATCTATGCCACAAATATTCATTTAACAGTGCTGTATTATGGCAGACATTGCCATTGTATTGTGCCTGCATTTCTATCTATCTGAATGACACTAACAAAATCTAATTTCTCAGAAAGGCTATCATGAAGCGCATATACATATTTAAGCAAAGCAAACTATATCTGAGAGCACAGTAGGTGAAATACGAATTTTGTGCATCTCTCTCCTAGACTAGGTGACCTTAGACAAATTATATTGCCTATTTTTGCTTCCATGACTAAAACAAGGGTAAAGATACAAATCTTTGAAGATCTACTGACAGTAAGTACTCTGCAACAAATAGATATTTTACTGCATTTATTTATTTTTAGAAAATAAAAAGTCAGACAGCTTCTGCTTTTACTTGTATCTGTCCAAATCTAGAGCACATCCACTGAAATTTGCACTTTAAATTTCCAGCTTTGCAAGTATATCAAAGACAGTTCATATTTTCTTGTTTTCGTCAAAAGTACTGCAAAGTACCAAGGAATTTGGGCCTTCACTGAATGAAAATAAGTACAGGCAATTGTTGTTAGACTGCCTTGGAAAGGTAAACAGAAATGACATACAGATTTAAGACATCTGAGGAACTTTAGTGCCAAAAAAGCAACTGAATACAAATTCTGAAAGAAATAGACTTATGAATATAGAGTTTCTAACATGCATGAGAGGTGAGCATAGCAATAGGCATGTTACTACATAATGACTTCAAAACTACTTGTTTCTATTTCATTGCCTAAAAACTACTATTAAAGTGCATTGTGCTGTGTTTGTACAGTATTCCGTCATTACATTGTCATTGTACTTCTGCTGTTTGCTCTAGACACTACAGGTTCCACAATGGGCTCCATCGGTGCAGCAAGCACAGAATTTTGTTTTGATGTATTCAAGGAGCTGAAAGTCCAGCATGTCAACGAGAACATCTTCTACTCCCCCCTGACCATCATTTCAGCTCTGTCCCTGGTCTACCTAGGTGCAAGAGAGAACACCAGGGCTCAGATCGATAAGGTGAGACTACAGTTAAGGATTTAAACCTTCCTGCTGCTCAACAGAGTCACAGCACTTAATAATATGATGATGTCCCTTACATAGCTCAGAGGCTAAAAAATCTAGATCCAGAGTTTTCAAAAGCTATGGACACCTCAAACTCCCATAATATTAAACAAATGCATCAGCCTTGAAACTGGAATAAATTTTATCATTGTTAGCAGTAGGATTCTCAAAGAGAACACCACATTCCAGTGGTCCTTTGTTTAGAGTAAGGAAAGTAGATAAAATCTCCAGGAAAAGAGCCAACACATGTCTCCAGACTGCAAAATGTTTCACAGGAGTTTCCTATAGCTCTCACTTCCTTGAAAGAGAGTGGCTGGAAGAAAGTTAACATTATTAACAGCACGCACTGAAGCTGATTTCTGGATGTTCAATAGAAAAAGAGATCATCTAAGCAGGCAACAGTACGCACAGCTATTCACAGATGCTACAGATGGATTGCAGTTTTTGAGTCACCCAGCTTCTCAGCCAATAGGTTACTTCAAACATCATGTGTTAATCTCAGTTGCATAAACTTTTTTGTCATACCTGTTATTTCAACTACTGTTCTTTTCAATTTTAGGTTTTTCACTTTGATAAAATCTCAGGATTTGGAGAGACTACTGAATCTCAGGTACAGAAACAATTTCACCTCTTTCTCTGTGTCACTTTCTCCTGCAAGCAAAATCTAGCAAATAAAGCAGTCTCTTAGTAGTTCCAACCCCTCTCCAATGAGCAGCTAGTTCTCTGAATCCACTTTGTTCATAAGAATAGAGAAGGGAGGTAACAGAGGATTCAGAACATGCATAAGATGAAACTCAGCACCATAATATTGGACAAATAAGGAAAAATATAGACATTTGTATGCTTAGGCAAGGTAGCCGGATGTTCCTGGTTAAATGGGACTGGTTGGGAGTGGAGGAAAGCCTACCTGATCTGCTGGAACTAGGTTACTGTAGCTGGTAATTAAGAGTCCCCCGAGAGAGGCATGAGGAAATTACAGTAGAAAAACAGCACAGAATTGAATATATTAGAAAATTACTACATTAGTGTAGTTAAAGCAACAAGACATACAGGATGAACAACAGTTTTGTACACAGAAGTGTCTGAACTACTTCACTTTTTTCATATAGTATGAAAAAACTACTAAGTACTAAAACTAGAATAACATCATCTATCTTTTTATTTGTATTCATGTCAACCATTCAGTGCGGCACATCTGTAAGCATCCATACTTCACTTAAAGAAATGTTCACCCAAATCACCAAACCAAGTGACAATTATTCAGTCAGCTTTGCCAGTAGACTTTATGCTGAAGAGACATACCCAATCCTACCGGTGAGTTGCTCTAAGATCTGATCTGAATGTATTTCTGTGTCAAAGTTGTAACCTTCTGTAATGTAAAAGCACTGTCAGAAGTCTAGGTTCTGCTAAAGAAATCTTCTCCCATATGGAAGACAGGATTCATTACTTCTCTCTATCACAGCCCTAAACCTCTACAGTCTTGGGAAAAAATGTGCCTAACTAAAAAGATGTTTGTGCAAAGCACAATCGTGATCCAATCATGTCAAAGTATAATTAATAAATGTAACCACTGTTGGAAAGAGTTACCTCCAAATGTTTTCTCAACTTGTAAAACAAACCTGAAAATAACTTCAGGTTTTCAAAAATATTCCAAGTTTTCTCATTGAAAGGAACATTTAATTTGAAACTAAAGGAAAATATCATTGCAAAATAAAAAAGTTAAGAAGTGGACAAAACAAAAAAACCATCATACTTCAACTGAAATTAACTGGAACAGGCTGCCCAGGGAAGTGGTGGAATCATCACCCCTGGAGGTACTTAAAAGATAGGTAGATGTAGTGCTTAGCGACATGGTTTAGTGATGGTTTTTGTTAGTGTTAGATTGATGGTTGGATTTGATAATCCAAAGGTCCCTTCCAACCTAGACAATTCTATGATTCCATGAATGCCATTTTGGATCAAACTTAGTCCTGGAAATATTTTAAAAAATGTGAGCATATGCTCTTGTTTGAAGCAATGAATGTGAAATCTTAAAATGCTTATGAACTAGAATCATGGCTTACTGATTAGCCTCAATAAGCAGATTATTCATATCTCTTAATTTCAGTCTTGCATTTCACGTTTGCAAAATGCTTTGACATTCTGGTCTGAAAACTGCATACTCTCCCTTTGCAGGAATACTTACAATGCGTGAAAGAACTGTATAAAGGAGGCTTGGAAACTATCAGCTTCCAAACAGCTGCAGATCAAGCCAGAGAAGTCATCAATTCCTGGGTTGAAAGTCAGACAAATGGTAAGAGCAAGCCAAGTATCGGCATAGGTATTTTCCCTTCTGCCACCATATTTGAACAGTATATGAGAATGCTTAAGTCGGGAGACAAAACCCCCAAAACCTCTCCCTGTGCCCCTTCTCCTGAATAATAGTTCAGTTCCCAGTTAGGGAACTATAACGTAACGATTTTTTTTTCCCTCAGACACATCCCTTTTAGACGACTCTCTATATCTGTAGGGGCTTTGTGGGTATGTAATACCTCCTCTCCTGATGAAAAGGACAGCACTAGAATATGCTTTGTATACACTGACAAGTGGTTTGACACTAATGCTCAGAATCTGGATATCCTTTGATCAGTGCACTTTGCCCTCAAGCTTCCCAGAGTTGTGTGCCTCTTCAGTAGGGCACGTAGTAGAAGGTACTTGAGAAATCTTAACAGCTAAAGGGCAACGGAAAACCACAGAGTTAAGGAATGGTAGGGAGATTTATGAAATGCATAGAAAGAGGTATACCACAAATGAGATTTTTACCCTACTGCATCTCCATGTGGTTCATCCATTCTTTGAATCTGTTCCTGGCCCCCTCAAAACATTCCTTTCCCTCATGCTTGAAACACGTGGTCTGAACAGCAAACACAGATAAAAAAAGCTTAATTTTAACTGAAATGAAAATATTCACAATCACACAACCTCTGGTGTGGTGTCATATTTTGAAGGAGAAAAACAGACTATGATTAAGCTACTGGTGGGAAAGGACTAAGGGAGGAGCTTACTATGTGCATGAGAACTGCAGAATAAACAAGAACGAAGCATAAGAAGAAAGCAGATTAAAATTCTGGTTTCCTTCCTGCTATCTTCTTTATATAGACATCATGTTTCAACTTTGGTTTGAAGCAAGAAGTATTTATGCTTACT
Source organism: Limosa lapponica baueri (assembly GCA_002844005.1). Classification (NCBI taxonomy): domain Eukaryota; kingdom Metazoa; phylum Chordata; class Aves; order Charadriiformes; family Scolopacidae; genus Limosa; species Limosa lapponica. The sequence continues at coordinate 657,951 of KZ505866.1, forward strand.
GTTAGGGTTGGAGATAATCCAAAGATTCCAATGGTTCTTCCCACTGTCACAAAATATACAGGTTTCCTCATTTTGTAACAAGTACATCTCTTGGTCTTATCTTTCTCACTATAATTCTTTACAAAGAGAAAACAGCAGTTATTGCCAACAGCAGTAAGCAAATCTACCTTGGAAGTACAACATTACAGCTGCAAAAGCAAAAAACCATCCCTGCCCTATATCCTTCTCCCAACAAATTCTATACCCTTCATTTAACATTGTGATTGCCAAGTAAGATGTGTTATGCAGATGTGTTATATACACGTGTTCTCTTCTCCTATGCATTCTTAAAGGAATGATCAAAAATATCCTTCAACCGGGCACTGTGGATTCCCAGACCGAAATGGTCCTTGTCAATGCCATTTACTTCAAAGGAATGTGGGAGAAAGCATTTAAGGATGAAGACACCCAGACAATGCCTTTCAGAATGACTGAGGTACATGGGCATACGCCACCTTAAAGTTGTCATCTTTTAGAATTTATGAAGAGAGTAGACAAGTCATTATACAGTGTTCCTGAACAAGAGCAATCAGTAGTTTTAATCATAAATAGACATCTACACTCTAAAAATAATCTTTGTGAAAACTGTATTATCTTTTTTGGTTTTGCAGCAAGAAAGTAAACCTGTGCAGATGATGTATCAGGCTGGTTCATTTAAAGTGTCAGTGGTGGATTCTGAGAAAATGAAGATCCTGGAGCTTCCATATGCCAGTGGGGAGTTCTGCATGTTGATCATGCTGCCTGATGATGTCTCTGGCCTGGAGCAGGTATGGCCCTGGCAGCTGGCTTTCAGAAAACCATAAACACAGTGAAATTTAGGTGCTGCAAAGTCCTTCACAATAAAGCTATCCCAAAACACTTCACTGGCCCAGATCTGAACACTGGCAACATGGGATTGTTGTATAGAAGCACGCAACTATCTCAGTGGCCCTGCAATAGTTTGTGCTGAGCATGGATTGATTAAGGAACTGCTTTAGTGGGTTAGACTTTGGTGACTGCAGAACAGATTCTTCTCAGCTAAGCAGCTGTTAATCCAGCAGCTTGAACTCCAAAGGTTTTATATCTCCATTCCTGCACACTGAGGAGCTTCCTGGGAAGTTCATATTAGCTTTACTAGTTGTAATTATTGTTTGGTTTGGCAGTGCTCAATATGCTTCTTTCACACCTTCAAAAATTAAACTATCTAAAGACTGAATATGAGGAGTACTGGAACGGTTGAAGCAATTTCAGAAAATAAAACGTACATGACAATACTATTATTGATATGAACAGAATACAGGCATGAGATATTGTCAGTAGCAGGACAGTAGCTAGTCTGAATAGGAAAAGCTATGTAAAATATGAGAGTTCATTGAATGTTTGTACACTAACTCAAAGAATCTAAATTATAAAAATGAAGAGGCATTTGAACACAGCTAAATTTCCTCAGTAATAACTGATAGTTGGGGTATTAGTAATTGGTTAGGATGAACCCCTGGTTACTTGGAGGTCTTAAATGTAGATAGAGCTTACAACTCAAAAGCATAGAATGATTTTTGGAATATATTTCTCAAGCAAAGAAGATGAATAGGAAAAAGCTTTAGATGAAATTTGCTGATTAGCCATCTCATTAAGAAAATTAATTGGCAGTGAGCCTATTAAAGAACTAGAAAGCAGGACAGAGCAGAGAAGAAAGAATCATAGATTGGTTTCCTCTTAATCTGTATATACCTAGAAAAAATTCCATGCCAAGACCAGTAAGTTTAAAAGAGAAAAAACCCCACCACTGGTAATGCGTTGCCACAAAGGGAGTTGTGGTTTGATCCCATTTGCTTTTTTTCTTGCAGCTTGAGAATTCATTCAGCTTTGAAAAACTCATGGAGTGGACCACTTCTAATACGATGGAAGAAAGGAAAATGAAAGTGTATCTCCCCCGCATGAAGATGGAAGAAAAATACAACCTCACATCTGTCCTAATGGCCTTGGGTATGACCGACCTGTTCAGCTCATCAGCCAATCTCTCTGGCATCTCTTCAGCAGAGACCCTGAAGATGTCTGAAGCCGTCCATGAAGCATTTATGGAAATCTATGAAGCAGGCAGTGAGGTGGTAGGCTCAACAGGATCTGGGACAGAGGTTACAGGTGTCTATGAAGAGTTTAGGGCTGACCACCCTTTCCTCTTCTTGGTCAAGCACAAACCAACCAACAGCATCCTCTTCTTTGGCAGATGCGTTTCCCCTTAAAGAGGAGAAAGCTGAAATATTTTCTGTCCCTTACTGCAAGACCCAAAACACTGCAGTATCAAGGGTAAAAAGAAACTTATACTTTCTCTTTCATCCCTATTTACTAAAACCGGAAGGCTTTATTTAAAAAAAAAAATAATAAAAAAAAAAAGTTAAGTCAGATAAATTATGCCATGAAAATAAAGGCCTTTTGCCTTTTCTTTATGCAGAGTAATATCATTTACTCATCGATGAAGAGTTAAGGGAATGAAAATTGGCCCCAAAGAAAGCATGAGCATGAACAGAGATGTTCCTGGTGCAAGTTAGTAATAGTGCTGCATCATCATACTGAAAAAACACAACCCCATTTGTCTGCAGATGGTTTACGGAAAAAAAAATGCAGCCTTCTAATTAAGCCAGGTTTCTCTACGGCCAAGCTTTGTGGTGACTTCTCTGGAATTAGTCACTTGAAAGCTCCCATAATAACTTCTAAACTGTCACCAACCATCCCCACTCTGACAAGGCAACTTCTTTTTCTTTGTGCTCCTGATACTGCAAGGCTCTTCCTCATTTCATAAAGATGCATTACAGAAATCTTAGAATTCATATTTCTCCTTTAATCTTTTTGGCTCAATCATCATGACCAAATGTGGCATGTTACTATTCAAATTGTCTTCCATGTATCCATATGTAATGGGTCTTGCGGATGTACTCTTTTCCTCTTTTAATCATAATAAAAACATGTTTAAGCAAATGTGTTTCATTTGGAGTATTTCAAGTGCATCTGGGAGGTGGTTATCCTACTTATACATACAAATTGGGGGACTAGAGGCTGGAGAACAGCCCCCCAGAAAGAGATCCAGGGGTCTGGGTTGATGGCAACTTGAATGTAAGTCAACAGTGTGCCCTGGCAGCCAGAAGGGCCAACTGTGTCCTGGGATGCATCAAGCACAGCATCACCAGCTGGTTGAAGGAGGTGATGCTTCCACTCTGCACTGCACTGGTGTGACCTCACCTCAAGTACTGTGTGCAGTTTTGGGCACTTCAGTATAAGAAGGACATCAGACTACTAGAGTGTGTCCAGAGGAGGGCAACCAAGGTGGTGAAAGCTCTCAAGGGCAAGACTTAGAAGGAGCGGCTGAGGTCCCTTGGGTTGTTCAGTCTGGAGAAGAGAAGGGTGAGGGGTCACCTCATCACAGTCTACAACTTCCTCAAGGGGGGCAGCGGAGGGCAGGTGCTGATCTCCTCTCTCTAGTGACCAGCGATAGGACACAAGGAAATGGAATGAAGCTGCCTCAGGGGAAGTTCAGATTGGACATGAGGAAAAGGTTCTCCACTGAGAGGGTGGTCGCTTACTGGAACAGGCTCCCCAGGGAAGTGGTGACAGCACCAATCCTGCCAGAGTTCAAGGAGTGTCTGGATGATGCTCTTAGTCAAATGGTTTAGTTTTAGGTAGTCCTGTGAGGAGCAGGAAGTGGGACTCCATGATCCTTATGGGTCCCTTCCCACCTGAGATACTCTATGACTCTTCTATTACAGTTGCTTCATTGATTACAGAGAGATGAGGAATGAGAGTCTGTCCTAATTCTGGGCTAAGCTACAATATTGAGACCGACTTTCTGCAAGGATGGGACCAGCATGACTCATATTTCCTCATGCATGCAACTCAAACTAGTCAGACCTAACAGTTTCAGCACAAACCATGATTCACCCAGAGTCTCTGAAACAGGAGTTGATAAGCAGCTTGGAAGGCAGCTGGATACATGCAGAATCTACATCCCACTGCGACATAACACTGCCATAGAGAACACATGGGAATGGGAAACAGGAAGGAGTTTTCTAGTTGTCTTTGTGGTGTGTTTATAAAGCTTTATAGGCCCTTATTTTGTAACTAAAATGAATCATCATGCTAAGGGAAGCAATGTCTATGGCAAGTCTGGAATGAATTATTCCCTTTGTCACTGAAGCAAGAGAGGAAACAGACCTGTGAGGAACTGCCACAGAGAAGTACCAGAAGAGTGAAAGAGAAAGGTCTTGGGGGGTGAAGTTACTGCAAGAAAGCTAAGCTCTGTCCTGACTCCTGTATGCACAGCATGGCTCCAATGCTGCATGATCTGTGGTGGAATGTTTTTTCACTTCCACCACACAGTATTTTGCTTGTTGTACCTGTTTTGGCTCTCCTCGCCTTCTCCCAAGATAACACATACTTTGGCAGGACCTAGGAGGCATAACTTGCTGGTAGCAAACATGATCTTGCAAAAGAAGGAAGATAACACGGCACCACCTTCACTGGCATTTAAATAGTTCAAATATTTTCCTTCACTTTCCTGTATCTTAGTTGATTGCTGGTCAGGAGATAACAAATGGGGAAATTTATTGCAAGAGAGCTAGCAATGCATTTACTATTGTTCTGGAGTTTCTGTTGATCTATTCAAGGAAAAAGGACACGTAAAATCATCAGGACACTTAATTTTCAGCTTATTTGTTCTAAAACTGCACTTTTTCTAGGTTGTAGTAGCTCTTATCAATTAAAACATAAACAGAAGACGGAAGAAAGAACATATGCTCCTGTATATAGAAAGAAACATTTATTGCTCCCTCCTAATTTCTGCTGACTTACTCCTGCCAGCACAACAAGCAGTCGTATTCTTGTCCTTAGTGGTCACTTCTTTAACCAGCTGTGCAGCCCGTCCATCTTGAATACACAAACCCAACACATGCATTCTCAGTCCTGTTTTCAGACACTGAAAACTTTGAAACCATTTTGGAACTTGGCAAATCACACACCCACTATGGAATGGATGCTGGAGTTCTCAAGTCTTGGACAGAGAAATATTTGTCTAACAGCTAAAAACTCCAACAGCCCTCTACACCTGAGGCACTGTAGCTTCTGTAATAATAGGTACCCAAAGAACAAGACTCTAAAGCACAGGCCTGGATGTAGCCCCAAGTTGGGTGACAGATATCAGACCTCCATCACCCATTATGGAGCAAGCCCTCTTCTTTGTGCCAGCAGAGGAAGCTATGGCTTCTTCTCTCCAACCCCAAAGAAGCAAAAAAGTCAGCACCATGTCCTAGAGACTTTGGCTCTCTGCTGGCTACAGGTGGATTACCCTCTCTTCTATCCCCAGAATTTCTTTCAGTACAAGTATGGAAGAAGGCTCAGACTCACAGCTTTAGGACCCGTCATAAGAGACTTTCACTGCTCTACCACCACACCCCATATATATTTGGAATTTCACATGTGCAAAGAGACAAAATTAATTCACAGGATCAGTGAGTTGTGCAGATACAAGACCACACTTGTTTGCTTGCCTGCAGTCTTAAATGGGAAGGTAATTCACGTAATGAATTTCCATAAAGATGACAGAAATTGATCCTGCAGCCGTACTGTTTATTCTACTCCTAATTCTTCAAATATGTAAGAATGTAAGTAATATTGCTCAGTTGAACAAAGTCATTTGCAAAAATTGGTCTCCTGAGGTTCACAAAGCTAGAGAGTAACCTGGGTTGGAATGGGCAGCTGACAGTCATCTGGTCCTAACTTCAAAGATATACCAGGTTGCTCCGGACCCTTACCAGTCAAGTGTTGCCTATCTTTAAGGTTGGAGAATCCACAATGTTCTGTTTGGTTTCATTTTAAACATAAATCCAAATCTTACTAATATAGAAGTAGTGTAAGCCATCCAGCCAGCTTAGCTTTCTCTCACCAAATGGCCACATGAACCTCACCAGTTCCTTCATTGTGTTTCTCCCATGGTTAGTCCACAAAGCTCTCATTGTCTTTCCTCACTTTTAACCCTCATGGAACCACAGTCTACAGAATATCTCTGTAAAACCTAAGCACTGCTTAGTCACCCTGTGAACAGCAAATTCCCAGGATGGTTAACGAAGCTTAGGAGCAGAGGTGAGATAATACATAGCTTCATGCTACACATTTTTAGCCCTAGTAGCATAATTTATACTGTGTCTCCATTTTATTATATATGTATATCAATGGGCTATCATTTTACCTGGCCTGCCTTTCCTCACTGTTATACTCTTAAACATCACAAAATAAAGACTTTCACACCATATGGTCTAACTGTGCTGTGACATGAGCAAACACTCACAATTGCATGCTACTCCCAGGAAAAAAAGATTCCAAACTAATTTTGAGCTTTCATTTCTTCAACCCATACAGCACTTTCCTGCTTTTTCTAAATGTTAGCAATAGCAACCCACAGTCTAAAATCAACGCAGGCAAATAATGAACTCCTATTAGCGGCACCTTACACACAACAGGAACAGGATGCTGGAGGAGAGCAAATCCTTACAGTGGAAGGCTGACTTCTTAGTCACACAGGTAAAATTCCAGTGTTGGGACTCTGATAAGAGGTCAATATGGAGAGGGACAATAGTAAAGTGTCAGATGCGTTCCTGTAAGGAAGGCAGAGATATGGGAATTAAAGGTGAACAAAAGAGGCAGAGGAGAAGTCATTAAACTTCACAGGGCTGTGTGTAAGAGCAGTTCCTCTTTCTTCTTCCCACTTTTCTTTTTCATTCTGTCTCTTTTCCCTGGGGCATGGTTCATGCTATCCAGTAATTCTTTCCTCAAGGCACTGACTATCCCCACCCTCACCATGTCCTCCTTTATCCTCCTTGCCCTTCAGCAATCTCTATCTACTTCTTGGGACAGTGAAGGAAGAGGACAGGGCTAAGGTCAAGCCTTGTTTCTAAGAGGAGAAATGTCAAGGAGAGGAAGTTTTGGGACTAAGGAAGAATGTGGGAGGACAGCATTGCCACTCCTATTGTCTAGAGGGATTATCTGCCATGCAATAATGCTACACCAACTACAGAGTCCAACCTGCATCTCAGCTGCACCTACAGGAGGTGGGGTGAGGGCCCATTCCTCCAGCCACAGAGAGCAAGGGCTCTGCCTCTCCTTACATGTACTCTGCTAACTTTCCTTAGTCTGTTGTTGTCTCTGTAACACAGAATTCAAATTAGTCTTGCTTTATGGCTTGGTCTGTCTATGTTCCCAGACAAGGAATTAGCAACCACAGAAGCAAGGGATATTAAGAAAGACTCGGAAGATGAAACCAAAGCTCTAAAAAATGAAGGGAGGCAGACGAAGAAGAAAGAAAAGTATAAAGCAGCTGAAAGGGACAATTGCACTAGTTTGAAACTACACAAAGAGAGTTCTGCTTTTGGCTTTGGAAGAGCTAAAAGAGCCACAAATACCAGTCCAAAAGATAATGGACCTATGAAGATCTGCATGAAACCGAATCACAACTGGAAAGGGCAACTCCAAAGAGCTTGGAAATGCTTTGGTAAAGAAGAGTAGCTGATCACCAGGATATTTTAAAAGAAAGTCCTCAGTGAAATACCCTCGAAGTTCAGAGTTTTGCATCTCCCACAAAAGCTTGAGGAACAAAATAAAAAAACAAAATCAAAACTTTCCATCTCATTTTGCTTGAGACCAGAAAGGAACAGGAGATCATCTTGTCATGTATCACGTCATTAATTTCTACTTGGTCACTGATATGAAAATCCTGTTAACTTGAATCACATAAAATGATGTCGAGCCTCAAAAGATTGAGCTCCTTTGTGCAACAGGCAGAGAACATGACGGATGGAAAGACAGATAGAAGAATCTTGCAATGGAAAAGGCATTGGGAAGACACATTCAAATGATATTAACGTCAATCCAGCTCAGGCAAGGTCCTTGTCAGTCCGAGGAGGAAATTCCATTCCAAGCCCACTTTTTGGGGTTTACTTTCCAGGCTTTGCCTATGCACTTAACCAGGTAGTTCAGATCAGTCCCAAGGGTAGCCTAAAAAGTGTGAAACTACGAAGGGACAGAAGGTGCCAAGCAGATCAGTTAATAGCTAAGATTTCCAGTACACTTCTACAAGTGAGGATCAGGGAAATTCTCCTTATGAAACTTCTGAAAATATCAACTGCCTTATGAAACCCCTAGTCATTCCACCAGGCAAGAATATTTGCAGTTGAGTTGTATGAAAAAATAGCAAATGTTTAAACAGCTTTCTTAAAAGAGAGACCTTCCCCTATAACCTGATATTCCTCAGCAGCACAAGGCTCCTGTTTAGGATTCACTCTCGTTTAGAAATGTGTTTTGAAGAAACTTCAACTTGATATTCACATTCTTCATCCTACAACATGGCACATCTTGCACTATAGCACTGCAGCCTGGGAAACTCCCATTAACACAAAGCAGGGATCAGCTTTCTGATTCAGTAGTTGTGCAGTTGATGTACAGTTACACCCTTTGAGAGATTTCTGCTGAAAAATGACAAATTTCAGCTAAAGTGCATACTAGCCACACGTACGTCATTACTTATAATGCAGTACTGTGTATCATGATGATTGGGAAATTCAGGCCACCCTTGATATTTTTGATGTTAACTGCTACCTGGGATATTTTAAAAATGCTCACCGCCTGAGTCATTCAAAGGAAAACTGCACCCTTGCATATGTGAAAACAGTGTGCATATTAATTAACAGATAAACCATCTCTTTTCAGATACAGAGATCAGTCCTTTCTCAGAAGTGTTGCACTTCTTACCACAGCTGAATTTCTCAGGACTAACACTACCTTTATTAATTACAGTGTCTAAGCCAAAGTATGTAGAAGTAATAGTAAGTATGATGAATTGTGCCAGTACTGTCAAAATTCACCACACCTTTGCTTTCTGCAGGCGTGGAGCAAAATGCCTCTAATATTTATACAGGAACCTCACCACACCCTCTGGCAACTCATAAGGTTTTAAATTTTGTTAAGAGTATGTCAGCAAGGATCGCTTGGCAAGGGAAGGCTTGCAAACTTACTCGTAGGAGGTGCACAAAAGATAACTATCTATTCTGTTTCAAAATAAAGACACGTGTATTCCTAACCAAAGCTTTAAAGGGAAGAAAGATACCTAAAGAACTAATCTCTCTTAAACTTAAAAATTATTTGAAATTTCAGGATGACACAGACTTATCCTACATAAAAATCTGTTATAGCACAAACCAAAATCTGTTATAACCAGTCTAGGTGATGCATATAAATTACTTGGGTTTTTTAGTTGACAAAATTAGGAAAAGCTTATGCTGTGCTCTCAATTACACTACGACTGAGGCATCACCCAGAAGAGAGTCCTCCTTAGCACAGAAAAGATCATGTATCTAGTCACTCGGCACCCTTACTAGTTTTTCAGTTTCTGTGCCCTTGTCCTACTTACAGTTTTTAACTTTAAATCACAGAGATTTTAAAAAAATTATATCAGACTTCCAAAGGGATTAAAATATTCTCAGATTTCAAAACCCTTCTCCTCCCCATGCTTCTTGTATCTCCTGGAGTCCTTTTAAAGGTTTGGGGACATTTATAATCCTTTCATGTTTAAAATCTACTGGCCTGCTGTGCCTGAGCCAAAAACTTGAATAGAGTGCTCTGCTGGCTGAACCAGAAATTCTTCCCTCCCAAGTAAATAAACAGTGCTTATACTGCTAAAAAAGTATTTTAAGATATCAGAGAAACTGAACAGCTTTCCTTCAAACATCACTTTTTCTTTTGATCTATCTGAAATATAGAACACGTTAGTTTCGAATTAAACCGTATTTCCAAGTGCTGTATACAGTTAGTTGATGGCTGAAATAATCTACCACTGAGCATGAAAACCAGCCATGGAAAGTTGTATCCTAAAATACTGTGTGAAGGCAGAAGCTATCATTTTTCTGTGACAGAAAGTCTTTCTCTCAAGACCCTCAAGAGCCTTTATAGAGCACTTTATAGTGTTCTGTTTAGACATCAAGCATTTCACCTACTTCTGAATCCAGGTGCTAATGAAAAGAGCAACACACTGTGTAGGAAAGTCACAATGACTTGTGCTAAGTTACATCGAAACCAGAGGAAAACAAAATGCATTTATATAGCTGGGATTTGGCCAGGGCACTGGGCACTGATGTCCTGCCAATATTTGTCCTGACCAAATGGAAACATGACTGCCTGCAGTGAAAGAACCCACAGGTTTACTTCCCACAGGAAGGATACTATTAATACAAATATAGTCCTCTAGTGTGCTGCTGTGTTGACGTAGTATAGAATGGGAGTGAGAGTACCGCTGCTACTGAGTCAGCAGCGGCACCACCCATTGAGCCGTGTCCTCTGGTGGTGCCAATTTAAAAGGATATTGGAAAACGTTATTAATCCGTCACATTGATTTAGCATATGTTGTCCTTTGAGACAAGTATAATTTTAGTTACTCGGTATGCTTTTTTGCTAATGACCATCCATGCCATTCAAGAGGTGTTTTGAAAAGGCAGCTTTAAAACCTTGTACAAAGGCACAAGCCTTGTTCAGTGTAGCCCAGCATTTCTGCATAAACAGAACACCTCAGCCACTTCTTCTAAAGCAGCAAGAAGTATTACAAGTTAGCAAATTAAATTCACCCCTGTTTTAAAACCAGAAAATCCACAGTAATTGCTCTAAGGGATGAAGTCTATCCAGCATATCAATCACTTGTTCAACAACATGGCTAAATTTGCAAAGATTACTCAAATCATTTAGGCTTTGGAAATCACTTAAGGCCAATGTAAACAGATTACAACTTTCCCATGTGCAATGGAAGTAATTAATTTTGCAGTGAACACCTCTCCTACACTATGCTGCTCTCAGGAAAACATAACATGCATCTAATTACAGATCACACTGAAACATGCTGGGTTTGTGTAGCTACAATTTCAAAAGACCCGAGGGGAAGGAAAACACCATCCGATTAAAAGTCATTTTTGTTCCCAAATTATATGCAGAAGGCTCACCATTGGCAAGGGACCCTTTGCAGCTGCACCCTCCTATGCCCTACACCAAATCTTGCAGGTACTCCCATGGCTTGTTCCTCATTACAGGGTCCTCTGTGCAAGCCACTGACCTACAAGTCCATGTTAAATGTATGCTTATAGACAGCAGGTCAGAAGAAAGGTCTCAGACGGCAGTTTATGCCAAGGAGATAGACCTTGTGAGTCAGTCTTGCTCGGTGTCGAAGAGGCAGCCCTGGAGAGCCAAGGAGCTCCTAGACAGGTTTTCAAGGTGGTATTGTCAACAGTGCAGAGAGGTAAAGAATGAAATAGAGGGCAAAGGTAGGATTACACAGAATGTTTCAGTTAGGGGTCAGAGTAGGGACGGACAGCTACAAAAAGGACAATAGAGGAAGGGACAGCATAACTGAAAGGAAAATCAGAGAAGGAGGTATTTTAGTAGCCAAGACAAGAAGAAAAAGAGGATTTGACAGAATATTCATTTCTGGACTTGAAAAATAAGGAACAGAACTCTGAGTTGCTACATTGGTCAAACAGCAGCTTTCAGATAAGAGTGGGGAAACAGAAATGGAAGAAAAATGAAGTGTAATCTAAGACCCACACCAGATTCTAGTGATGTTCACTGATAACAAAAGCAACAGTCTGGTGCCTGTTTCTCAACATTCACTATCTCACAGTGACAACATTTCCCTGGTTGTACAGTATTAAAATGCTCCAAGATAAGCAAAATCCATTTTTCTAAACCAGAAACCCACCAGGAGTGACAAATACTTTCTTAGTATGGAATGGACAATAGAAAAACTCACACATAAGGAGTGACTGTCTTTTCTCTGTCTGTTTGTTCCACAGAAATAATTTCTATTAGACAAATCATAAAAGAAGTAGGTCAGCAACTGCCTTTTATTTTAAACCCTTCAAACCGCAAAAGGAAGGTTGTTTAAAATAGCGTGGGTTCAAGTTGCTGCTAGCCTGTTGCCACAAAAGTGTTTATAGCAATACTTCTGCTGTCAGTTTTGTAAGGTTTTTGTATGGTATCACTCTTACCATCACTTCACATCCTACTCTGAGATGATTCAGTTCTTCCACAGGGATGTGGCCTTCAGGGCATAACAAATTGCACATTCATGAGTCATAATCACCTTTGCAGAACTGGCCAGACACACTATAAATTCACCCTACCTTTCATGTGAACTGCAGAAACCTTGGAGACACCCAGAGCAGCAGTCTTCCTCCCTGCACAAAACAAGGTACTGTAATGATTTCTAGAGATTATTTATTTCATATACTCTTGGATGATGTTGCTTTGTTGACAGATGCATAGAAAAAAAGGAAGTAGGGATGTGAATTGGAAACAACAAATGCTTGGAGAAGTAATTTAGTAAGATGGCACAGGCATGGTCTAGAAGGTGAAAGTCTTAAAAATATACAGGTAGAGAAATTTATTGTACAGAGTTCTAGGACTCTGGAGCTCACTGGCTAGCATAGATATCATAGCAGAGAAAGAGCCACTGTGTTTGCTTAAGTCAGCTAATTTGTTTTTGTGCTCTTTAGTTCTCACGAACACCAGATCAGCTCCTGGTTTGCAAGCTACTAGAACAAAAGCTGCCTTTACTCCAAGGCCATCCTATACAAATCAGAATAGGTCCCAGTCCCTGCCTAGAGCTCTCAGCTAAACCTGTGATGTAAATGACAAATGGCAGCATTTGTGGACTACTGAATATGGAAACCTTGTCCTGCAGAAGAACAGGGAAGCTAAGAGCTGTACTAGCACTGTAAGACAGAGTTTCAGGACAGTTTTGAAAGTCAAAAAAGGAATTCAGGATGCTTAACATCCAACAGTTGAAGCAATGCTTGCCCAAGCATTGGAAGGAGCATTCTGTCCTGTCCTAAAGGAATAGTTTGACTGTTACTGTTACCAGAGTATTTGTTCACTACAGTTACGAGCATCAAAAGCCTCTTGCACAAATTGAAGCATAAAAGTTGTTGTAAGAGACAGTCTCTCAGTATTGGCCACCCCAGGCACTGGTAAGTAACTATCAACTGTCACTCCAAGATGCTGTAAAGGACAGTTCAATAGAAGTCCTGGTGAACAAATACAAAACAAGGTTGGTGGCTGCTTTTTCCCTAACCTAAATGATAGCTGGTGTCATCAGTGAAACAGGACACACTAAACCTTATATGACTTTGTAATAGTTAATCCTCCTCATTCTTCATACAGATAAATACGTTTAGAAAGCCTTTAAATCACCCAAGAAACTTCAAAAACTGAACAGAAACTTGCAGACACATAGTCATAATTAGTGGTTTACTAATAGCATCTTTTCTCCCTTTCTGTGCAGGTTCAGAACAATGGAAGATTTGAATAAAGCAAACACAAGCTTTGCTCTTGACTTTTTTAAACATGAGTGTCAGGAAGATGGTGACAAGAATATTTTGTTCTCCCCTTTGAGTATTTCATCTGCCCTGGCTACTGTTTATTTGGGAGCCAAAGGTAACACTGCAGATCAGATGGCAAAGGTGAGTCTGGGCTTCAAAAGGTAGCTGTCTGAAAGAGTTGATCTCTTGAAGTAAGATCCTCTATGCACGAAATTTACTGTGGTAAGCCATAAGCAGAAGAATTACTCTAATCAAAACTTCACACTCATACATGCCAGCTCCCGTTTCACCGCTGATGTGCACTGCAATGAATAGACCAGTTCTCCACTTGTGCAGGTCAAAGAAATAGTCTACTCTAGCCTCTGGAAACAGGCCCCCGCAAATGAGAGAGTGCCACCGGTGACATTGTCTCCTTTTAAATCCCATCAGCAGAAAAAAGGGATCTTTATCCCAAAGCTCAGTAACTTGGACACTCACCAGGGAGTGGGACACCTGGACTCTCCTTCTACTCTGCCACAGACAATTCCCACCTTGTGTCTCATCTCTTTGGAAATGACCCCCCACAAAAAGACTCTCCCCTATAGTTATTGTAAGTTTTGAACTTTGCTAAACATAAATCCACATCCACAAGATCAGAAAAGAGATACGGTGAGACCACAACCCTTTCTTGGGGTATGTATTTTACGGGCAAAATCACTCACTGAAATCCCTAAGTCGTATTTGTGCCAAACTCATAGCTTCAGCAGGCAGCAATGAGAACACCCCAGTGCTCAGTTACCTAGCTCCTGTCCTAAGAAGTGATGCTTGTGAGTTTGCATCTGCTAAGGCAGAGGAAGTTGTCCCACCTGCTAAGGGAGTGATCTAACTCCTGATTTACAGGACAAAAGAGAGCCAGCAAAGAAAGGAGTGATCTTTTGCTAGGAAGAAGGGAAAACAGAAAAAAAAAAAAAGTAATAGCTCTTCTGAAAAATCTACCAGGGTTGGACGCACCCTTTTGTAGCCTGGGTAAAGTGCAAATGCCTGGAGCAAGGGATTTAAGGCATGAAACTGCCCCCATTGTTTTCATGCTTTCTGACACGTAGCAGTATTCCATTTAGACTTCTGCTTTGATAATCTCCATCTGGAGATAACTGTCTCTTCCCAGCTATTAACTGATCAGCCTGGGGGCATAAATCAAAGCAGGCAGATTCCTCTAGAAAGGCTAGAGAATTTTGCCCTGCAACCCTCAGCTTAGTGTGCTCATGTCATTCTGTAGACTGGCAGGCCTGGACATAAGAATAAAATCTGAGTTTGACTCTCTTCATTACTAGTCCCATGACATCACTGAAGGATTTTACTGAATCAGCAAATCTTCTATCCTTACATTTATTATTGCTTTTTCCACTATAGGTACTTCACTTTAACAAAGCTGAAGGAACCAGAAATGTCACCACAACCATAAAAATGCAAGTCTATTCCAGAACGGAAGAGCGTCTATCAAATCAGCGTGCCTGTTTCCAGAAGGTATCTCACCAAATCTAGTGATCAAGCTATGGGCATGGTCACATCTTCCCTTACTTGTATTTTGCTTCCACATTTGTATTTGCCTGTGTTTGCCCACCTCAGATGTAGTGTACACAATTAATTGGTATGGCATCCTGCTATACCTTCTTCTAATGCAATACTTATTACATGCTTCCCCTTTTTACACAGAATTGCAAAAGCCAACCTCAAATTTGCAAAATTTAAAATTTAATGTTACCATTCTCTGTCAATGCACCTCTTGATCTTTTTCCTTTAGCTTTGAGGAGAGATTTCTTTCTCAAATTATTACTGTTCAATAGCTAGCTATTTAGCAAAAGCATGTTCTTTGAACAGGCATGGACCCTGCCTCAGAGAGCTAATCACAAGAACAGAGCTGCCCTCCCACACATTTGATCGCAGCATCAAGACAACAAAAACCAGAGTATTAACTTTTCTAGGCTACCTATGCTTGGTAGATAGACTGCTTCAGAAATTAGTCTCCATTTCAGTTGACTAGTTAACAAATCAACGTTGGAATTTCCCAAGGTAGACCAGTTGCTCGCAATAAATCTTAGAGAAGTGGAAATGATTATATTCCTGAGGGATTTCTTTGACATACCGGCAGGCATCTTGTACCAAAGTATACATAATTTAAGACAGCAGAAAAATACAGAAAAGCAAACATAATCCCTTTGAGTCAGTGAAGTCAGGTTTTCCTCATTGACAATTCAACCACGGTGGCATCAAGATCTCCCTGCTCTTTCCTGTCATCCTTATTCTTTGTGGGAGTGAGCCATTTCCCTGCAGGCTGCCCACAAAGCCCTAGTGGCCACGAGTTCTGATGAATGGGAACTTGGATCTGCATTCCACAGCCAAATCCTATGGCTGGAAGATTTATTTTAGGGGCTATGTCAACAACTCATTTGCACTGCAAGAACAGGAGAGGAATTGTTCCTCATGAGTAATGCCTGTCTGAATTGTAAGAATTACAGACCGCTGTGGGTAGGGCAAAGGGCCCGCTCTAACAGTTTAGAAATTTAAGTGACTGTTCATGCCTCTGATTCTGATGCAACGACAAGATGAATACAGCACAGACTATTAGTTTGCTAATTCATAGCTTAAATTCCTTGAGCTCATTTGAGAGTTTGAGCCCAGATTCATTTAATCCTGTTACTTCAAGATAACAAATTTACTGGAACATAAAAAAATTTACAAAATATTAAGAACAAGATTAAGAAATCTAGGGACAAACTTTCCATGTAACACACTCACCTCTCATAAATAAAAGGAGTCACACAGCCAAATCTTCATGCATTGTTTAACAATTACATTCTGTCTCTCACTCTCTGGATATACGTAGTTTTACAATCTTCACTTAGAAACCCTTAAATGTTTTACATAGTTTAGGCTCTTACCACTTGCATTCTGAGACACTTAACAGAGTCTATACCATGTTTGCACTTTTAATACTTCCAAATGATTCTTTTAATAGCTGTCTGGTTTAGAACACCTCTTGTGTTGCAATACAGGTAAAAGACCACCTCAACAGAAATACATTACGTGGAGCTGCATGAAGGAAGAAAATAGAAATTTTGAACTATTTTACACAACAGATGAGTAATTTTTTTTTTCCTTTTCTCCAAGACAGAAATTGGTAAATCAGATGATATCCATACCGGGTTTAAAGCACTCAACTCTGCAATCAACCAACCCACTAAAAATTACCTGCTTAAAAGTGTTAACCAGTTATATGGAGAAAAAACGCTGCCTTTCAGTAAGGTAGGTAGGCCATTTATTCAGGTTATGTAATGCCATTTAACCTTTATAATCTATCTATGACAACATACCATAAACTCTATGCTTTTAAATATTTTTATTACATCTGCAAATCATATTGTTAACATTAATATTTTCTAAAAGATTCTTCCTGAGACTTTGGACAGGAAAATAAAATTTTAGTTTTATGGGATGTGTGTCTAATTTCAGGATAATTTGCAGATGTGGTTAGGTGCAAACACTAAAATCAAGAATTTCCAAAAAATACTTTGTTCCTTTGACAAAATGCCATGCTTGTAGTCTGTGCCATTTTTATCATGTTTTCTCTTGATTTGGCTGTAGTTATTAATTAGCATTCATATTGGCAGGCAACAGACATAAGACAGCTGTCTCTTTTGCACTGCAGGAATACTTACAGTTAGCCAAAAAATACTACAATGCAGAGCCACAATCAGTTGACTTTGTGGGAGCAGCAGATGAAACCAGAAGAGAGATTAATTCCAGGGTTGAACACCAGACTGAAGGTAAGCTCCTGTCTCTCCTCTCCCAAATCAAAAAGAAGTCATTTGAGCATTGAACAGAGTCTCTGTAACCAAGGGGCCCAAGGCAGCTAAACAATTCACCTCAGAAAGGTAAATCTGATCAGCTTTCCTAAATCCATCATCCACTGACAAGCCCTTATTAAAATTAGTCTCTTCCACCAGAACATGTGAGTAATGTGGTTTACTCTTCCTTGCAAATCAAGGTTATCCCTGCAATCACTTATTTGAGAATAATCTCAAGCTAGAAGCATGCTCTATTAGCACTTAACATTTCCCTGGCTTATGTCTGCCGAAATTGTGCCAACGCTTACTCCGAAACAGTGAAACTGCACAAATGTGCAAATGTCCTTCTGTTTTCTCTAGGTAAAATCAAAAATCTGCTGCCTCCTGGATCCACAGATTCACTCACCAGACTAGTCCTGACAAATGCGCTCTACTTCAAAGGAAACTGGGCAACAAAATTCAAAGCTGAAGCTACCAGGCAAAGGCCTTTCAGGGTAAACATGGTAAGGCAATATACTGACCTGTATCTGGCAGGTGGAAAAAACAGTGAAAGAGATGAGGGAGAGAAATTCCTGTCAGTCTTTAAATCCACATGAAATCCATCATGAAAGTTATTTAATTTAATACATACAGTATATTTTCTTCACCACGTCTTTAGCACAAAGACTGCACACACATAGTAGCACCTGAGCCACAAGTAAAATTGTCAGAAGCTGACTTCAAACAAGCTTCCATTCTCTGAAGGCAGGGAAAACAAAGAGGTGAACAAAACTATATGGGTTAGTTATTTACATTTTCATTTTTAACCATAAGACAAATCAAAGTGGAATAGAGCTTCCTGTAATGGGTGTCATCTGAGACAGCTTAGATAGCTTGCCTAGACTCCAAGTACCTTTCCAGAAGGCCAGAGGTCATCTGGATCCTGTGCCAGTTAGAGCCATAAGGATGTCTCAGACACACTGGGCAACCTGTAGAGTAAATGTAATAAACTTTCACTGTGCTACTTTAACTCAGTCCGGTACTGTTCAGTGAAGATGGCAAACATCTCATTTAATTTATTTCAGCATACAACTAAACCCGTGCCAATGATGTACCTGAGTGATAAATTTAACTGGACCTACGTAGAATCAGTCCAGACTGATGTTCTTGAGCTTCCATACGTCAATAATGACCTCAGCATGTTTATCCTGCTACCAAGTGACATCACCGGCCTACAAAAGGTAAAGCAACTGAGAACATAAATCATGTGAAAAAACAAGAATGTCATTATTTACTTATTTTATGCATGTGTGAGGTAAAAGATTAGGTTGCAGTCATGTTTCTAGAAAAGAGGGTACTGATCAGGCTCAAGGAAAAGCAAACCCCAAACTTGGTGTAGCATTTTGAACTTGAAACTCTTGGAGCTCAGACTAGACTCTTGGCAGCTGGCACTTCTTAATGTTGATCAGTCCTGGAAATAGGTAACCCATATCCTACAAGACTGGCTCTTCTTCCAGCTGAACAAAAAAGAGGACAGAAAGCCAGCCCTGTTGAGATTCATTGTCTGTACTGATTCAGACAGATAGGATTTCAAAAAAAACCACCAACCCCACAAACTGGACAGCTTCCGTTACTTTCCAGGAAGTGCAGAGATAATACATATGGACACTGCCACCTTCTGTAAAGAGAGGGATCCTGCTTTTGGATAATAAACTCTTATTAAACTCTCATTTACATTAGCAGGTGTTCTGTAGGAAAAAAGCTCTTTTCAGTAAATTCTAAAATGTAGGGAAGGCAGGAATGTGAACAGCAAATGAACCAGACTATGGTTACTTGACACTGATGTTTTCGTTCTACAACTATTTAACCCTACTATATTCCCTGACAATGACTGAGAACACTTCAAGCACTGCATTTACCTACTGTGGATCTCCAAATTGGTCTTTCAGTACTGCTTTTTTTGTACTCTTATAACAGCTTGAAAAGTTCTGCATTTAAGGAAAGAGAAGAAATAGCCCTTAGTGCACAGGTTTTTGAACACTCTGTAATTTTCTGATTCTCTTTTTACTAACTGCAGCTAGAAAGAGAATTGACTTTTGAAAACTTGTCTGCATGGACCAGGCCAGAATTAATGGAGAAAACAAAAATCGAGGTTTATCTGCCCAGGTTCACATTAGAAGAGACATACGACCTCAAATCTACTTTGAGCAGGATGGGGATACAAGATGCCTTCACTGAAGGTCAAGCTGATTTCACAGGAATGTCAGAGAAGGGCGAGCTGTTTTTGTCACAAGTTTTTCACAAGTGTTATCTGGAAGTCAATGAAGAAGGCGCAGAGGCAGCAGCTGCCAGTTCAGCAGCACTGGCATCACGAAGTCTTGGTGCTGCTATTATTTTTGTAGCAGATCACCCTTTCCTCTTCTTTATCAGGCACAACAAGACCAAGAGTATCCTCTTCTTGGGAAGGTTCTCTTCCCCCTAGAAACTTGACTATTACTAAACGGCCTCTCGCAACCACAATAATGAACAAAACGCACACCACAAAGAGCATCTCAATAGCTACTTCTTCGTTTTCCTGTACTGTTGACAAATCCCTCAATGTTAGAAGAGAGAACATAACCTGGAATTCAATCCTCTGGCTCATTTTCCTAGCCAAAGAACCCCAAAATGGTTATCACTACACTGTAAGTATGAAACTGTGCACAGAATAACATTGATGCATCTTTCCAGCACTTTCTGAACCAGAGCTGCCACAATACAGACCAGACTAAATTGATCTAAACCAGTAATTCCCAACATACTTGCTTTGGTAAGAAGAAAAGAAACAGGAAAAACTCCTTCCTGCAGAACGCTGCTGCATCTCCATTGGTTTCAGGTCTCTAAGATGAACATCCCAGGAGGGCTACCTCACCCACATTCTTGTCAGTTTTATACCAACTTTGCAGCCTGGCACAGCTGGTAATGAAATAAACTTGCAAAATCCTCTGTGTTCCTGATACTGGTGCTTCTTTTGTGCATGCAAAGGGGCTAACACACGTACTTTCTGATCTCTGTTCCGCAGCAATTGGAAAATACTGAACAACAATATAGAACTGGAGGAAAATAAAACCTATGTGCCTAAAACCTTCTCCTTTGTATCCTTTCATGCATTCAACACCGTTGCCAGCCCAGCACTGAACTGCTTTACTCTTATTTTGCTTTGTCACTTATTTATCTGGTTTGAGACAAGACCAAATTAGAGAATCAAGCCTGTAGTACTAACTCCCTGAGTGCCTTCTGCAAGATTACATGCAACCCCCCCCCGGCCCTGTACACATTTATTTCTGTCACAGCTCTTTCTCCTGAGGAGGAGAATGTCCTAATCAGTCATGCACATTTGCAGGGGATGCTCCTAACTCTCTGAATTCAGAACAGAGAGCAAAGGACTGGATCTCTTACAGGACTTGCAGACATCACCAGCATCTTACTAGAAATACGTCTTCCTGGGATGGCTGGGCTCTTCTTTACTGACAGAGAGGAGACTGCTGACTGCCACTGAGTCCTTTCTGTTTTCTTCCATGTGACCAGCTGCTTCCAGGGTCTCTTCTGGCTCTGCTTCCCAAATGGGAATAAGCATAGGAAACTCAAAAGCACTGCCTTCTGTCTGACTCAGCTATGAAACATAACATAGGAGCCCAGTGCATTCAGTTGCAATTCTGCCTTGCCCTGCTTCATGTGCAAGAGCTTCACGTCCACATGGCCAAGTCCCTTAAGCACTTCCTGATGCGTCTCAGGAATAAAGATGGGAAAGACATGTCTGGGAGGCCAAGGAGGAACAAAACCATGCCATGACCCAAACTCACTCACAGTGCTTTAAAGTCAATGGAAATGTGAGCCACCTTTTCTGTCTCCTTCAACTATTTAAAGCATGATTGCAAAGATGACAGAGTTAATGTCCCTCTTGGCAGTGCCAGATCATAACCAAGCGACAATGGCCACAACACTCGAAGGGCGAGTTGTACATTAGAGAACAACCTTTTCCCAGCATGAGCCGCACAGCACTGGAGAAGGTGGCCCAGGAGGGTTGGGCATTCTCCTTTCTCCGAAGGACTATGGCTGACCTTATCTACTGATGGCCCTGCTCCAAGCAGGAGGTTGCCTTCTGAACGTCTGTTTCAATTAATATGTGTGATTTTCTCTTTCTTGTCAACAGCCATTCTGCCTTGCCACCTCCATTTCTCATCCTGCTTGGCATCCTTGTATCTTGACTAGCAAAGCAAGCTGGCTTGCTCACTCTCAGAATACTTCTTTGGGACTTAGAGTCTCCTGTCTTGGGCTTTCCCACCACCTAACCACTCATCTGACCTTTCTCCTATACCAATTTCTTGAGAACTTATTCATCATGCTAAAAACAAAATTTGTTTAATTGCTGGCATTTCTTCATTGCCTTGCACAATGTTGATTTCTGTCACTTTTTAGAACACTTGACCCACTCTGTTCCGGTAACCAGGCTTGCAGCAAAATTCTTAGCACACAGTACAGTTTCCTTCCTTTCCTCCATTCCCTTTCCCCTGTCCCCCAGGGTCTTAACAGTTGTTGCCACTACCTTCTCCTTCTTCCACCACCCAACAGCAGCCCGTGTCTCTTCTGGGACTGCAGAGTGACAACTACTGTGCTATGTTTGCCCCCGTTGTATTTTTTCACTCCAACCCTGCTCAAGCCCTCCAGTGGTGTTTCAGACCTTGCCCTCCTTCACTACTTGCAAGTACTGTGCACTGACTCAGTGTTTTGCAGTGTTTCTTTCAAATGACTCCCAGCCATGGTTGCAATGAGATTTCTTCACCAACACAATGAGTGGGTTGTCCATCCCTTACCCTGAATGGCTTTGCCTCTATCTATGCTCCTAATGATCTTCAGTCTGAAACTGGACTCCCAGTGTCTAATTCAATCACTAAGCTTGACATTTTATATGAACATACAGCATCTGAAACCCAGCTGCACAAAGCCAGAGAGGAGAATCAGGCCTACAATATCTGCTTATATCCAGAAAGCAAAACCAAGCATTCTAGTTGTGTAACTATTTTACTAGTCATTTATTTTAAACAGTCCAGTTGTCTCCATAACACCAAAAGATCATTGGAATGGGTGACCTGTTCTGCTATCCTGTCAGTAGACTATTGTGGTGTAACAGTAGAGCTGAGATATTAATTCCATTGTCCCTTTGAAATGTCCAAAACTGAAAAGTGACAAGGTCAACAAGGAGGACAAAATTACATAAGATCTTTTGGGGATTTGGTAGAAAAGAGCTTTGGGTAGGTGGAAACAACCTGGATGTAGGGGAGAAGGAAGGGAGGTGCAAGCAGTACTATATTTCTAAACTTATTCATTGCTTAACACACAAACGCTGAACCTGACCGAGGACAAGACCTAAGTCAACTCTCTCACGGGATCAGAGGTAAATATTTAAACCAATTTAACTAACTTTTCTAATGCTTTTAAAAAGTAATCTGTGGGTTGCATGACTGTACAGGTAAATTATAATATACTGGTGTTATAGTGTATTATTCTTGCCTCATGTTTTTCTAGATGTCAATCCTTAGAGAAAATAAATCTATCAGGCTAAGGAAAACTTCTAATTTGGGGCAGAACTGATTACAAGAAGGGAAGTTTTCTTAGGGCAGTAGCCATCTTATTAATAAAAATCTTCAGTTTGATAAACGAGTCCCACATTTCAGGTGAAGAAAAGACCATTTTCATTCTGCAAAGGCACAGCACTTCACATTATCAGGCCAGGGATTCAGATGAATATTCATTAGCGTAAAATAGAGACATTTCCATTTGGATGCTCTCTTGGTTGTGTTCTCCAAGGAAAGAAAATCACTCTGTGGTACAGATTTGGTACTGACAGCACACTGACTGCCAGAAGAACCGTAGTGGTTTGGCAATCAAACACATAATATTAATATTAATGTTAATGTTATTGTTAATATTAATATTAATATTAATGTTGACATTAATATTAATATGAATGTTAGTATTAATATTAATATTGACGATGATGATGACAATAACGACAACATTTCTGGTCTTTTGACTAGAAAACAACATGAGAGAGGTACCACTGGGCAGATAGGTTAAATACTGGAATACTCATAACCTCAAGGAATCTGCCAGTTTCTTGGGAAAATAAAATTGCTGGAACATACAGAAGGAGTGGTAGGTACACATAATGAATAAAACCCCACCAATCTAAAAGCAAATAACAGCTTTGCTATTCATGATACTAGTCAGAACAGGTGGTTGGCCAGAAAAGGCACACAATCCTAAGAATTATGCCTAAATTCTTTCTCAGTACCAGCTCCCTATTCTACACAGATCCAAAATGAAGCAGTGGGAAACTCGGGTGTTTTGTGAATCTATGAACTAAAACTGCATTTAAGTTCCCTTGGGAACATTACTTTGATAAATCATTAGTTAAGGATGAAAAGGAAGGCAGGTTACAAATCTGCACATTGTTGAAAACCAAAGGCAGAAAGAAATACAAAGAAAACTGCCTCTGTATAAAAGAGGACATATGTATACTTATAGGAAAATATTATCTGGATAACAAAAAACCTAAAAGAAATTGCTGCTCCTAACATGTGGCAAACAGTATCTTTGTGAAAGATAAAACATGCAACTAGGCTATTAGTTTTAGTGGGTGCCAATGCATTGTGTTGCACATGTAACATTTCTGCAGTGTGTACATAATTTTAAACATTTTAATAGTACAATTCTGTCTGTTGCCTCTTTCCAGGTTGTAGCAATGGAACTGGTCTCAACATCAGTTGGCAGGTTTACAGTTGATATTTTCAACAAGCTGAATGAGACCAACAAGGGCAAAAACATTTTCTTTTCCCCTTGGAGTATATCATCTGCTCTGGCTCTGACGTACCTGGGTGCAAGAGGCAATACAGCAACAGAGATGGCAGAGGTAGGTTGTTCTATGAAGCATACACCCCATAAATCTCCTGTACTGACTGCAAATTTAGTGTTAGATAGAAAAAAATTGTCACCACAGTGAGAAGGAACCAAGGCAGACCACAGAATGTAGAAGCGAATAATAAATTTTATTCATTTCATAGCAGGTCCCCCACTTCTCCACAAACAGAAAGTGTCCTGTGGGTGTCACTCGCTGAGCACAGAGGTTCTCTGAACCTGACTTATTCTAAGTTATTCTGGACCTTCTAATTTATCCTGTGGTTCTATGATTCTGTCACAGATGGGATATTCCCTTTGAGAAGCAAAAAGGTGACACCAGTAGCTCCTAGCTAATTGGCAGGAGGCTTGCAGATCACAGCACCCTCCCTCTCTGGTCAGAATGCATCTTTCTATCTTGATTTATGCTTTCCAGAACAACTGCCTGACAACCCAGCAGGAAAATAGGAAGGGCTTTGGTATCTCCACAGCCCCCAACCCAATCCTTCCTGGTGCCACATGGGCACATTGCTGGCTCAAAGGGAGCTGTGGTGCCCAGCTCTGCCCAGCTCTCTCCTCTGTGTCACCACACTCCCATTCAGATGCCTTTGTACCAGTGCCATGAGGACGACCATCTGGGTTTGCACAAACACATTACTATTGCTGAGAGCAATAGCTGTGGAAGGGAGTTCAGCCTTGCAGCATGCAGACAGGAGCACTGTGTTGATGCTCAGGGAGGGAGACAGTGCTACTCATTGTTACTCTACAGGATTTATTACACTGCAGCTTCACCATCCCTTTGATCAGTCACCTAAGCATCAGATAGCACAGTAATTTATCATATGGAGAAAAAAAAGGCAACCGTTTGATCCCCATTTGGCTTTAAGTCACACCAGTTGCTTCATGCCTCTTTCTTACCTTTGGAAACTCTGCTTGCAGGTTCTTCATTTCACTCAAGCAGCAAGAGCTGAAGGTTCTTCTTCTGTGGCCAGACCTTCTCGCGGGAGACCAAAGAGAAGAAAAATGGTATCTATTAGAATTGAAATCCAAAGATAAAGAATCTCCAGAATCACAATGTCCAGATACAGCTTTAGAAGTCCAGTATTTCTTGTCTGCACCTCTCTTTAAAGTACAAACCCCAACATAACATCACAACAGGTTCATGTTCAGTTCCTTTCACTTACTTATACTCCAAAAAGCATGGAAGGACAAGTCACTGGGATAGTCTGGAAGGTTTGCTATATGGCTAATCAGTTAATCCAGTCATAAAGAGAGCCCTGCAAATTGCAGTGACGGTAAATTTACTTAGAAAAATAAAAAGAAAGAAAGAGAAACCCAAATCCCTCTCCCACATACATCAGTTAGCATGTTTTGAAAACTTTATGCAAAAATGCGATTGCTGAATGCATGGTTTCTCTTTCCAAGGATCCTGAGCACAAGCAAGCTGAAGATATCCATTCTGGCTTCAAAGAGCTCCTGACTGCCATCAACAAACCCAGAAGCAGCTACTCACTGAGAAGTGCCAACCGCATTTATGTGGATAAAACTTTCCCATTATTGCCTGTAAGTTAAATCTCAGAGAGGAGTATGAAAAGGTGCAAAAAAATATTTCTCATTTTAATTACTTGTTGTCAATAGAACAGGTTTGAAGCTGACTCTGGATTCCAGTGATAAACTTAACTGGAAAACACCAGTCGGTCTGCTCACAGTATTTAAGGATGAATCACCCTTTGACCGTAGTGTAGGGATTCCTTTTCATGCAATATGGTTTTATTACTGAAACCTCCAATACATATAATTGTAAATGAGACATTAAAATAAGCACACCTGTGGGATGTGCACAGTCTTCCTTGCTTCTCCAAATAAAAGTGATAAAAAAGGAAGGGAATTTTCTGTCCTTTGGTTATTCCTTAACTGTTAAGTCACAATCCAACAAAGAGTAACAAGCAAGATCCTGCAGTCCTCTAGCCCCAAGAAGCTATCAAAAAGTCCAAGAGCTAACAAATTCCCTTTGGGACTGAAAAATCAGTATAGTATAGAAGTTGGTTTGGTTTTTTTTGCTATTTTTCAGACATACATACAGCTCAGTAAGAACTACTACAAAGCAGAGCCACACAAGGTTAACTTCAGTACAGCACCGGAACAAGCCAGAAAGGAAATCAACACTTGGGTTGAAAAACAAACTGAGGGTAAGCTGAACTCAACTCCAGCATCTTTGCTCTCCTATTAAGCCAGCCTGACATTTCCCTTGGGCAGGTGCCCTTGCTTCCCCACCTGCTACTGCAGCAGCCAGGTCATGCCTTCCAATGTGGACAGTGAGCAGTGGGAGGACAGAGAAAGAGCAGCAGCCTTAAGCAGATCCAAATACCTGATCCAGACCTCAGTGAGCTCCTGGGAGAGATTCCCACCAACTCCACTGTGCTCTGCATCACCTGGTCCTCAAGCACAGCCGCGGCCCTGGCGCTGCACCCATGCACCACAGGCAGAGCAGGCAGAGGGGAGAAACACCTCTGCCTGCCAGTGTGCTCCAAGGCGGGTGGGGATGCCTGCCCAGCTGTACCATCCCACACTGGCCAGAGGCGCTGGCCTCCTTTCATCTGGGGTAACCAGCTGGCGAGGCAGTACACGGCTTTCTGCTTCCAGTTGCTTGCCATGAAGCTGTGACATTCTGGGGCGAAGGAGTCAATCCCTGTCAGCTAGCAAGGACAACAGCTAGCAGCAAACAGCTCTGGAAACCGTAAGCAAACTAATTGATTTATATCAGGGCAGTATTTTAGGGAGTAGGGCACTGAGGCACGGAGTATTTCACCATGGAGTTGAACTGAGGTAAAAAGCAATCATTTCATGTCCTCACTGTGCTACACTGGAATGAAACCTAACTTTTCTGATTTCAAAAGGCAAAATCAAGAATTTGCTGGGTTCACGAGATGTGTTAAACTCCACCAAGCTGATCCTGGTAAATGCCATTTACTTCAAGGCAGAATGGGAAGTGAAATTTCTGGGAGGAGATACAGATACGCAACCCTTCCGACTGAGCAAGGTAAGCTCCTCTGGTATCCTTCTTACCATAAACAGCATGGTGACAACAGCTACTGTTGAAATCTTTCCATTTCATAAGTCTTTTAGGTATCCCTGTGGTAACTAGGCTCTCTGTGAAAAGCTGGTTACAGCAAAATGTGTCGGTGCTCAGCTCACTGCAACATTAAGATGCTGCTCAGGTAAATGTTAGTGAGCTCCAGATAACAGTTTCCATTTCCACTAGAGTCACTTAAGACCTTTTTGTAAAACAGTGCTAAAAGGGCTAGGTTGTGATTCTGAGAGTCCAAGCTTCATGGACAGGAACTCCATGCAATGTCATGGGTGAGTACGGTACCCAGGCCTCGGTACTGTGCAGCCTGGCAAGGCCCAAACATACCTGCTCAGGTACAGCTGCAAAAGGGCACTCTGAAGGGGTGCATGGTTGGGCAAGACTAGAAGAAATGTTAATAGTATGTATCCAGAAGAGACGTCAATGAATTCACATCAAAATACAAGAGCTCGGTGCAATTTCTACCAACTGTGGCTTCTGCCTTATAGAATCATAGAATGGTTAGAGTTGGAAGGGACCTTGAAGATCATCGACTTCCAACCCACCTGCCATGGGCAGCGACACCTCCCACTAGACCAGGTTGCTCAAAGCCCCATCCAGCCTGGTCTTGAACACTTCCAGGGATGGGGCATCCACAACTTCTCTGGGCAATATTTAATCTAAATCTACCCTCTTTGGATTAGCACATATACACTGTCTGCTTCCCTGAATAAAGGGACGCAGATGTCAAGAGAGGTTACATACTCCTGCGAAGGTGACTGCTCACCAGGAACTCCCCTCATCATGAGCCCCTTTGCTCAGACATTAATGTTACCTTTTGTTAAGGGTTGTGACATAAAGAGCAATCAGTTTTTATCGACACAGGAGACCACAGAAAAAGTGCACATCACTCCTCCTCTTAAACCATAGCTGTTTCTCTGCCGTAGCGTTGTAAGGCAATAACCCATACTTGCTACATACCCCTAATCCTTCCAGACTTTTCTAACTCTCTTCCTCCCTCCTCTGTGGGCTGCCGAGCACATTTTGGGGAAAAGATAAAAATCAGTTAGTTCAGCCCTCAACAAAATGCTCTGGGACAAATACCAAGATAAGCAATATTTTCCAGTCAAGAAAAGATTTGGAAAACAAATGACAAATCACTAATATAAAAGCTGCTTACAAAAGTTTCCTCTCCCTCTACTGCACTGAGTCATCATCACCCTGCTTTTCAAGGAATGATTTCTTACTTAGAAGTAAATACTTTACAGAACAAGACCAAGCCTGTGAAGATGATGTACATGAGAAATACATTTCCAGTTCTCATCATGGAAACAATGAATTTCAAAATGATTGAGTTGCCGTATGTGAAACATGAACTCAGTATGTTCATCCTCCTTCCTGATGACATCAAGGACAGCACTACGGGTCTTGAACAGGTAAAAAAGTATGCTACATGCATTTTGTATCACCACTCAGTCATTGAAAGAAAAAACAAAAATGGAGGGCTGGTGACTGTATCCCTCCCTTTGAGGACATGCTGTTTCATCTCCTCCACTGGCTGAATTAACTTCCTTTAATACCTATCCAATCCCAAGAAAGTTCCTCCACACTGAGTGCCCTTAGTTTCCTAAGAACTGAAGACAGTCAAGAATGTGCATAATCAGATGCTTAGCTCTTCAACAGCCCCATGACTGACACCCAATCCTACATGATCTGCAAGGGTTAAATCTCCCTTCACTGTACATCTCGGAGGGACAGTACTGCACAAGTACTCACAGCCTCTTCCTGAGATATCAGACACCTCTTCTCCACGGCCTGGAAGTTTATTCACCATCTTGTTCTCATTTTGTTTGCCCACACACACATTTGTTTGCTGTCTGAAAACCCAGGATTTTTGTAAGACTCCATTTGCTACAATAATGAGATCTGCCCCTGTAGTTACTACAATTGCAAGATTGTTAAATTCTTGGCATCTATCATGTCAAGAATACCATTCTTTGCTCTCCTCCATTTGAACTGAGCTGAACCCTGGTGACATAGCGCACAGGACACAGAGTGGCAGTGAAAGATTTTGCTGGAAGTGGTTTGTCTTAAAATTGCCAAGGAAATACATGCAATATTAACACCTATTTCTATGGAACTGGACCAAACCACCTGCTGCACAGCTGGCAATCTCCCAGCAATTTCCTTCACATCAAGACTGAATTAAAAGAGAGGAAAGAACTACCCCAGGGGATGGCAGCTGCACGTGTTGAGTGCCCTGTCTTTCTTTTGCAATGAATTTGGCAGGGGTGGTGCCCAAAACCTTGCAGCATTAAGTCTCCAATGTTTGTTGCACACCCTGCCTCTGATCATCAGTAAAACCAATTTATATTTCATGCTTTCAGCTAAATGCTAAATTTGTCATTTAAAAATTGTTTAATTCATTAAATTGCCATAAAATTGATTAATTCATAGTTAATTGGTTTTTCCTTGCAAACATCAATTTCTTTTCTTTTTGAAATGATAGCTGGAAAGAGAACTGACATATGAGAAACTGTCCGAATGGACTGATTCCAAGAAGATGACCGAAACTCTTGTGGATCTGTACCTACCTAAGTTCACAATGGAAGAAAAATATGATCTCAGTGATAAAATGATCAGCATGGGAATGCACAGTGCCTTCAGCAGCAATGCTGATTTCAGTGGAATGGCTGAGAAGGGTAATGTGATGATCTCCAAAGTTTTTCACAAGTCTTTTGTTGCAGTTGATGAGAAAGGCACTGAGGCAGCAGCTGTTTCTACTGTAAGTATAGTACTTACAAGTGCAAATATCAGCCAGGCTCTGACATTTAAGGCTGACCACCCTTTCCACTTTTTCATCAGACACAACAAATCCAAGAGCATCCTCTTTTTTGGCAGATTCTGCTCTCCTCCAGAATGAGTTATTACTTGCTCCCAGACAGTACCCAAGGTTCACTGTTCAATGGAACAACGTGATCTGCAGCTTTAGAAGCTCAACCTTAAGCCATGTAGCAATATGTAGTGAAAGTGTATGTCCTTTTTCTCCCACCCCTCCCCACCCTTCCCCAAGTAAGGCAACACCCAGAGACCACCCTGCGTCTCAGAGACCATCCCTCTACTGCTCGTTTCCGTTGTTCTAATGAGACAGTCCTCCCCAGAAAAGAGTGCAGAATTTTACTCACTTGCATCAAACCTGCTTTGTTGTTCAAGAGTAAGGTGGAGCCAGAAAAGCTCTCTGCACACAGGCCATCATTTAGCCCCATGCCAAGTGCTGACTTCAAGGGAATTGCAGTTCATCCTCTTGAATCTCCCAGAGAGGAAAAAAACCCTGAAAGAAAAAAAAAACAAACCAGAACTTGCAGAAATCTATATGCTCTCTTTTCCTCACTGGGAAACCTGCACTTGCATTACAAAGCAGTTTCCTTATATTCCTGACTGTTGGAAATTAACAAAATTTAGTACAAACCTAGAATAATCTCAAAATGCCCCTCATCTTCCCTGTCTCGCTGTGTGTATGCAGACACGTTGCATTCATTCTCTCCTGCCTTTGCAACTTCATGAAAAAATGTGACAATGAGGGAAAATGGTCCAGCCCTTAGTGCTTAATCTCCAACTTCTAATCACCTTGCATTTTCTCCTCATTTTTCTAAACTTTGTAGGTTAAGGCTGCTGGGAGTTCAAACCAGCAAAAATGCTAAGAAAATGATGAGCAACATGCTTCTTGATATATCTCATTGATGTGCAATCTAAAACATCCAGAATTCAAATCTGCTTCCACTTTTTAATTTAACCTAATTATACCTGTTTCCTGGCTAATATCTGCCAAGTTTCCTTGCTATCTGTATCACTGATCAATGTATGATTTATGCAATGATTTATGATGAATTACGTAATTTGTGAGTGCATCTCAACAAAGATAGTCATGGTATGGACAGAAACACCAGTGAGATTTTGACTGATGCTTTACTTCATATTTTACCATGATCTGCATTTAATCCAATAAATGAACTTGGAGTTGCGTTTGTGCTATCATGTTTCCATTCTTGCCATTCCAAATTCACCACCACATCATCTCCATTGACAAAGCTGACACACTTAGTTTTATTCCCACTAGTCTTCAAACAGCCCCAAAACCACTGTGATTCAGCATGTTATCCTAGGCATTTACTAAACATACCAAATCAAATTAAGCACTGTGATGAGCAAGTTTTTGCTCACTGTCAAGGCATTTGTGGGAAAATAATGGAAGACTGGCGAGGAGGACTGTAAAAACATTCAATTGACTTGCAGCTGGGGTGTCAAAAACACATATATCATACTAATTGTTGTTTAGCCTTGTATGTTGGACAATCTGTGTTTAGATAACACAGATAAGACTTAGAGGCACCCTATCGAACATGCTTGACGTTCCTGCCCTGATGTGGGAAAGATCAAAGCACAGTGGTAAGATATGCCTGCGTGAATCCCTGATATACAGGTGAAAACAGCTGGTTCGGTGATCCTTTAGCATGGACTGAGCACAGCAGTGCCTGAGTCCCCACTTGTGTGACTCTCCCTGAGTGCTGCTTCAGGGATCCCCCAGTTTGTGAGGTAACGAAATTAGATTTACTCTTTGCATTTTATCCATGGTTTTGTGGTTGTTCCTGCATCCTGCCTGTACGGGCACACACATTTGGACTTTCCCATTTTTGACCACTGCTTCTTGCACTATCATCCCCCCTGGGACCTACTCAGGAGGCTTGTTTTCCTGCCACAACACACTAGAAATAAAAAGTCTGCCTAGAGCCTATAGCCCAGAAGATCAGCTACCAAATATCCCTTTTGCCCTGTAGAATAGCGAACAAGCAATGCTGCACTGGCAACATCAGTTCCCTCCGTTGGCTTGGGAGGGCAGCAGTTGTGCTTTCTTGTGGCCATGAGGAATAGTATAAAGCTTTGTAGCTGTTGCAGTACTGTGGTACTCAATAACCACATGTCAGAGATCATCATCTAAGGCAACAAGATTTGAATGCAGGAGGGAGGTCCTGTAAAAACATTTAATCTCAGCAAAATTCCACCTATAATTACAAATCACTCCACCTCCACAAAACCTATTCTATTTAGAAATACACCTCCACCCAACAAAGTATACCTGCATCTTCTTCCCTGTACAAAGTGCTGCTTCTAAATCAGTACCCTCCCTTGCCTGTAACCTGCAGCACAGGGTTCAGCTGTCTGTCATCCAGGACCTATCTTGCTGCAGCTCAGTTGTGTGCTACTGACTCAGCCTTACTAAGAAGTTTATTTTTTAGGTGTGGAAAAGCACACAAGTGCAAAAAAAGAAAAGTAAACACACAATCAGAAAAGTTATTGTCAGGATGGTGTAGTCAGCATAGCAAGGCTTCAGGAGCAGAAACACTTACATGAGGAGGTAAAAAATCATAATTAAAAAAAAATATACAACTCCTAAATTGTGTTTACCCAGTTTGAAGAGTCACTTCATGTAAGAGCAAAAGTTGCCCAAAGAGGTGGGAAGAGTGCCGTGCCCAACCAAATGAAAGGTCTTCCCATGCTAATTTTTGTGCACCCCCTCACTCATACCACACTGCAGGGCTCTGCAAAGCAATACCTGTATGCCTCTCAGGAACTACAGCTTGGTGTCCGCCAGCTGGTGAGAGCTCTAAAGGGTCAAACAGGCTGGTTTTGGTACAAAGCTGCTCCCAGTTTCAGCTTTGCTTGGGAGATGATGACAAACAGCACACCTTCCAGCATAAGACATACTTGGGATGCAGGTAAAAATGTTGAAAGAGAAGGAAAAGAATCCATCCAGAGGCGAACACCCTTTAGACCAAGCAACGTTGGAAGCTGCTTCATTTGTGCCTCCCTGTACTATTTTCATGGTAACTAGTGTCTGGCTCTCAAGTCAGGCTAACACTTACAGAAATACAGAATCGTTCAGGCTAGAAGTGACCACTTGAGATCACCTGGTCCAACCCCTTATGCAAGCAGGGTCAGCTAGTGCAGGTTGCGCTCATCTTTCTAAAATACTCAAAGGTAGCCAACTAATAGGTGCTACATGACTGCTTTTCCAAATAACTGCTTTCAAGAAACCCTGGGTTTGTCCTGTATCATCAAAATTTCAGGTCCACAAGCTCCGCCTTGAAAGGCCCCAGGCCTTTAAAAACTAAAGAAAGAAGTATCTACAAGACAGTGCTGAGATAAGCCTCAATACAAAGACATTGTGAGCATAGACTGTGTGTCACCTAGTGATTCTATGACTGTCAAGACACATTACATTAACCGGGTTTCCGCTTATCCTACAATGAAAGACAGGGCTTTTGTCTCCCAGTGCACATCTCAGCATCATAAAATAATCCCTGGCACTTCTGTGGTAGCTGACCTCATGACAAGCAGAAATGGCAGATACAGCACACAATAATAAAATCCGGTGTGCTGGTGTACTGTTAGTATTCAAGACGAGGACACAGAAAAAAAAACACCCTGCTTTAGAACTGAAATGAAAATGCATCCATAGTTTTTAAGGTTTTGTTCTGCCATCAGTAACAGGCACAAGAAAATCTCTTTTAAAGAGATTTTAGTGTTATTTATAGTCCAATCCTTTAGTTCTGTTGCAACAGATGTAATAAATGCTCTCATTTTCTTCCCGGAGGACATATCTGAATGGGATTTCCTGCAGAATAAAAAAAATCCATAATTGGAGACTTAGTCTAGCACTGATTTTCAATTGTGCTGATTTTTACTAGATGTAACTGCAAGAGAACCGATCTTCAAGAAATGCCCAAATGGTCCACTCAGAGTGGACCATACCAGTACAGGTATGGGAGTAAAACAAGCAAACAGGCAGAAAGATACAACCTTACACCTATGCCGAGCAAGATGGGGATGAAAGATGGCTTGAAAAAAAGTCAAAATGACTTCATCAGTATGCCAGAGGAAAATGACTGGTTTTACCAAAAGGCTTTTTATGACTTTTTGTCCCAGGTCAAGCCACTTGAGGTCAACGGGTCAGGCGTTGTGATGCTGTGAAACCTTGTTTCTACCATTCTGGTTGCAACAATTCGGTGTTTCCTCTCACTATTACCATCTGGCACAGCAAAACCAAGAGCACCTCTTCTTGGCTAATTTTCTCCCCTTTGAAACTGCACTGTCTCTTACTAAACAGGATCTTGCAGCAGCTGGAATATACCACAAAGAGTGTCTACACAGTCTGGGTACCCTTTCTTCATTTTCCTGTATTTTTGGTCAATCTTTATAGCTTGTAGTACCACTAACTCTTTTCTCTTATTTTCTTCTCCTATTTATTTAGCTAAAACATAGACAGCAGTTTCAGATACATAGCAGAAACATTTCTTAAGCACATAACTAAACATAATAGTGTCTAATCCATTTTTGAAGCAAGAAAGTAAGATGGATATTCCAGACACAAAAACTGCACACACTTAAAAACAATACGCGTGAAAAAAGGAAGGCACCTGTATCATTCCTGAAACTTTGTATGGCATACGTACCAGTCAGATTCAAAGTGGATATAAGCACAAAAATGTAATTCTAGTTCAAAATACAGACTTGTACTCTTTGTACTGATCCTCTTTCTGTACAAATCAACTGCACGCTGGTAACTGGTTTACACTGCATGTGTCATACTAGCGGGTAGAGGCCATTCCTAACGAACCATAAACATAGCAGAAAAGACATGATTGCAAAGGAAATTTATCAATGCAGTGTAAGTCACACAGATAAAAATGGAGGAAAACAGTAGAATTGTTAATCTCACTGGTTTAAAGTAAAACACTTGTGTACACCTAACTGTTTTGCATTACACCTTTCCCGACCTCCAATTTTACACATTCTGCTGTTTGGCTCTCTACTCCAATACAACAAACAGTAATCTTGGTAAAAGAAATCATTACAAGCAGACCTTCCAAGCAGTTTTTCAGCTTTTGGTAGATTGTCCAAACTCTCTCAATTCATCAGAGAGGAATAATAAGCTTGTACATGGTGGGGCCTGTAGGTATCTAAAGCACCTTCACCTCCTCTGCTAGAAGCAGCAGTCTCAAAGCAACAACCAGCAGTTCGAATGAGTCCAGTGTTCACTCTCATTTCATCATTTATTTTAGGTGATCTGCTTTCTGAAACAGACAAGCAAAAATATTAAAAAATCAAAAAAATAAGGGCTGTATGTGACCTGAAGGCCACAAGTATTCAAATCCTTCCCCTCTCAAATTTGACCACAGGATGAATGAGACTAACAGCCTATTTCAATATTCCCTTTTAGCCATATCTCTGAGATTAGTTTCTACTCATTGCCCCAGTTTGTAGGGTAAAAAGAAAAGGAAGCTTTGAAATTATTTCAACATGTCCCTTGTCAATGCAGGGTGGTTCAATTCTTTTCTGCAATTCCTACATTTTTGCAGATGAAATGCTAAGGTTGTGGAGGACACCTGTGGGAGCATACTGGCCTTCACATTTCAGGACATACATCCCCTAACAGTGGCCTTCACTTGAGGAGGTCTCTCTCTCTCTCTAAGTTCTGAAAGCAGATGATAGAGAGGAGAAGCAGGTAAATGAGGGAACACGCACATTAATACAAGAAGAGGATGTAGAGAAGAAAAGGGAGGTGCAAGCATTTCTACATTTCCAAATGTATTTATTGCCTCACAGACTGCCACAGATCCTGACTGAAGACAGATCTGAAGACTCTTCTCTCCCTTAGGATTTCAGGTAGTGTAAATATTCATATCAAAATAACTAGCTTTACTTTGGAAGTCTTAAAAATTCATGTTAAATTCTTTGGAACTGAGCAGTTAAATGATAGCGTAAAAGTCATGCAGGGGAAGGGAGTGCTCATTTTTTAGTGCAAAATATAGCCTTTGGAAAAACCCAGTGCCAAGGCACAGTGGTGAGAATGCAAGCCCAGGTTGGGCAAAGCCTACACAGCCTGGGAGGGCAGAAAGTTTCCTCACCTGTAGGAAGGATGCCTTAATCATCAGGCTACCAGTTGATTGAGGATCAAGGACTGAGAACAGGCTTCAGGAGAGAATACACAGCTCCTGATCCCGGAATTGAACATGCAAGACAGCATGACTCTGTAGCAGTGTTTTGGATGCTCAGCATGGGGTGTACTGGCTCAAGCCTCTCCTTTATTGATATCAAATAACTACCGGATCAGGCATCCAGACTTTTCCTTTCCCAGATGACCGAAGTGGCTAGTAGACCAGTGAACTTCACAGAAACACACACATGTTCTCTCTCTCAAGCCTGATAAATGATTGATTGCTCCATGCAGATTCCGTTCAGGTACTCTTGGGGAACAGGAGATGGAGATGTCGGTTGGAATTCTTCAGGCAAAAATGTTCAGCTCAGCCCTGTTCCCTAGATATCCTCTGGGAGTATCAGCATCTCCAGGCACAGCAGTAAGAGAGATCTGATTTGAAGGTTCTAAAAATGCTTAGGTATGAGCTAGGCTGCAGGGCGTTCACCTCTGAGGAGCTCCTGAGAATGCTTCAAAGCAGTTGTGGAGCCCTGGGAAGCTTTCAAATCAAAACTTGAGGATCCCAGAGTCTCTGGGCATCTCTAACACCGTGTGGCAGCTCGCTTTGAGGACTGCAGTTTTTGATTTAAGCATGTAAATTGTCGGTGAAGATAGATTTAAATGTCTGGTTGCTTTTGTGGATCTAATGCTTAATCTTTCACCTGATGCCATCTTACATTGACTTTAGGACATGTTTTAGGAGTCCTTATACTGGGGAAAATAATGGAAATTTCTGAGTTTATCGTAATATTTGTCAACAGTATTAGATTGATCTAAAATACCCTAATAAGAAGCACGGGTTTGTCCTGGATCCACATATGGAAAATCAATGTAATCCTGGGCTTGGGGTTTTTGTTTGCTTTGGTTTTGTCCCGTACAAACATACTTCTAAATACAAGCAGAACAAGCATAGAAAATCTACAGGTTCTGATAAGCCAGCAGAAAAACAGGGAAAATTTCTTGTTGTTTAAAACAGGAACTATTTGGGGTTGTACGTAAGATACAAGAGTTTACTTGAAAACCAGTAACTAACAAATCCAGCTACAGCGTCCAAATTTGAGTTTACTTACACAAAGGGCATATAAAAATCTACAGATCTCTAGCAGCCTTCAAGATACATGTAATGAATT
>KZ505867.1:30960-47129 GCA_002844005.1 Limosa lapponica baueri
CGGCAGGAAGGGTCTGGGACTTGAGCCCCGGGCGCCGGGGGTAAGTTGTTACAACCAACACTCCTCCCCGCGTTTGGGCTTTATTTTTTTTTTTCTTTTTTCTTTTCATATTTTTCTCCGCGCGGGGGGTGTGGGAGCCGCGTTGCCTCCGCGTTCCGCGGCGCTGAGCTCTGCTCTCTCCGCAGGTGGCGGAGGGGAGCGCGGCGCGGGAGCTCTCCCCGCGGAAGAGGCCGCCGGCCGCCGCCGCCGAGGAGGAGCGCTGCGCCAGCCGCCCGCCGCCCGAGGGAGCGGGGGCCGCCGCGGGGACCGAGCCGCGGCCGCTGGAGCGGGCGGCGGCCGGGGGCTGGTGCCGGAGCTGCCAGGCCCAGCTGGCCGAGCTGAGGAGGCAGGCGGCGAGGCTGGCCGCCGGCGGCTGCCCCCTCAACGCCCCGCCGGTAAGTTCGCCCACGCCGCCCCGTACAGCGCCGAGCACCGCCGGGCGGTCGCGGGAGGCTGCGGGGAGAGGGGGGTGGGCGGGCGGGTGTGGGGTGGGGGTGCACGGGGGCCGCGGGAGCCTGGCCCCCAGCCCGGGCGGGGTCAGGTGTGCATCCCGGCGGATTTGGGAGGAGAGCGTGACGGCAAAGGCGGTGATTTCCAACCCGGGAGGGTTCTTCAGAAGTTCAAGGATTTCCCGTCCCGGGCGTTATCAAGGAGCGAAACTGCGCGGCTGGACGCTCCCCTTCTGCTACAGTCGCCGCCTGCCAGAAACTTAAAAAAATAATAAAAAGATCGTGACTTTGCCGGGAGGAGCAGCCGAGGGGCTGCGGGGGTGCCGGCCGGGACGCCGCTCGGTGCAGCCCGGAGCCGCACCATCTCCCCGTCCCGCCCGGCAGCGGCTGCTCCCGCTGCACCGTGACCGCCCGGGTGACACCGTTTCGGGGTCCTGCCGGCTCGGTGGTGCCGGC
Organism: Limosa lapponica baueri; assembly: GCA_002844005.1. Classification (NCBI taxonomy): domain Eukaryota; kingdom Metazoa; phylum Chordata; class Aves; order Charadriiformes; family Scolopacidae; genus Limosa; species Limosa lapponica. The sequence goes on from KZ505867.1 coordinate 31,905, forward strand.
TGGGCTTTGAAGCGCCTTCATCCTTCCAACGAGAAGCTGCCGGATAGCAGCGGGTCGGCTCCTCCTTCCGAGGAGCCCGTAGAACGCAGCTGGGAAGCACACACTCGCGTTTGTGGCGCTGGAGGAAAGTTTGAGCGGGATGGTTTTTTGCTGGGATTTCGCTGTCTGGGTGCTTGGAGTGGCCCTCCCTGGCTGATAGGCACATTCCTGTCCTTAGCGTCACTGGGGCAAGCCGGGGCTGTGTCATTTGCCTCCAGTTTATGGCTCACGGTGGCCCTTCATATCTAAGTAGTGAATGGAGGAAGTGCTTGAGCACGCCAGAGATTTCCTTTAAAACATGTGCAGCGTTATTTGTGCGTATTGTAGTTGCCTACACAGTTTTTCTTTCCGTGTTTGTTTTCTGTATATCAGAGGTCTTTATTGTTGTTCCTTTTCCTTTAGTGAGGGCGTGTGAAACAAAACTTGTAAGAGGTGATACAGGTGAAAAAAATTACGGAGTCTTGCCTGGGCACCTGAAGAGATCTAAGGATTAGCTGACGGGGCAAAATGCAACCGAAGACCCTGAGATTCTGTTTCAGGGCACACAAAATGTGTGTTGGGTTTTTGATAACATTTGGAAGTAACGTATTGTTTTCTAAACAATGCTTATCTGGATGTTTGCAAGAATAGGGGGGAGGGTCTGAAGAGGAAGCCAAACCCTACTGACCTTCATTTTCATTCAAAGAGTTCCTGTATGATCTACAGAATTCCCATTGAATCTAAATATAGCTTTGTTTGGAAGTGCATTGTGGAGCAGTGTCCGAATGCTCAGCAAGGTTTGTATTTTCAGGCGGGATCCAAAGGCCTTTGAAATCAACAGGAGTCTCCCTATTGACTTGCTAGGTTTGGAGCGGGCTCTTATTCCTGCGGTGTAAAAGGTCACATATCTTATCTCATTGAATTCAGGACGGCTGGACCTTTTGTTTTCTGGATTGCTGCTGGAAAGAAGTTTAATTTCCCCTTGTGAAGTGCATGCACTAGGAGCGAGGAGCACATAAACCCCTCTTCCCCTTGTTGGGGTGGGCCTCAGCCCTAAAGAATAGTGTCCTATCTGGGAGCGGATCTCTGTTACGGGGGAAAAAAAGAAAAGCCACCGGTGCAGGGGAGTCAGGGGGCCTTGGCCAGGTGTTCAGGTGAGGAGACCTGTGAGCAAAGGCCTGTTTGTGTGGTCTCCTTCCTGCAAGTCTCAGGGGACTTCCTTGATAAGCACTCGATGATGGGTAAATTAATCCCCCCTTTCTGCAGGGTTTCTGCATGCCTAGGAACGTAATAAAATAGTAGTCATCACGGTGTCAGAACCTCGACAGACCTGATCGCAGAGTAACAGATACCTGGAGCTCGCTTCTTGAGTAGCACACAGCAGTGTTAGATGTTCAGATTTTCTAAGGCTTGTGAGACCTCTAGCCTAATTGCAAGCTCAAACCCCCACTAATCCTGGTGTAGCGAGCGGCTCCTCAGGAAGGAAGATGCAATAAACACTCCTACTTACTGCCTTCTGAGTGTGAAGTAGGTTAGTGGGAGATAACAGTCAGGGGTTCGGCGACTCAGCTGCCGTGAATTGGCCTTGCAGTGGGAATCTGATGCAATATGCTGGCAGGTTGAGCACTGTGTAATGTTTGTGCCAGGAAAGGCAGCTTGTGTGTTTGGTTTTATTTTTTTTTTTCCCTTTCTTGTTTAATTATATCACAAGACTGAAAAAGCAGCTCCCCTCCATGAGAAGAGCCCATACAATAGAAGTCCAAAGAGTTTCTCACAAGTTTTGCCTAATGTACTGTCAAACTGAGCAACTACTGGATGAGTAAACATAAGAAGGCTACTGCTCAGATCATGCTGCTCTCAAAGGATTTACCTCCTTTGCCCTAATAATGAAGGGATCTTTCAGCACGGATTCAGAAAGATTTCCACACCTGGTTGAAAACCCTTTGGAAAGGTGGGTGGGTGCCTCAGAGATGAAAGAAGGGCTAGTTTCCTGCTGTTGATATCTTTCCTGATGAAAGAGAGGAGGTGTATTCTCATGCGTGGGGCAGCTGAGGAGGGATTGAATTCACATTAGAATAAAAAACCAACCTACTGTTTGCAGTCTGCAGGGATAACAAATCTTAATTGCTTGAGAGGGCTATGATTCATACAGTTTATGTGTTGCTGTCCTTTCAATTAGATGTATTTAAAATATATAAATAATTTAAAGTTTCGGTGCTCAGATTATGTGCATTGATTACAGAATACTGTTAGTTGTTTGTGTCTCTTCAAAGTCCTCCAAATCTCTGTGGACAGCTGATAAAAAGATACAACTCTTTGCTTGTGTTAAAACTCTTTTAACAGTTCTCCTAAGAACAAGATTTACTGCACCCCACGCTGTCAGTTCCCTTCTTTTTATTGCTGCTGTCTTTACAGTTTGCTGCCACAGTGAGGCCTTTGTATGAATCAAAATATGATTTTTCTTTTTTTTTTTTTCCATCAAGCAAGGATGGAAAGGAGCAAAGTTTTTCCAGATTAGCATTTTGGTATTGCAGTATCAGCATCAGTTGCTGGGTCATGTACTGAACTAGTGGAGGATGAAAAAAAAATAATAATAATAAAAAAAGGTGTCTTGGTTTATCCCTAATTAAAAGTTTTGTATGTGCTTCGCAGGCTGTGTCCCTGGGGAGCTGGTAATGGGATACAGGATCTCCTACCTCCAGGGTTCTGGCCAGAGTGGAGAGCAGGTTGTTGTGCCTGGAAGTTGTTGCTGTTGGCAGCTGTGGGGCAATCCACGGGAAATGGGTTGGTGGTCTCTGTCTCACTCCCACTTGGCAAACAGCCCTGTCACAAAACCACTGCAACAATTACCACTAATTGGCATCACTGTTGGCATTTTCGCAGGAGAGGCTGAGGACTGAATGGGGATGTAGATTAAATTAGTAATAATAATACTTAGCACTTAAAATCTTCACAGTGCTTCACAAATGCTAATTAGTTAATTTGTGTGATGCCACTGGGTGGACCCAAATGTGCTGTCATTTCTAAAGCTCAGAGTGAGGTGTGTGTCTCTGAAAGGAAGGGGACAGGCAGGGACTGTCCAACATGAGAGATGTGCTCCTGCAGCTGCATCGCTGGAAGTAAAGGCAATAGCCTTAAGGACATACAGCTACTGTAAAATGGTTTTAGCTAGTCCCTTATGAGCAGAGGAAGAAAGCTCTCTTGGATTATGAGGAGCATGCACACTGATACAACTACGTCCATAGAAGGGTTTTATACTGGTATAAATAGTTTGGTTATAGAAAAGCAATAATTGTACCCAGTTATACTGGAATAAAATACTATTTTTTATCGGTACTGAAAGGAGGCCAAGATCAGTGGAAGTTCGTTTTGGAAATGATTAGCATTGAGGACTGGATTTCCCCCAGCCCAGGGGTTCAGAGACCCCATTTCACCTGTCCTCATCCATGCTCTGGTCCATACTCCCTGGCCTGAGCAGTTTATATAGTACCTACTGCTGGTGCAGGCGGGTGTCGGAGGCGGCGTTAAGGGGGAGAGGAACATGCATATCGTATGGTGGCTTGGGTTCAGCCAAGTTCTTGCTGGCCTAGTTTTTGAGAGCTTCTCTTCTTCCTTGTTATTTTTCCCCCGTTGCATTATCCATGCTGTGTGTTACATAAGGTACATCATCCCAGCTTCCCGGGAGCTTGAGGGACAAAGGAGCGAGTGTGGGCTCTTTATTGCAGGTGGGATGGACAATGCTTTTTCTCTGATACCTAAAAAACCCCCTGAGTATTGCCTGTATTCCCAGTTGACCGGGTAAGCTGTGGTTGGGTACAGCCACACTGCCAGCCCTCGTCCGCAGAGAGTCTTGTTGACCAGGAGAGGTCATGCCTTTGGTTGCTCATGAACCATGAATCATTTGAAGGAGCTCTGCAAGTCCTAGCCTGCCGTGTCCTTGGAGGAAATCCGGCTTAATTCTCCCATAAAAAGGGGAGGATAGCAGTGGGTTTAGACACACTGTTTGCACTGACATGTCTCAGCTGTGCCAATGCCAGGCAGTGCTGCTGGATTGAGCTCCCACCACACCTGCTTCTGATCAAAGTGATGGTCTCTTTGGTATGCCTGTATGTGCTGCTGATGGTGTCACCTGAAGGGTAGATGAAGAACAAAGTTTTGGGAAGCGCATGCTCTTTCCTGTGGGTTTCTCCTGTATGCGAAATAATCCCCACGTCTTTCCATGAGCAGCAAAACTAAGGAAGGATGGTTTGGTGGGATGAATGCTTTGCTCCCCTCCTGTGCTCTCCCCATCCCTCTGCGTTAATCCCAGCTGTTCCTGCCTTGTCCCTGATGACTCTATAAGAGGCAGCACCTTCTCTGCAACTGTGGAGCTGCACTTATACTGTTTAGTTAACAGTAGACTAGTACTCCCCAGCCGTCTGGCTTCTGTCAAACAATTAATAACAAGTGGGTCCTGCCCAGCTTCTCCCACTGCCAGTTTGTGGAAGTTGTAGGAACTTGCTGTGAGCCTTTTACCTCAATTTTCAGTTCATTTGACGGGTTCAGAAGCTGTTTAGGAGAGCTGGCAGCAGGGAGGATGGAAAGAAGGGCAATGCAGCAGTTCTCATTGCTTTGGAAAACCGGGCTAAGAGTTCATGGGGGTGAGGACTGTGGTCTTGATGCTTGAGGGCCAGTTATGCTTTATTTTCACCTTGGTCACTCTAACTGTGGTGCCAGGAGGGCTAGTAGCAAGGAGAGCTTGCATGGTCCCTGGCTGTCGATGCCTGTCTCTGCACTGTTGGGCGCTTCAGGAGCCTGCACTGCACATGGAGGAGCCTGGGAGAGCGCTCTGGGTCCTTAGCATTTGCCTGCAGGATGATGCTTCCCTCGGAGAGCAAGGCTTTGGAGCGTGTGGGGACTTCTGTCATCTGAGGTGCGTGTAGAATAGGTCTAAGCTTTTAGAAGCAACTCCAGACTTACTGTGAAGTTTTTCTTCCCATGTCTGTTGTTTTCTGTTAACATGTCAGCCCTTTCTATGGAATGGTGTGGTCACCTGGAATTTGAGAGTCCTTGTGACGGTTTAGAAACCCGTGCTACATCTTCGCTAACTTTGGGGTCCTCTGTTACTGAGGGGCCAATTTTTCTCTTCATGGGAGGCCTTTCTGCATGGGTTGATGTGGATAAGGGGAATTGAGTGGGAGAATTGTGTCTTCTATAGATCCCTCTTGAGAGGAATCCAGTTTTCAGGGCTCTTTATGCACTAGATGCACTAGATGCACCTTAGAATGTTCTACATTTAACATTTCAAAAATGCGTAAGTGGAAAAGTAGTGTCATAGTTAATAAATATGAAACTACAGGGCATTTTTTTTTTTTTGAGATGCACTTTTAATATTTAATTTTGTGAGAGAGACTCTTGTGGAGGCTTGGCTGCAGAGTGCTTCAGGCTACGAGCTCAGATGTGGCTTTCAGGTACGTGCGCAGTCTAATAATGGGGTTAGTGACAACACCGTGTCAAATGTGTTGACATGAGCGCTTCCCTTGTTCCAGTCGGTGCAGTAGGCCCCATGCTGTATGATAGGCCGCGGAAACTAATTGTAATGAGTTTGCTTTAGACATTTAGGACTTTTGAGCATGCCCTTTTAAAATACAGGTGAGCAGGATTATCTTGCAGTTCAGATGCCGGAGGCAAGAGACCTTCTCACTGGGGGATCTGAAGTGGGGGAGCGGGGATTGCGCAATTAGCTGAAGGTACTGCGGTCTCCCGGGTAGCTGAGGGTAATTAGTAGTGCTCCGGCTCTTTCTCCAGCTAATTCCTTCAGCACCCTGCCCTATTAGGGAAAAGAGAGGAAACACATAAACCATTTCATAATCCCAGGGGGTGGAAAAGAGCATCTGCTCCTAACATCTGAGGTTACTTTGAACCTGTTGAAATATGTAGTAGCTGCTTTATTGTTTTTGCCAAGAGTTTCCACCTACAGTGATCCCAACCTCTGGCTTGTTAACAGTGAGGTTGTAGGAGGCAGTAGTCATCCTCCTCTGCCCCGGCCCGCAGCAGCTGATATTGGCTGCTGCTCCGGACCTGACACCGCAGGGTATTGGAGCGGGGGTGGCTGAAACCGCCAAGAGATTTTTCTTTCCCAAGACCAGGGTTGCCTCCAGTCTACACAGTTGCTGCATGGCTCTCCTGCTGCTTGGGTACCCCACGATAGCTGCACTCTGTGGGTCTGAATCCTTTTTCCCACAGTGAGGATGCTGATGTGGAGAAGAGCCAGCTAGTCCCTGGGTTTTCAGCTGGCTGATGAACACTTTGTCATGAAAAGTGAGTGGGGATTTTGCTTCACCGTGGCGAGAGGAGGAGAGTCTATCTGAAAATGTGTGCGTGTCTTATGGAAGATTTTTCCATGACGATGCTCTTGCCTTTCTCAAAATTGGGTTACCTTCAGGAACTAGACCTATTTGGATACTGCTCACATTGAGTGTGGCAGGTGGCTGTTCATTTAGGAGCGTTGTATCCTCATTTTTTTATTTACTGGAAATCTATGGAGTTTGGTTTGTCTGAATTTGTCTCACTGTTCTCTGACTTCAGACCTGCAGCTCTGTGGAATAACTATTTTGTACTTGTGTGTCCAGTATATCCCCAAATGGAAGGCATATTCAGGAAGGTGGGAGTCTTGTCGCCGCTGCTGGCCATGCTTGTGATGAGGAACAGACTGATTTCTTTTACAAGTGTTTACTGATTTTGTATAGTCTTCCGGATGAGTGGCTGATGGGAGAACGCTTGGCCCTTACTTTCAGGAGAATCGTGCCTCCTGCTGCCTTTGTTAACAGGAGCAACTGGGTCCTGTTTAGACATGGGCAGGGAGGCAAGACCTGAATTTAGTCCCAAGATCTTTCACTGACTCTGTGGATTTGAACAATCTGCTTAATATCCATGTGCTTAATTCCTTCTTTGCCCAGCAGAGAGAAAATGCTTCCATGTTTTGTCAATTTCTAGTAATATTTTTTTGTTGCAGCGGGGCTTCTCTCTCTTGCTGTTGGCTTGCGTGAGTGGCACTGAGCATCATCGACTGCTGTTCTTAATAGGGCTGTCTGCTCCTGTAATATGCATAATAAGGAAGACTATATAATGCCACAGGGCTACAAGAACGGGTGGAGTCTGGCTGGCAAATGAACTTTCAGGTTGGGTGTCTCTATGTGGGGTATGGGGGAGAGGGTTCTGGGGCTGGGGTCTCTGCTACAGAAAATGCAGTAACACCAGGGACTTCAGATAACCATGAAGGTGGTAACAGATGGTCCTGAAGATCTGCCAGTTTACCAGGAGGGGAGTGCTGAGGCTGTGTAAAGAGACTGAAGGTGCTGTGGTGTATGTCCAGGCAAAGGGGAGCTTGCTTACGTGGCAGGTATCAGATCAGCTCAGGGAGCATGGATTAGAGCTCTACCAGTGCTATCTAAAAAGGGTTTATCTGCATTCTGCTCTGTGCCTCCCTGTGGTGAAACTGGAACGCTGTCTTGTGGAACTGTGGTGTGGCCTCATAGTAAACCAAGAACTCTTTAATCACTTCAGTGCTTCATACTGCTGTTGAAGTTCACGCCAAAGTGTGTTACTTATTAGTTTTTAATTTTTTAAATTTTAATTTTCCTTTTTTCCATATAAAAATAAATTTGTAGAGAAAACCAAGAGCAGAGCTTCAAATGATGATTCCGAGCAAGGGCGGTGGTGGGGATATGTCACTTTGCAGGAGTAATGTATTCTTCTCTAGGATAAGTTAAAGTGCTTGTAAACTTTTGGTGTACAGCTATTTGGACTGACTTCGTTGCTTTGAAGCTGCATGAGCTTTTAAGGCATAGCTGGCAGATGTTCATTTTCATGTTGGAGAAATACCAGTTAAACATTCTAAATATATCCACCTGTTTTAGGCAGCATAATGCCATTGTTGCATGTTTGTTTTATCGCTAAGAGTCTGACTGCCGGGTGCATCACCCTAACATACAGTGAATCAGCAAAATCTCAGCGCTTTCTCACAAAAAAAGGCTTAGGTGCACGCAGTTATCCTGCCTTCTGAGTCAAGCCTTAAAATCGGTCTTTGATCAGGGTTTTGGAGTCTGGCAAGCTACTCTTGAGCTTCAGCTGGGGCTGGTCTGGCATTACCATACGTCAATACCTGTGCAGAATTGATTGGACGCTGGATGGCTGTGGGAAAATGATCAATTTTCATTTAGCTCTTAGCAAATCTTCCCCTAAGGTTGCTGAGGGATTTTAGGCTGCTCGGTGAACGGGATGGGAAGCCTTCTGAACAGAACTGAAATGTGATGCTTCTGGCGAGGCTGGGCATTGACTGGCTTTCAGCATTAGCTGTGAAAGTGAAGCATTAGTCCTAGTTCTCACAGCATTCAGAAGATTATGTTTAAATGTGCTTCTTGTTTTACCACAACACGCAATTTGTTGCAGCATGGTTTGCGTCGCTGTCGGTGTGTATGTATCGATCAGTGCTGATTATACTGTAAATGGGCAGGGTTTGGCTTTGTGTTTTAAGTCATTTGGGAAGTTAGATGTACTCAGTTTGTATTGTACTCGTGTTTTTTTTTTTTTTATTGCCTTGTGTTGTTCTCATTGTATTGCAGCACATATTTAATCCTTTTGGCGTTGTTGCTGTTCTCCTGAACTTCAGAGTACAGCAGCAAGGGTTTGCCTGCTGCTTTTGTGTCTTATGTGGCTCCTGAGCAGGTCAGAGGTGGTGGCTGTGCCCAGGGTACATCACGCAGCCCTCAGCAGAGCAGTACTGCTGAGTGTTTTGGAGGAGCTGAGCCTGCTGGTTGAGGTCAGTGGCACCGTGCTGGATTGGTGGTACACATCTGATTCTCATCCCAAAACAGGGCACCGGGAGCTCTTATCCCCAGACTGCGACGTGTCTTCAGGGACTTGGATGTGGCTGTTTCAACAGCTGTTGGGATTATCATGCAAGTGTCTTGTATGATCAAGAAATGTGGCCATCCTTGTTTCAATTGCTTTACTGCTTTTGGGTCATCTGTAGCAGGTCTTTGTACTGCTTGGTGTGGAGTGGTGAAAGCATTCAGCTCGTTCCTTGGTAGCTTTGAGTGCCTCTGGACAAAACATGTCGGTGTTGCAACAGACCCTCTCTATAGCACCAATTTGTCTACTGTGTAGTGTAAAAGCAGCTGCTTGTGTCTACCGCCCAACTGCAGCCAGGCTATAGTGAGCAATGGCACAGTTCCCAGGAGGGCCACGAAGATGATCGGGGGCTGGAGCACCTCTGCTATGAGGACAGACTGAGAGAGTTGGGGTTCAGCCTGGAGAAAAGGCTCTGGGGAGACTTTATAGCAGCCTTCCAGTACCTAAAGGGGGCTACAGGAGAGATGGGGAGGAACTCTATGAAGGAGTGTAGCAATAGGAATGAGGGGTAATGGTTTTAAACCGAAAGAGGGAAGATTTAGATGAAATATTAGGAAGAAATTCTTTACTGTGAGGGTGATGAGACACTGGAACAGGTTGCCCAGAGAAGTTGTGGACGCCCCATCCCTGGAAATGTTCAAGACCAGGCTGGATGGGGCTTTGAGCAACCTGGTCTAGTGGGAGGTGTCCCAGCCCATGGCAGGGGGGTTGGAACTTGATGATCTTTAAGGTCCCTTCCAACCAGAACCATTTTATGATTCTTGGAGGGTAAGGAGGCCAAGAGCCAAACCTTAAAATGTTCTCTGTGCTTTGTCTGTCGAGTGCTTGATAGATGTTGGTGTGGAACTGGCTCCAGAAGCCAAGACCACTTTCCAGCCCTAGGTGACCCGTCACCAGGCTAGACTGGGAGCATCCCACATGGCCTGTTTGGTGAAAGGAAATGATTTTCAGCCACAATAAATAGCAAAAGTTGGACAGGTTTGGCCTCTGTTCAGCAGGTGAATGTTGACTGCTGATCCCAGAGCACCTGATGTCCAAATGATTGAAGGAGGGTAGGGAGACAGTTGAGTGAGCTAATCCCTGTCAGCCAGGGCAAGGAGGATTTTGGTTCCCGTGTGGCAAGTACGCTTGGGACAAGTGTAAAGAGCATGCCAACCTCTGCCAGCATTGGACTGCATGTTGTGTTGAAAGAGCACCAGAGTTGTGTTAGTGTTACGGCCTGGGCTTAGTGAAAATGTTTGCTGAGCATTTGGAAAAGGGATGTTTGGCTGACTGGTATTATTTGAGAAGCTTTAGCCATGTTGTGATAGCGCATCAGTTTTGTGTTGAACGCAGAAATGTTGTGTTTGTTTGTATAGGGACCTGACTGCTCCACTTGTGAGAAGGAGTGCTCCAGTAACAGAGGAAATGGAGTTCAGTCTTTGATGAAAATGTCACATAATCCCCACGTGCATGCCCTGATGCTGGCTGCATCGCGAGGAAGAGAGGTCTTCCCATACCCCTGCCTGGCCCTTGGCCATCTTGTCCCAAGGAGACAGTCATTACTGATGAGAAACAAATTTGCTCTATGAAATTTGGCCTTTGAAGGATGGAGGTGAGGCACAAGTGTCTTTGCCACTGTAATTTCTGGGCAACGCTGGTGCTCCTTTTCTGGTAGGTGGGCAGAAGATGGAAGGGCTGGTTTGCCCAAATAACACTTTTAGAAGTGCTTTAGCCTTAATATGAACTACAGGTGCTGCAGAGTTTTTGTAAACTAAGATAGCTTGAAAACTATGCTGTGGGTGAAAGACAGGCCAGGATTTGGCCTGTAACTATTTTGCCTGTAGCTTGTAATTAAAAGTTAAACCCAGAATCTCCGGTTAAAACGTTCAGGTGTTAGTGTAGCCTGTGTAACTGTGAAGGCAGAAGTGAGCTATTTTGCTGCTTTTCTCTGAAGATTTTGTTGCAAAGAAAGGCAAGTACATTTGACATTCCTCCAACAAGCTCTCACAATGGTAATTTTGTGTGGATGATTGAGTGGCATGGAAACACTGTAAGATATTGTCCTTTTGTGGGTTTTGTAAAGAGGAGATACAGCTGAAGTAATTTATAATATGCACAGTCTCAGTTCTCTCTGCTGAGAGAGCTGCTTCTAGGAATTACCTGTAAGAATAAAGTAAAAAGCATTTATTATTGATATTCACATTCCACATATTAAGAAATATTTCTTCTGATATTGTTAATTTTTTATTTGTAGGCTCCAAAGGAGTGTAGAGTAAGACAAATGTGGTCGGGGAAGAAAAATATATGAGTTAATGTATTAAGTTTACATATTTTTCGTTTGATGGATTTATGGTTTTTAATTACACCTTCATGTCTTGCATTGGGATCCCTGGGGGCCCTTTCTGAATTTCATACTTACACTGTTATAAATATGAGATGCTTTAACCTGCCACCTTGTGCAGTCTGACTGCCGCTGCACTGACCTCTGGTAAAGTTACTTTTTATTCGAGTTTAAAATTTGAGACCTCCGCAAAGAGCTCAATGATTAGAAAAATAATCGTGTGATTTGGAGAGTTTCCCAGCCTGCCATGCTGTACCTGTGAAACACAGGCTGGGAATGGGTTTCTCCGATGTTTGCATGGAATGGTGGAATTTGTGCCCAGCGTTTGCCAGTTTGATCATGAGCAGCAACACCCTGGCCGCAGCTTATGGCCTTACTGGCTCCCAGTGGGGTGTTTGGCAGTGGAAAGTTGTCTTTGGTAACGGCCCTTTGGGGAGCCATGACTGGGTTTAGGGAAGAGTATTTTCAGCAATGTGTCGTCCTGAATCTGGCTGTACATCTCTTGACTTCTGCCTTCGGTTACATACGGCGGTGGATTTTCGTTTCCGAACAGTTTGCATCGTGGTTCTTTTATTGACAGTGGAATCGAAAACCTGTGTTAACAGGTGGAAAATGAAGCCTGTTGGCGCTGTGTAGTTTCAGTTGATTTACACTGGTGAAATGAAGAGGAAGCCAGACTGCAGAACTGGGTCAATGTCTGTATTCCAAATCTGTCTCTCTGTGTGGGTATCATTACATCTGTCTGCTTTTTTTTTCCAGCACGTCCTCTTCATTTTTTCTGTTCAGTGGGAACATAATTACCTGTATATGTGTGTGTGAGGAAATAGTGCCAGGATCTGTTTGGTATAACTAAGACATAGCTTATCCAAGGGGCAAACAACCCAGGCTGATAATATTCAGACTTTCCAAAAGAGATTTGCCTTGGGACTGACAGTGAATGTGAATATTCAGCCACAACCCGAGCCCCTTTTCTCAGCTTTGTGCTGTATATATCCTTTTATTATTCTGGTCATGGCTACTCCTAAGCACACGCAGCTCAAGAGCAAAATAGCTCTGATTTATGCTGTAAGAATTTAGTTGGGTTTCAGCTTCTTATTGCCAAGTCTTTTGATGACATGAAAGATATGTTATATGAAGGGCTGGCTTTTCTGACCCACCCTCAGTTCTTCACTGAGCTTTTTATTGCTGTGGGCGGGCTTGACTCTTGTAGGATTGGGAGCAATGAAAAGTGTGGAGTAGATAGTTAAGGAACTGCGATGCAGAATAAACACTTGACCTTGGGAAGTGAACACAAGTGAGAACACAAAGGCATTGTTCTCTGAGGTGATGCACTGGAAGATCTCTACTTCTCTCTGTTCTCTTTTTGTAGTTTCCTCTGGCTAGTCCAGATTCAATCTGATTTTTCTTTCTTCTTGCCACTGGAGCAACAGCCTCGTTTGCCAGTGTTGGAAAGTAGTCCAGAGCATCCCCTCTTTACTAAAGGCTGTACTTCTGCTTTCTTTGGAAGCAGTGAAAGGTCTGGTACAGAAGGTCGTCTCACTTAGCGTAATGGTACAGAAGCGGCTCATCTAAAGGAGTGAGCTAAAAAATGTAGATCCACTGTATGAAAAATCTGCTGCTTTCTGCACCTTGACAGGATTCCTTAAATCTGTGCAAGAGCAAAGAGTTAAGGTAATCCTGATTTTACAGAGGAGTTAGTTAACCCAGGAGTTTTGTAGCTCAACTGAATACAACACAGCAGTGACATCTGTGAGAGATTAGAATAAGCTTCATTATCTTCAAAGACTGTTTACTTAATGGTTGGGGAATCGCTGTGTTTGTAGGTAGAGGTAGGAAGTATCCTCAGGCAGGCAGGAGCTGATAGCATTAAACAGGGCAGCACTGTTTCTCCTCTAGCATCCTTACATTGCTTGTGTGCCTCTCCCAGCCTGGTGGCTGCCTCTGCTTTTGCGTACACCATTGATAGGGAGGTCTTTAAGAGATTGCCAAGGTAATTTTGGATGCTAACCACTGAAGCCAAGCAGTATCCTTGTAGCTTTCAGGTTATTTCTTCCATGTCCTACCAACTTTGGCCCTGTATAGGGTAATTTTATGGACAGTCTGCAGCCTCTGACTTGTTTTTTCATTGTTTGCCTATAATTGCCTCCAAATCCCTGTTAATTTTCAGGGGAGATGAGCTTACTGGGTAGCTTCTGAAAGTGTACCCTGAGTTAGCGTGTCTGCCTGTGGAATGGTGGGGTGGGAGAAGGGAGCAGGGTGCGCTGCTCTTCAGTGCCAGGCTGTGGGTGGCGTGTCCTGGGGTGTGATGTGATGGGGACAGGACGCATGTCACTGTGCAGTGATGGCCTTGATGGGAAGCATGCTCTGTCAGGGGGATGAGTCCTTCTGGTGGATGTCCCCATTTGACACCCAAATGGTATTAACAACCTGAGGAATCAACTTCTACGAATCCCGGGGCAGTGTTTCTTGTATTTTTCTTACATGTATACATCTATAAGCTTTCTTTGAAATATTGATTAGAGGTATTTTAGGATCTCAGAGTTGAGCAGTGTTGCCTATCCTTGAATATTTCAGCTATTGCTTGTAATCACATGGGAGACAATACATAGTTGGTTTGGGTTTTTGGAGGATTCTTGTGCAGGACTTGAATCTTTTCTGCAGGGTTCTGTTTGACAGCAGTGAAGTTACTTCTGATCTCCAGTGAAAAGGACAACCTGATTTGCTGATTGCTGTGTAAAAGCTGCAGTAAACTTAATTTGGAGCCCACTGGGATATATGTCCCATGTGCAAGTGTTCAGATCTTCCATTTTTCTCATGAAAACATTCCTGTAAATGTGGTCTTTAAAGCCAATTTGTGCCTCATCGGCATTTTCTTTTTAAAGACAAAGCAGAGATGCAGTGTTCCAGGCAGATATATTTTTGTTCCCAGCTGTTTTGAATGCTCATTTGATGTTGAGTCTTTGTTCAATCCAGTCCTATGTCATTAATGACTCTGGAGTAAGTAGGTATGCAGAGCTGGAGGAAATCCTGTTTTATACATTCCTATTCTAGGAGAGCCTCAGAAAGACTAACAATAATGCTGCTTGGTGAGGTAATGGGTAAACATAGTAAGAAATAAAAACTTGCTTACTCCTTACTGAAGCAGAAAAATAGCTTATGAAGCATAATGCTGTCTTTGATACGTGTAGATAATCTGACCTGCTTCAATCTGTGGGTTAAGGCATTAGCTGGGATGGCCGAAACAGCTTCTCATAAAGAACCTGTCGCTCTGGTTGTAAAGGAGTTGTCAGCAAATGCTAACGAGAATTAAAACGTGGGAGCCCAGTCGTAACCCAGCAAAGTCACTTGAAAGGCTTCCCTTGACTTCAGTGGTCTGTTAATTCCTGTCTTGAGGTACTGAGTTTGCGTTGCTCAGTGTTATTGCGAGTCCGATGTGCGCACCAGTTCCAGTCAAGGGGGCGGATGGTGCACAGCAAAGCTTTGGTGAAGCTTTGGGTTTGTACCTGTCCTCTTCATGGTCCTTTCAAGATGCTGTGGAAGGAGAAAATGGGGCATCCCTCAGCTTTTCCTTCCCTTTGCTGAATCAGTTAAGTTTAGAAGGATAGAATTATTTGTTTTCAAGAAGAACCAGTGTTCTCACAGAAGGTCAAATTTCTTCATTAAGTTCTTGGGGAAGTCCAGGCTGGATTTAAAGCTTTTGATCTTGGTCAGTAGATGGACAGCAGGTAGAAAAGCAGGATGTAATTTTGGTAGCGGTTTTGGGAAAATGTTGACTTTTTTTTCTTGTTGACTTTTTTCTTTTTTTGAGAACATGTGAAATTGTGTGATTTTTTTTTTTTTCTTTTTTTTTTTTCCCCCCAGCCAATTTTTGGAGCAGCATGTGTGAGTACAGTGAAAAATCTGAACTCCAGCCTACTCACACTGTCTGTACTACAGGCTTCCCTAGGGACCTAGGGCAAGTCAGCTGGCATTACATTTTTAGATATTCTTCC
>KZ505867.1:47140-58296 GCA_002844005.1 Limosa lapponica baueri
AATGTTGACTTTTTTTTCTTGTTGACTTTTTTCTTTTTTTTGAGAAATGTGAAATTTGTGTTTTTTTTTTTTTTCTTTTTTTTTTTTCCCCATCAGCCAATTTCTGGAGCAGCATGTGTGAGTACAGTGAAACATCTGAACTCCAGCCTACTCACACTGTCTGTACTACAGGCTTCCCTAGGGACCTAGGGCAAGTCAGCTGGCATTACATTTTTAGATATTCTTCCCGCATTTCGCATATGCATTTTGATCAGCATGCGATTACAGACTAGTGAGTTGCATGCGTATATACTGGAGCCCTCCTACTGGTGTTCTTTTATATATGCACCATTTTTTATGTGCATTACTCTGGTGCATGTACTTCAACTATCTTGTTAATCTCTCTGTACCTTCGTAATTTTGACCACGAAACAGCAGTGATCCCTTTTCTTTGAGTAAGCAGGCAGAGGCATACTTGTGACACATTTTAAGACCACTTAGAAGATATAAACTTAAGTGCTTGTATTTATCTTCTTTTGCTTTACTTGATTCCTTAAATATCAGCCACTGAGCAGTTCCTAGGATTTGCCCCTTTTATTTGGTATTGGCTGATGAGAAGGCAGTTGATGTGCTGAAACCATTGCTCCTGTAAGAATTTGGTGTGTGATGTGTTTAGTTGGGAAGAAAACCCATTGACAGTTGCCCTTTTGTGGTTTTTTGTGGTTTTTTTCTTCTTGACTAAAAGCTGCAGTCTTGCTCTGTTGGTTTAATGGTGAAAGAACGCTGCAGCACGTTTAGCTGTGCAATGCCTTTCAGGTAGTGAGAGGTACCTGAGGAATGAGGGAGATCCCGGGTGCATAATTGGCTGGCACTCGGTTGACCTAAACTCGACGGGTCTATACATAGTCCTGATTCCAGCCTGCCAAAAGAGCATCTGATGCAGACGGCTGCTGGGGGTGTGACCCCCTTTTGGCACGTGGGGTGTGCGTGGGCATGTGCCTTCCTGCCTCTTTGGTGGGTGCGGCTACCTCCAACGCTTTTGGCTCTCCTGTGCTTTTGGAGAGGACAGCCCCACCAGCAGACCTTGTCCGAGGTGGAGGGAGCTGTTGGACCCCGATGGCAGGAGGGAGCTGGGATACCTGTGCTTACCATCTGTAGGGGAGCAGATGATCGTGGCTCCCTTAAGCAAATGGTGCTTCTTGGCGGAGTATTTAGGGTGAGGAAGTGAAAGGGGGAATGTATGTATCAGGCATCCCAAGCTTGTAACTGCCTGGTGGAAAGTGCAAAGGGGAGGTTGCTTGAAGCATCTCCCTCTCCTAGACCCCAATAACTGTGTTATTGGCCTCCAAGATGTAGGAGGGAGGGAAACTATCCATTAAGAGCTGCTTTCCGGAAACACTGGAGATCAGAGTCTAATGAGTACGTATCACCTCTGGTGTACCTTGCTTGTTTCAGGTTATGTTGTGATGGCAGTCCTGATCATTATCTCATATTAATTTTCTAGAGCATGATGTATGTGGATACACCTACTGCGCTCAGAGATTTCACTGCAAGATTAGAGACATGTTTAGGAAATTAGTAATGAGAGAAAAACGCGTAATTAAAAATGATATCAGTTTGGAAGCTCATCCATCTTCAGCCAGCTTGCTGGAAGAGAAAGGAGTCTTACACAATGCTTAGTGGTGGGAAAATGCATTTGGCTTTCTACATTTTAAACAGGAAGGAACTATTTAAATGACAGACTTACAATAGTAATCAGGGCTTTTACTTGGGAACGTTGGATCACATTGTAGCCGCATAATGTTGCGGTAACTCAGACTGCATAAAGTTAAGGCAGATCTCATTGTATTTGTTTTCTTGTAATGATGCCGTCAGACAATTTTTATTTATTTATTACTTATTTGGACCCTTTATAAAGTAATTGGGCCCTTGTACTGGAAATAGCATTCATGTTTTGTGGTAGTCAGATTTACATATGCTGAATATTGGCTGTAATGTTATGAGGTTGCACGCTTAACAATTTATTTGTTTCCTGAGATATGCAATTTCATGTGAAATGTCTTAAATTCAGAGTCTGCAACAGAATTTTAGCTCTTCATCCCCAATGACCATTATAAAATTGCCATATGCCTGAAAATGTGCTCAGCACAACTGCCATTGTTCAGACTGTGAATTTCCTCTTGTTTTATGATGGGATCCTTAGTTCAGAATAAAATTATTCTTCAGCAATAGGAGAAACACCATTTGGTTGTATATGGTTCATTATAAAAATGCGGTAACTTTTAAGTATTTCAAACAGTACACATGCTTTATTTGAGTTTTTATGCCATTTTTCACGAACAGTTAACAGTACCTTGTTGTCATTTTTGTCATGATATGTCCATAAACTCAATTATCTTTCCCTTTGGTCCAACTTACAAACACATAGAAAATCTAAGCAGATGTCAGAGCAATAACCAGGTGTACATTGTAGTACTTTGCAAAGTTTTAATTGCTGCAGGGATGTTTCCTAGTTAATGGATCTGTTTATTAAGTGCTTCTATCTGTTGTGTCTTGTTCAGGAGCGTACCTTACATATGGTATTTTCAGGCTGAGTCTGGCTATTTTATCTAGCGACAGCCTCAGAGTAACCTTGCAGAGGGATGTGCTTTTTCAGTGCCGATGTCCGTAGTGTAGTTAGCAAAAGTGCTGAATTGCTTGTTGTGTAGAGGACTGTGTAATTTGTGATTTTTTGGTAAAAATCATTAAATGCTTTAGAGTTTGGAGTTTGACACCGGGGGGCCTAGACCCAGCTGGGCCTATGGATGTGACCAGTGTGTAAATATTTACCCCTTATTGGCTCTGTAAGCACTCTGGGGTAAGGCTGAGCATGGGTCATGAGACATGATCAGAGGGCTGGAGAACCTTTCCAGTGAAAGAAGGCTGAGAGAGTTGGCGTTCTTTGGTCTAGAGAAGAGAAGGCTGTGGGGAGACCTTATTGTGGCCTTTCAGTACTTAAATGGGGCCTATAAGACAGGTGAAGAGACTTCTTAACAAGGTCTGTAGCGATAGGTCAAGGGGTGATGGTTTTAAACTAGGAGAGGGTAGATTTAGATTGGATATAGGGAATAAATTTTTTATAGTGAGAGTGGTGAGATAGTGGAACAGGTTGCCCAGAGAAGTTGTGGATGCCCCACTATTGGATGTGTACAAGATCAGGTTGAATGGGGCTTTGAGTGACCTGAATGGGGCTTTAAGCAACATGGCAGGGGGGTTGGAACTAGATGGTATTTAAAAGTCCCTTCCAGCCCAAACTATTCTATGATCTTTGTGTGGCTGCTGGGTGTCCACCTGTTTAGAGATGATGGCTGTTGTTATCTGGGAGGAAGGACAATGGGTGAACAGCGTATGGCCAAAATGACTCATCAAAGACCATCAGTTTGTGATGGTGCTTGGAGTGGGGAGCCGTTAGGTTGGTGGCCAAGTGACCCCTCGTGTCTGGGAGCTGGAGGTCAGCAGCTGTGGTGGTGAGTGTAGACAGCTCCCAGGCATTCCCTATTACACTTACTCGTGGAGAACTGGCCTTCCTGGAGAGGTGCAAGGGGAAGCATGGTCTCTTGGCAGCTACTTCGGGGTCTGTGCTGTTGTGTGTGAATGGGGATATGTGGATACAGTCCAAGGATGTCGCCAGTTGCCCTGTGCTCATTGCCCAGAAGCAACGGCACAGTGGGAAAAGGAGACTCTTAGTTCACGCCCCTGTGCAGTGCTGCAGATTTGTGCCCAGACCAGGCCATGGAGCCAGGACTGGGTCTTTTATGAACGATATCATGTATTGATGAAACAATGAGAGAGAAAGTCTTTTTTCCAGGAATTAAATAATTGCTTCCTTGATGAAAGGACCCAACATCTGGCTCTTGTGTTTCATGTATTTTGTCATGTAGATGTAACTGTTTGCTTTGTTCCTGGCAGTAACGTTAACTTATTAATGTATGAAGCTGTTTGCAGGTCAGTGGAAAACTGCACATAAATCTTTATTACATCTACTTGATTGTCTTTAACTCTTTATAAGATACAATTAGCATCCCGTAATCATATTGCAGTGCTGTTTCTGTGATTATGCTGGTAGTTAGTGTGCAGTGCAATTCTGGTTTTATAGACTGGAGCTAATGTTAGCTTGATTAAAATAAAGGATAAACATCGGCCTGTGTTGCTGGCAAGTTAATTTTCTCACCTTTCTACTGCCCAGTTTCATTGCCTTCTGCAGTTCTAAGATGTGACTGCCTGCCACTGAGTGGCTTCTGATTAAAAAGCCATGATTTTTAATATGTGGTGCTTCAGGGTGAGGTGGAGCCACTTTCAGTAACGGTGTGTGCGGTGGGAGGGGAGAAGTGGACTGTGGCAGGGTCTTCAAGGACAGTGACTTGGCGGAGCACTAGTGCCTAGAAATGTTTTCATCCTATTGTAATGAATAACTGCTGGTTCCTGTTGTTGTTTCTGTTTTGATTGAGTGCCCAGCTGGTGTATGGTGGAGATAGGATGTTGGGGCAGGGAAAGGAAGTAACTGTCAAAAGTGCATCTCCCTTAGGAAAGCAAGAATGTGGAGGCACGGTGGAATTGGGGTTTAAATAGCACTTATTTTTCCTTGGGTTTCATAGTGCACTGACCGTATGCGATTTTCCACATGCTGGGTAATGGAAAGTTGGCCGCAGAGGAAGTCACTTTGTAAGTCAAGTTTGGGATTATAAAATCAATCACTGTTGGGTCACTAATTGGTGTGGAAGATAGGAACTTCCTATACAGTATGATAAGTTCATTGGTTTTCTGGCAGTGTGTGCGCAGTGAGCTGTTTAGCCAACGATATTCTTTCCTGGTTCTGTTGTTAACTCAGGAAAAGCATTGGGTCATTTATAGCTACACCCAAATCACTGGTTTGTTTCTGAGTATCTAGGGGAGGGCGGGGGGAGTTTGATGTCGTGTAGGATCTACGTGCTTTTTATGAAGTTTGTTTTCATTTCTTTGTGGCATAATGGTGAAGCTTGGCAGGCACGCGGGAACTGTGAAGATTGATTGCTCTTGGTGTTAAGCATCTCGCATCTCCGAGTTTATATCAACACAAGCCTTCTTCCAGCAGCAGCATCTGGCTCATTGGCAAGATCTACGGACAGTTGTTCTGATCGCTCCGGAGATGCCTCTGGCTGTCGTGTGGCTGCTGCCTTGGCTGTGCTGCTTTGTTATTCTAGCTGGTCCCATTTTCATGTATTTATTTTTTGGCTTACCTTTGATTCTGATGGATTGCTCCTGAGATTGTGGTCTTGAATAAATCTTGCCTAACTTCCTCATGCAGGGACTTCCATGAGATGCTGATGTTAATTTATTTTGGTGACTATTTGCTGATTGGAGCTGGAGCAATAACATCCCAGTCTGTGCCTTCTGTGCAGGTTTTCCCTGTGAATCACAGCATCAGTCTTGTGAAGTAAAACACACATCTTTTGAGCGTATCCTGCATAATGGGTTTCTCTGAGGCTAGAGCTGCAAGCATAAATCAAATATTACCAGTACACAGTCCGTGTCCGGGATGGGGCTGAGAGCCCTGGAATCAACCGCTTGGATTTCTCAAGTTGACCGTAGGGAGTAAAGTTTCTGGTCCAGCTGATATAAACTGGCACAGGAGCAAAGAATAGTGTGTGTCAGCTCTGGATTTACGTCATCTCAAGTGCTGTCCCTGTCTGTTTGATTTTATGGTTTTTATTCATATACCTTGCACTTTAAAAACATGATTCTTTCAGAGGTACTGCAGCTTTGGAAGACACGTGGGCTCAAATAAAAGTGAGTGTTTCTTAAAATACCGAAGCATCTATTTTCATTAAATAAGCCGGTTGGGGTCACTGCCTCTTCTGGTTGAAATTAGCAGGGCTGTGATGTGCAGGAGGCCGGACAAGATGGTTATCTTCACTGGCCTTTAACTCTAATGATCTGTAGAACTGCTTTGGCACTGTCCACAACGGGGGCTGTTTGACGAGCTGTCAGATTTTGTGAGGATGTTAGCAAGGCATGATTACACACAGTTTTCTAGTTTAAAATGTGTATTTACATCTGTAATAATAACAAGGACACTTTGGTGGCACGTATGGTGGTTTTTGTTTCCATGATTTACTGCATATCTGACACAACATTACCGACTGCCACCAACCTTTGTTTTAAAACGAAGGGGGAAGTTTGCACTTCAGCTTGTAAGTTAACTCATTACCCAACAACTACAAACACGCATTTCATAGCTATGAAATAGGTTGGTGAGAGTTCATTGCTGATTTGTAGTTAGGGACAGGGATGCTTGAACTTAGAGGAGGAAATACTGACTCTGCATTCAGTGTGAATGTTGCCATGGATTCCTTTAGGGCCCAGGTCTCACTCTGGGGCTGTAATTTCTCTTCTTAAAAGATACCTTTCCTCCTCCGTACTTGGCCTTTTCCAGCAGGTGATGAGGCAGCTTTTTTTCCAATGTCCCAGAACACAAATTAAAATAAAAACATCCTTTTATGCATTGCCCTCAACTGAATGGAAACATAAATGTATCCTGTGATGTTAGGCATTGTCTACGATTGTGGAATTTCTATAGAAGCAACGTTAGATACTGTAAATGTTTAAGAGCCCTGTATGTGTGACTGGTAGGACGAGCTAGAGCCTTTCATCTCTTAGTTACTGGTTTTAATAGGATCTGGCTTGAAGGGTTTTGAAAATTGTTGCCAGGTATTTGATTGCTTATGTGTCTCAGGAGATAAGGATTTTTTTTGTGTGTGTGAGGAGCCTGAAAGAGTTTACACAGGTATTTTAGCCAGCCATCTGTGGGCTTGTCTATATGTATGTGTGTTATAGGCAGATACAAGCTCACTCTGCCCATGTGTTTAATGTGTTTTGTATCCTGTGTCATAGCAGAGTTTATAAACCCTATTAACATGGCTTTCAAGATGCTCTGAGCATGGGTGGAGTGGGTTTTTGTCTGCCTGTGGGAATAACCACGTTGATTTATGTTTGTAGAAGAGAGACCTTAGGCAAAGGGAGAAGGGAGTTGCTCCTCTTTGATTACAGCAGCCCTTTGGATGGGGAGAGGTTGCACAGCTTGCAGGTTTTGCAGGACCACTGCAGGGCTTCTCACCATCGATGCCATAAGGATTACAGGTGGGTATTAATCACAGGACTGTTCTTGTCCAACTCAGATGAGTGTGATTTGCTGGGCTAACAAAGGAGAGCAGGTTAAAAAAAAAGCAATTCTTTCTTGTTATTTAGGTCACGTAGAAAACGTACAATGCTGTTTGGTGACCAGGCAGGCATTTTAGGTGTTCAAGGCTGGATACTTGGTTTATTGTTCACAATACAGTTTAGCCATTGAAGGGCTTATTACAAGACTGTACAATCTCAGAGTAGCGGGTAACTTGCAAAAAGTGGTATTCTCCTGGGAAGCCAGAGTATTCTCATGCAAAGCAATTGATTGATCTGACATAGGACTATCAGAAATAAGTTGTTTTGTAGATAAAGATAATCTAATACTGTTCAGGCAAGGGCTATTAAAGACCAATAGGATCAACAAAAACAGCAAAGAGAATATCTTACTATTAATAATAATCTTGTTCTTACTATGTTTTTACATGGTGTCTAAGTATGATACTGCTACTAGTTTATGGTCCGTGATGTTGTGGTGCTAGGTGCTAAACTTCTCTTTGAAGAACTGTTGAAAGAGAAGTCTGTAGTAAAGTATAGCCATAGTGCACACTGGGCTAATTTAAGTTTTCAGGAGCTCTTTAAGTAACTAGTCCTTATTATTCTTTTTCAGTGTATATTTTTAGGTTTTTGATATCTCTGTCCATCTCTCATTTGTGTGTGTGACTATTGGTTACTCCTGAAAACCTGACAGGAACGTCTCGGGGTTAGAGGAGCAACAGTTTTACGGAGAAGACTTTTTTGAGGATTCTGTGAAATGTGTTGATGGCAGAGCCTCTAGAAACATCTGGACAGATAAACTGGCAGATGGCTGTGGATTCATCTTTCTCACGCTGTCCTGTTACCAACATTTCTGGTGTACCATCAGCAACCCTGAGATGTCTTCCGTTTGTAATCTGGAATGGCTCATTTGCATTCCTCCACAGTTCCTTTTAGTGGGCTTTGCACCCACTAAATGAGATTTGAACCTTTACAAGGAGATGGTCTAGTTGTTGTAATGCAGCTAGTATTCACTGATGGGGTTTTTCCCGATTTTTATTTCTGAGGTTTTAATCCATCTTGATTATTACATTTATTTCCCAAATGTTATGGACAGATAGGAGAGGTTGGACTTACACCATCTAATTAAGGTATCTCATCTGGATTCCTAAAATTATCCCTTGAACGTGTAGGGAATGAAATGTAACAATTTTGTACTTTTAATCTGTAAGAGTAGATTGAAAGTGGAATATCTATGGAGTATAGTTAATGATAAAGAATATTTCAGGTATCATGGTGATGGGCTTGTGAGTATTTGGCAACAGGTGAATTATTCAAGGTGATACACAGGGTTACAATTAGGACAAGAGGCATGGAATTAATTCAGGAATGATGCAAGTTGGAAAACTTGCTGTGAGCAAGATAGCATAGGTTACTGAATAGTCATCTAAGCAGAACAGTATTTTGAAGTCTATATTCCTTGTCTGGCTGTGGCACTTGAACCCAAGCAATGTCTGTCTACAGATGCGTTACTCATCTTTCCAAAACTAGGATCATAAGAATTTAGGGCTGGAAAAGGATCTTCAGATCTTTAAAAAGTAGTCCAGATACCTCCACTGAAATGGGATCACCTATCTCTTGATCATCTCCCATGGATATTTCTCACCTGCTCTTCAGAACTTGCCACAAAGGAAGGTGATTTCTCAACATCATTCAAACCACGTGTTGGTATTCACTCACCTTTGACAGTTTTTCCTGAGGCATCTTTGCTGAAAAGTAGGATGACTTCTTATTTTCCTTTTCCAGGTGGACATGAAAAGTAACTGGTCACCATTCTCTTTGTAACTACTTTTTGTGTACTGGCGGACTCTGCTTAGTTTTTTCTCTTCTAAACTAAATAAACCACACTTCTTTGAACTTCCAGCAACATCCTTGTTTTCTAAACTGCTTTTGTCCTATAGATACTCTCCAAATGGCCTATCTCCATCTGCTGTTTATATGGCTGAGATCATACCTCACTCTAATGAGATTCCATGGGAGGATCATTTAATTCTTTGGGCAGTGTCCCCCACCTGCAGATGTCCCTTAGGATCTGCATATTTATTGTTCCTTTCTAATGCAAGATGGGGCCAGCAGAATAGGGTCAGTTACTTCAGCACATCAGCATCTTAACTGGAAATGAGGGGCAACCTTGTAACTTAATTCCATCCAAGTCCAGAGACACTGAAGGTGCCAGGACCCCACTTTCCAACTGGTAGCTGATGGCAAATTTGGAAATTTAATTGCTGAAGTTCCTCTACTGGAGAGTGGGATTAAAAAAAACCAAACCACCCTAGAATCCATCTTAAAGAACCAGATTGGATAGGGAGGTGGTGCCTCACACATGTGCCACCGCGTAAGCAAAGGAACTAGAGCAGACTCTTCCAACAGTGTGTGCCCTGTCTGTGGTTGAGAAGTTAGATACACATTTCATCGTTGCTTTTCCATTCATCCCTGCTTAGAGGGTGGGTTTTTTTTTTTCTTTCTTGATTAAGGCTGAGCAAGGAGAAGAAGGAAAAACTCTAACCCACTACAGTACTGCTTAAATTCAGATGTAAACCCAAGATTTTTTCAGCCAACAAGTCAGTTTTTGGTGAAACAGTTAAACTGAGGCAGTGGCACTTTAATTAAGCTGAAGAATAAGTGTAATCCACTTTGTTTCTGGAGACAGACTACCTGGTGTGCTAACTGGGTGCTATATGCAGCAATTTGTAGCTTGCAAGAGGAGAGCACAATGGGCTGCCCTTGGGTTGTGAAAGCTAAATCGTTTCTGTATGGTCCTCAAGTATTCATTTACCAAACAAATAATTGATAAAATGAGCAAGTGAAAGAGACACTAAGAGGGTGTGATCCAATGCCAAGCGCTGGTTTTCATAGTTGATTTTTAAATCTACATTATGCTAATGATGTTCATTTGGAAAATGTGTCCACTCCCTAACTTCTGCTGCTGAGCGTTCTTTTAATTGGATTCAGATGGTTGGACAGAAACAGTTGTAGGGTTTGTATACAGATGTCCTGAGTGCTCCAAGCACTTTTTTTCCTGTCCAGTTTTTCTAAGCCAAAGTTGCTTTTGCTGCGGCTGGTGTCCAGACGTTCTTGAAAGGTCTGTCTGATACAAATGGGCACAGTTCTGTTGGGACAAATGTGGCTGTGATCACTTAAACGCGCTGGAGATCTCATCTGGGGCATTACTCCTCTCCAAGTCCACTGGGCTGTCAGGGATGGGCTGCTGGTCTCTGGCCAGAGATCATGAGTGAGGGAGTCCATCTCACAAGGCTTACCATTGCAATTTGTCATTCTGAAAACATGGGCTGTTGCCTAAATAACTGTAATAGTGGAAACAGCCTTTTGTTTCCAATGAAATAGTATTATGATGTTTCTGAGGCGTTTTGACAAGGCAGCGTGCTTTCCGTGTCATGGTGCTCCTCTCTGATTTTCATCCCTGTGCTGAAATTCAGAGCCACCTTATTATCTGAGCAGCCTGATTGAACTCAAACTGTATGTGGAGTAGGTAGTATTCAATGTGATGAAGGTATCAGAGAGCATCAGTTTCCTGAGTAGTTCTTCTAACACTTTTCATAAGCACTCAGTTTGCTTTTAAGAGGAAAGAGAAGTTGTGACTTTTTATGCAGTCTTAATAGTCAGAGTTTCTGTAACCTGACTTACCATGCTCATAGGCGAACCAAAATTTACTCTCTGGCTTCAAGGAAGAAATGACTAAGGATGGAAAGCTATTTATCTTTTCTTTAAGAGTGTCTAATTTCTGTCAAAAGGTTTTGTCTGAATTTCTGAAAGGCAACTTCATCTCAGTGGCTGCTTCTGAAAGTAATAGTCAAACAAAGGCTTTTCAGACATCAGTACTGTGTGGTGATGGGTATGCAGCTATTTCCCCAAACACTTGCTGCTGTTCAAAATGGCTGTTCAAAATGGTACTACTTTGATGAAGTTGTTTTTTTTTTTTTTTT
>KZ505867.1:63117-95508 GCA_002844005.1 Limosa lapponica baueri
ACTGAGTCTTTATATTTTTTTTAAGTCTAACCAATAGTGCTTTCTGCTGAAGGGTTAGGAAAAAAGTTTCTAAAAAATTAACAGATATTAGTCAGGAAAAAAAAAAAGTAATTAATTTAGTATTAGGGTCTTCTGGGAGGTTTGGAGGCAAAGAATTTTCTTGTTCATGAGGGTAAGCAAACGGTGCAACTTCAAAGGCATTTTTACCAGGATCTAAACCTCAATAAAGAGAAAAGAGACAAAAATCGAACAGCATCTTTCACTTGATTTTGTAAACTGGTTCACTAATGTGAATGCAATTTATTGTTCATTCACCAGCAGGAATAGCTTTCCTTAGCCTGAAAAGTACCTTTTTTTCTTTCCCCCAAGTCAGTCTAAATAAACATTTATTTAGATTATGGCAGAAAAAGCAACTTTTGTTAATGGCTTTTGGCTGTGGAATGGTGTGATGCTAGATAGACTCACAATGGTTTCTATCAACACCGTACTGTGTCTGTGAGATAGATGAAAAACTACTGCAGGAGTCATCCAGCAGCTGAAAATGAGATAAATTCTGTGCTGCTGCTGAAGTCAGGCAGTGTTTTAGAACTTTGTGAATTCAGAGAAAAGGGAAATAGCACAGTTGAAAGAGAATAATGAGCAAAGCCAAAGTACCAGTGCCAAGACTTAAAAGACTTTTATTGATGTGTGTTGTAATTAAAACCAGAATTAGTTAGTTTTCTAATAGGACATTCATTTCCTGGAGAGCAATTGCAGCTTGGCATAAAGGAATACATTTTTAAAAATGAGTAGTGATCTGGGGATACCCCTAGCATATGTTGAATGGCTAACTTACTAGCTTTGTGTGCCCTCATTATTAACAAGCAAATTAAATATTTTCACTTAAAATAATTATACAAATAAACCTTTGGCTGCGCTGTGATTTCATTAAAACCTTAATTGTTTAGAGCGCTCAAGGAGAGCGTGTGAAGTTGGGTCAGTTTTACTGCACAAGCATTACTCTTGATAGCAGGTTTACAGCAGGGCTGGATTTAATCTCTCGACTAATCTTTACGGTAGCAGGCTTGGGATGGGAAGGTGTTTGTGTGTTTCAGGAGATAGGTAACTCTATCTCTGAACTGGAAACACGGAGCTGGCGCTTAAAATGCCTGGGCAGCCTTAAAATGAACGGGCAAGGGGGAGGGGAGGGAAAATTGCTCTGTGGAAACAAAATAGGTGTTGCTTTTAAATCAGCGTCTTAGCGTGCACATTGTCACACCTTCACACATGGCTGTAGGCTCAAATCTATTTCTCATCAAAGCAACTGTAGCGTAAGGGAATATTGCGACCATCTGGGTTGCAAAGATCAGAAATAACGGTCCTCGCCAGCAGAGGAGCCAGCTGTGGGCAGCACCATGTAAACTGTTTCTTATGCCACTCAATTAATCATTTCTGAGGGTGAGGACAACAAAACGTTTATCAGGTCACGCACTAATTTTTTAAAATACTTTAAAGTCTAATTTTCCTAGGTTTAAGGTGGTGGTGCGCCTTTGAAACACATTATGATATTTGTAGGTTCAGCATCTCAACTAACATTGTTCCTGAGCATGGGAAATATAGAGGCAAATTAGATGTCTCCAAAGGAGAGTTAATTAGAAGAATGAGTAGTTACCAAGTACAGCACAGCTCTACTGTTTAATTTTGACGATAATTTTCATGCTGGATCTAATACAAATGAATTCACTTACGGTTTATTAATCCGCTGTGACCTGCGAGCCTGTTAGGGTATTTGGGGGGAAAAAAGGCTGAGAGTTACCAGAACAGATTTAAAGTACTTCCATGGGTGGAGAGCAAATCACAGACAACTTCTGTCTCTTTCTTCCTTTTTCTCTTTCTGCATTGTTTTAACTTAGTATGTTTTTTTTCTGCCTTTCCTCTCCTTCTTTAGGACCCACGATTATCAGCTTTAATTTTTGACAAGCTTCAAGTGCCTGACTATTTACAGAAAAACAGGAATGAGGGAGAGAGCAGATGCGAAACTTGTGCCACTCACTTGAATCAGCTGAAGCAGGAAGCCATTCAGATGATGCACACCCTCAATCAAGCCAGCTACCCAGAGATGCCCGACCTCCCGCCCGGCCCCGGGGCAGTGACCAGCATGGTACCCAGGATGGTGACGGTGTCTTCCCAGAGAGACCTGCCGCTCATTACTGGGCAGGTGGGCAGGCAGCCTGGAAAGTCGCCCAGTCTCTTCTCTGGGGCAGAGAGGAAGAAGGGACTTGGATGGTCTCAAGGCGCGGGCGGTTTTCCGAACTCCAGCGTTCAAGTCACGGTGGCCCCCAGCGGTCTCAGCGGTGCTCTGAGCTCGGTCACCATCCAAGCTCAGCAGTACCTTGAGGGCATGTGGAGTATCTCCAGAGTGAACAGCTTCCTGCCTCAGGCTTGTCTAGTAAGTAGCGATAATTCAGATCCTTGAGTTTTGTTTACATGTGTGTGGATATACAGAGAGATAAAGACAAAATTTGAGATGTATACATATTTATCTTAGAGGGGATCAGCTAATGGTATTCTAAACCGTGTTTCAAGAGCTGAAAAAGAGCTTTGAACGATGTTCTGTCAGATGTCACAAGGAATTTGCTTTCTTACCTCAGATGGTGAGATCCTTTCCTCAGATGTTTTTGCACCTCTTTTTTGGCTTCACGTATGCAGGTGATGTTATTTGGCTGTCACATACCTGGTGACCCCTTTAGAAAAACAGAAGAGGCCAAGTTTGTTCCACATGAAACTCTGGGGGCTCCGTGGGATTATCTCAAAGATTAACTTGACCCTCAAGTCTGGTGCTGAATTACTAAGGCTGTGTTCAGTGCAGCAGATGCTGCTGATAGACTGTGATGGAGAGCATTAATCTTCAGGTTGGATGTGCTGCAAACCAGTTTGCTGTAAAGGAGGGTGTTCAGAAGGTTGTTTCAGAGCCACATGCCCGTAAATGTCATTGCACTTGGATTTAAGCATTGATGCTGATTTCCTGTATTCTGTGTATATTTTAAGAACTCTTATTGGAAATTAAAAAGCTTTATAGAGATGCATGTTACCTTTAAAAGCAAGTTCATTACAAATTTGTGACTATCTATGGAATCGTGCTAAGAAGCACGAAGAAGAAAGATATAGTAATTCGTTTTGACTAAGACTTATTCCTAAACCATTTTCCCATGGTAGTGAACAGAGAGGAGTGTGAGTGATGATTAAATGTGTACGAATACAAGTCATGGTTTTCACTTAAAGATGTTGTAGCAGATCTTGGAATACCAGGTATGTCGGTGCCAGGCAGCTTTAAATTTAACATAATGCCTTATGTGCTGTTGTATATAAACACTACCTAATATTACTTGGTAGCTTCAGCTGGTTGAGCTCCAAGATCATCAGAGATAAATATTTAAAAGTGCTGCTGTATAACATCAGTTTCACAGGGTGGATGTTGTTTTTCCTTCCAGAAAAGGCTTGGAGATGT
Organism: Limosa lapponica baueri; assembly: GCA_002844005.1. Lineage (NCBI taxonomy): Eukaryota > Metazoa > Chordata > Aves > Charadriiformes > Scolopacidae > Limosa > Limosa lapponica. The sequence continues at coordinate 66,605 of KZ505867.1, forward strand.
GATTCCTCCCTCCCAAACTTCTCTCTCATATGGAAATTTGCAAATAGACACACATCCCACCTCTGAGGGGTCCCCATTTAAATCCAGTGAATCTCCCCTGATGCCAGATCTCTCTCTCATGATTTTACATTGAGAAAAGGGAAAAAAATGGTCCATTCAGCTCTTCAGAGTTTGAGGAACTGCTGCCATGAGTGCTTTTCTCAAAAATGCTGTTGTATGCGTTGGGGATCAGTTTGGACGATGTAAGGCATGTGATGTTACCTTTTAATTATCTTTTAAATTCTGTGTATATCATGGAAATATAGAAAAAATGGGAAAGCTACAGGGTTAAGAAGCCTGCACTTTCTGGAAGCTGATGTATTTCCATTTCTCTGCTTGTTCCTTGTCTGCCCTTATTTTTGTCTTAAATAATTCACTAACAGCCAGCTCCAAATTTCTTCCTGCTTAACCGTGCTGACTGATAGATGTGGTTTTCCCTAACCACTGCGTTATTCTAAGATAAAACTGAGTTGCCTCATTTAACCCCTGTGAAGGAAAAATGCGTATAATGCAACAGAGCTTAAGTGTGATCTAGAAATGTGCAAAGAAACTCAGTAGCCTGGAAAACAGTGACCTTTAATGAAAGGACAAACACTGTTAGACTGTGAGTGTTGGAGGCTGCTTGGATGTGATCCAGTCATCTGCAAGGACAGTTCAGATTTAGAAGTGGTTTTTGGAGAGAAGCTAGGCTTCAGTTGTTTCCTTTCTTTCTTTTATAATTAATTTATTTTATTCATGTAAGCCCAAATGACTCTTGTGCGTCTCTGCCCAGATTGTGCTTTCTGTGTCTGAATTCTCCTACTGCCTTTTGTGTTATTAAGAGCCTTGTGTCTGATGAAGCTGTTTGGGTGGGTGAGGCAGAAAGTGCTTCCCCCGCGCTTTTCCCCAGAGGAATGACAGGTGTTGGAGGAAATAGGATTGGACGGATTTCAGGAACCGGCTAGTCTAGCCCTTGCCTAGGACAGTATCCACTGCAGGACATTCTTGTCCGATGCTCATCTCACCTCATGTTACAGTTTTGTAGACAGGGATTCCCCAACTTCTGTTGATTTCCAGGTCTTCACTTCCTTTCCCATTAGAAAAGTTTTCTTGATTTATATATTTATTTTTAAATTTTGGCTATTCTTTCCTGAAGTTGGAGACAGGGTTTAGGTTTAAGATTAACCCAGGAGAGAGCTGTGGATACAGATACTTTCCAGAGACATCTGTCTTTAGTAACCTTTCCCATCTTCTTGTGGGGTGAAGCTGTGGTGGCTGGAGGAATTCTGGAGCTAGAAGAATTGTAGTAGAAAGGACAGCATCGAATATGTTATTTATTATGTGTAACGTGACTGCATCTTGGAGTCTACAGCCCCGACCTAGGCAAGATAGCATACAAATGCGGGAGAAGGTTGTCCCTTCACCAGGGAGTTTACACTCTCAGCAGTGATGTAAATACCCCCGCTTCAGTTGGAATCTCTAATTTTGTTTTGTTTCCTTACCAAAGGTCTGCTCTTGAAACAAGAGCTGAACTCGCTGGTAGGAAACTGTTATCCAAGCGCTTTACACCCCAGTGATTTAGCTTGGTGCTCCATCCAACGTGAATGTCACTAGTTTTCTAGACAGGAAGACAGACATAGATAAAGGCTGGGGTTTGTCTCAACTATTTTTAGCTGCCAAAAAGACAGGTGTTTATTCTAAGCTAATTACCGAGGCTCCCTTTATAGTTGTGGGAGAGCAACAGGCACCTCCAAGGTGCCTCCTTGTCCTTCTTATCTCTTGGATGCCTGTCTTGGCTTGCCTTGGCTGCCACAGATGCCTGTTGCAGAGCCTAGGTGGGTGATGTGGAGCAAACCCTTGCTTGGGTGGCCAACATGGGTGCTGTGTGCCCAGTACCTTGCAGGGGTGAAAATACATCCCAGCATATGGCCGCCAAACCTCTGGACACCTTGTACACACAAACACTTCTCCAGGGTCCATAGTTTTTATTTATGATTAGTTTTAATAGCGGCGGCAGTGAAATTGTCTGCAGAGAGAAAAAAGATGACTTGGATTCTGCTCTTCTCATCTCCCTCCCCAAATTTGCATGTATTACCTTGTAATGTCACTTCTGGTTACAAAAAACACTTCTGGGCTGAACATTGGGGGTCAGAAGTGCAGGGCGTCGTAAATTTTTAATCTGTGTTTGGAGTTCAAGTGTGAAAATCCATTATATAGATTATAAATTTTTTTGAACAGGAATGTGTCTTTGAAGAGTAGTGTGGGTGCTGCTGGAACTAAAATAATAACTGTGGGCTTCGGTAGCCGTGAAGAGGAGCAGTAATTAAGGATCCGGAGGAAGGTCCAGGGAGGGGAAGACTGGGATTGCCACCAGGGTGCAAAAGGTGAGGGTGTAATCAGCTGCTTTACCCAAGTGGCCTGTTGTGAAAAATTACAAAAAATAATCACCAGTAGCAGTGACAAGCAGTCAGAGCAGCCAGCGAGCACTGTGGAGGGGAGGGAGCTGGTATAACTCTGGGTAAGACAGCTGATTTGTAGTGGGCAACTGACAACTTTAATTAATAAATAGTTTTATATTGATGCTTTTAATTCTAGACCTGACAAATGAATATAAGGTTACTACTCAAATGAAAAAACATGTTAGCAATGCTCTGTGTTGCCACTCGGAAGCAGAGGAGCAAGAGCCGTTTAGGCTTCCTAGATGTGTTGGAATCTGACCGAGATGTAGAAAATCTAAAACCACTGCAAATACCTTGTACACCTATTAGAAGTATCTGCATGTATTGTGGAAAAAAGAGGTCTTACTCTGTTTTCAGCTGGCTGTGTTATTAGTATGCAGTGTTATGTACTGCATAAAAGTGGTAAAGTAGCCATGCCATGTGCTATAAAGACATCACAGTGAAATACAGCTTCTTTTGCAAATTGCTTTTTCTTTCATCTTATGCAAAATGAAATCCTTGCCACACTATATTTCTAATTCGAATATACATGAATGGTACTGGTTATAAGGAAAAACATTGTGCCTCCTTGGATCTGTATCAGTTTCTAAGTCGCTTTAAAAATATTTAGAAAAATGCACCATTAGGAAATTGGAAAAGTTGGAGGACTGGAAAATTGAAAGTGACTTAAAAGTCTTACTTAAATCGTGTATATGTAATTGTAAAGTTATCAATAGGCCAATGTATGTCTCTGAGAGTATTTACAAATTTAAAGTTAGGTATAAGTTTACGGCCTGATTCAGTGAGGTTTGGGGAGGGAGGGTTCACCCGTAATGTGTAAATGGGTGCATGTACTCTAAAGTTAAGAGTTATGTTCATTTGTTTTATGTGAAAAATCTCTGAAAGTTATTTTAGTCACAATTCAAGCCTTCCTGTAGTTCTTAGGAACAAGTCTTCTGCTTAGCCTAATGTAAACCAGATGGATTCATCTGAGGGTAGTTCAGCCTTTGTTGACTTTCCTTAAATCCTCTTTGTTTGTTTATAGTAAGGATGACTTACATCTTGCTTAGAAGATGCAATAAAAAGCTGACTGTGGAAAACAGAAGAATGACAAGATTTACTTTCAAGCATTTACTTTTTTACTTTGATAAATGTCATACCAAATGGGTTTTTAAATTAATTTTTAAAATCCTTCTTGATAGCTTTCCAAGTGACCTTTTATTAATACAATGTGTGAGATGTATTTTGTAACGAAACAATTAAAATATAGTGCTTTGACCATAAATCTTGTCTGTGAGACGTGTGAATGACTTTGAGATTTGGGACATCTCTCAGACTCTTACGTATAACGTCTTGGCTCTGCAGAAGTCAGTAGCAAACCCCAGACAGGTGGTGGGGCTGGGGTTGCATAGAGGCTTTTCTGTTTTCCCTTTAGCTTTAGTGGTGTTGGTGCTACTACTTTTGTAGAGGGAGTACATAAAGGGAAGGGGGTGGCAAAAAAAATAATCTTCAAAGCTAGTGTTGGTCACTCTTCATAACAAGTCTGAGCAGCAGAAGGAAACCTTTTGATTCAAGTTACGAAATGCTTTTCTTATACTAACCTAATTTATAGCCCTCATGGAAAAGACTTTTCCAGAGATGGTTGCATTTCAGCTGGGCGGTATTGCCTTGCGTTGCGCTTTGCTGCCTTGGCAAACGCCGAGGGAGAGGTGTGACCGGGGAGGACGATGCTGCTACTGGTGCCTTGCATTTAGAGTCAGCGAGACCCTGCCCCAGCAGCCGGGTAGCAGACCAGCTTAGAAAGCGTGGGTTGGAAATTCATCCTTGAACATGTAGATAAACACGCAGCTCTCTGCTGTGTGTAGTTGCCAAGGGCTTCAATGCTCTTCATGCTTTTTTTTTTTCATTTCTCGGTTGCCCCCAGTGTAGGATGCTGAAGGTGAAAATGAGATTACTTTTTAAAGTATCCCCAGGTATCAGAGCGATTTAGGAAAAATGTTAAGAGTTGACAGAACAGGTATTGACTACAAGCTGGAAATGAGCATTTTCTAAGGCGTGGGTGTGGATCGCATCTCCCTCTGTTGCGCATTTGACACTTCTGCCGTGCTATTGGTTTTACAATGTGGGACAGGGTAACTATTCTCAGGACTCAGACCCTCTTGTGGCTCAAATTACCACCTGAAAACAGCTCCTTTGATCCTTCACCCCTCTAGGCTAGGCAGTTGTTATTACAGCTCTCACAGGGAAACAAGTCCCTACTCGCCTTTGTTGACAATTGAAGTCAACAAGCAGTAATAAAGAATGTTGGCCCAGACTTCACCTGAACTCATCAGGAGTAGATTTAAGGCGAGCAGACTTTAGAGATTATGTGCAAATGATAATGCATAGGATTTACCTTTGGCCCACAGGTCATTCTCTCATCCAGCAAGCTGTATCGTAAGCTACACTAAGATAAAAAGAATCCCTCCTTTTTTTACCCAAAATATTTAAATTTTCTACTCTCCCCTTTCAGCTTCTTTGGGATGACTTTTTCTGTTCACTCCATTCACTTTCGGCTTCTTTTGTTTCCCGCTGCTCCATTTACACTGTGCGTGTGCTCCACTATGAACTCGCCAGGGAACTGATTGTTAATCAATGCATCCCACGCCATCCCAGTATTAGAAATTGCCTTACGAGAAGGGCTCATACTTTTTGGCTGGAGCTCAGAAGCATCATCCAGCATTTGAGAAAAGCACTTCTACATCAGCTATACAGAGCCTTTATAAGGCTGCTGTTGCTCTGCGCTGGCTATGTTGGTTGTGAAAGGTGGGCTGCAGCTGAATGATGCCCTTTGGTTTGAGAAGTTAATGCAGCAGAGAAAACAGATAAATTCAGGCTGAGCTCAGACCTCAGCCATGTGCGGGCTGGTGGAGAGAAAGTCTTTTGCAGTGGTCTCTGTTTGCCACATGGAAGGAACTGATTTGCGTGGCTGGATGCAAGTGTGGATCGCCCAGTCAATCCCTGTAAAATAGGATTGAACATAATGCATTTTTTTGGGAAGTGTCTTGGCTGTAGCATTTGCTCCATAGGCTGTCTACTGGAATGATGGCATGTTGAGGTCATGGGGACTCCAGATAGTCAAGCTGTGCACAGTGTGAGTGTTGCTGAAAGCATCTCCCGTTCTTTTGTGGCATGAGCGGCTGAGCATGTGGCAAATATTGATGCTCTTTGTGACTTGCAACTAGAATCACTGAAATGCCCTGGGTGGTAGCTTCTGAAAGGACGTTTAAAAAGCATCAATAGAAAATGTATCTACTTTTCTGTTTCGGCACTTGGCAGAGAATTTATGCTGTATAGATAGAGTTCATAGATGTTTCAAGGATTTCATATGTGTATGTTTAATGGAATGGATTGCCACTTTACTGAACTTAGCATCAAATCAGCTCTGTTAATTGAAAAAGATTTTTCACATTATTGCTAATGATGTGACACAGTTTTGTTAGAGATGGTGCATAAAATAGTGCTACTTGAAATGACATTAATGTATGCATTTAAATTCCTTTTTTCCATTTACGTGCATTATTGATTTTATTTCATTGTTGAGGAGATAATGGATTTATAATTAGAATACAGTCACCGTAATCAATGATGAGATTATTAGACTTATAAATAGAACTTTAAAAGTACGATGAGGTAATTTCCCAGTGTAATGAAGGATCAATAATTAGAGGTTTGCTTTGAATCTGAAAGTAGTATGTGTAAGATTCAAGTGTGAAACACTTCTAGGCAAGTGAGTCCATATAGATTGTTATACAAACTGATGTTGTGGTTAGGCATTTTCCAGAGTTGACCTATTATTATTACTTTTGTTTGGTGCCCAACTGCTTATGAATTAACTCCTCCGGGTTTGCATAGCTGCCACTGTCTCACAACTGGACAAGTTTATTCTTTTCTGATGCCTCAGTTGAAGGAAGCATTTGAAAGGTGCCGTAGGCAGGAGTCCATTGCTATGTTTTTGGCATTGTTGGGCAAAGATAATGGATCTACCATACAGAACCTCCCCCTTCTGCTTCTCAAAAGTGATGGTGGTAAAGGTGGGCAAGGCAGTTGGCTGTTGTAGGAAGGGTTGATGGCAGTGGAAGGATGAAGAAGGAGAGAGCGTCCCCTGTGATGCTTGGCTTGGGAAGGGTCAGGGTTTCATTGATTCATGCAGAGTAGCTGTGTAGACATCCCCTTGAGTCTCACCAACCTCTCCTGATGACTCTGAAGTACATGTGGGGGCCTCTGGGAATAGCACAACCTTCTGTTTCTATTTAAGCTCAGAAAGACTCTAGTGAAAAGATTGCATGGGTGTGATAAAAACGTAAGAAATATCCTACTGGGTCTGAGCTCCAGCCCATCTAGCCCAGAGCTGTCTCCGGCAGCAGAGCTGGAAATGTCCAGGGAGAGCTATGGAGCCTGTCTGCTTTCTGCAGTCTGCTTATACTCCCCATCATACACAGTTGGGGAAGTCTCAGGTACACATCCCTGTCTGTTCCCTTTAGTATCTGTTTCTGGACCTGCTGTCCAGGAATTTTATCTAAGCCCTTTCTCACACTGCTGCCACTCTGCTCCACAGCCTCCTGTGTCAGCAGGTTCCACAAGTTCACTATATCAGCACAAAGAAATAATCTCTTTCTTTGAGCTTATCTACCATCTCCATGACTTTGCAAACCTCAGTCAGGTCCCCCTCAGCTATCCCCTCTACAAACCAGAGTCCCAGCCTCTTTCATCTCTCTTAAGGCGGCTGCTCCATCCCCTGGACCATTTGCTTGGCTGTGTCATTTCCCTTACTCCGCTACCACTGTCTTGAGGTGCAGGGCTAGGACTACACCTGGTACTCGGTATGTGGACCCCTTCCTCCTTGTTCTCAGTGCCCTGTGTTGTGATGTTCAAAATTTGGTGGTGGTTTTTTGGTGGTGTTTTTTTGTTGTTTGTTTGTTTTGGCTGCTGCTGTATCTTTTAAGTGATGATTTCAGAGGATCTGTCAATAGCCTTTACATCTTCTGAGTTGTAACTGCCAGTTTTGAGTTCAGCATCGTTTAGGTATGGTTTAAATTATTTTTCCTAAGTACATGCTCTTATCTATGTCAAATCTCACCTAGCACTTCTTTGCCAATTCACATTTGGGCACTTCCTCTCCACTTCTTCTGGAGTTCCTCATCACTGGCATGACATTTGGCCACTTGAAAGAGCTTTGGGACATCTGCAGACTTGGAGATTTCACTCCAGTAATGGTGAGTCAGGACTGTGTGTCTCGGTTACAGGTTTCCACGTGGGGAGTAAACGGCAGGTCAGTAGGGATCAGCCACGGGGAAAAGAGCAGCACCTGCACAGCTGCGTCCCTGGTTTGGAAGCTCGGTGTCTTTCAACAATGATCATATAGTCAGAGCTGTCCCCGTGTTTGCAAACTTAATACTGTTTCATGAGCTCACCTGTAGTTGAACCTTGTTCTCTTGATTTGGGTGTACTAAAGACCCATCTTTCCATTCATATAACAAGGGCTTGTACCTCTTCAAGCAAGATACTAGTCAATGGGTGCTTTGCCTGTGGTAGCTGTCAGGCAAATTGGTCCCAAGGGATGTCCTCTTTAAAGAAGTTTCATCTAATGTACAAGCAGTTCAAGCATGATTGAAATAGAAATTAGGTATGACAGACTCTGTCCACCTTTGCCTTTATTTGATGACATTTTATGTCAATCATTATAACAATATAATGGTTATAATAAAATTGTAAGAACTGTAATTCTTGCCAACATGATTATTCCGTTTTGTTGAATAGAGAGTAATCAAGGCACAGTGAGATTTTGGTTTAGTTGCCTAAAGTCATTGATATTTTTTTTTTCCTGGCGTCAGGAAGGTGACAGAAGTTCTCCCAATTCAAAGCTCTGTATGTGTCCCGTATTTTGCTGCTGTTAGAGACGCATCTGGCCTGTGTAAGTCAGTCCTAATGGAAAGGCATTTGTCTTCTTGTAGGAAACCCAATCCTAAGCTGACAGAAATTTGCATTATTATGAGCTTGTTAATGAATTCCTTTGCTTGCTCATATCAGCCTCTGACAAAAAGCAGGGATTCAACTGTATATTTGTCCACTTGAATAAACAGTTCATTTTTAATTTTGATCACAATGGTAAATTAAAACACCCTGAGCAGTATACAACTATATTTTTTTGGCTTTGGAGGCTGTAACTATTGTAATACATGTCAGCAGGGAGGGCTCTGGGCAACACTTTCTGATGCTTGCCTGGAGGCATTAGAAGAATCAGTTCCTCTAGTCTGGCTGTTTTAAGCCCACTGCGTGTGGAAAGTCCCAATTTGAGAGTGTTTATGTGTAGTGGGATCTAAGTCCTTCTTGATAGACTTTTTTCACGTCCTCCTGACTTTCCAAGTGGTGGGTTTACATGAGCAGGTAGGAGGGGGAAGTTTTTGTCACTGGTGGTCAGATAGCTGTGAAGGGGGCGGGGGGGAAGACATCGCTTGCTGCCTTTTTTGGTACCAGTGTCCTGAGTGGCTGAAATGTGAAGTAATTGGTTCGTTGCTGCTGGGTGGCATTTTTGTGCTACCAGAGCCCTGGCTGCAGAGACCTTCCAGCCTGGGAACATGGGCAGGCTCAAGGAAGGAATGGGCATTTCATAGATGAAGAAGGCCTGCCCAAGACCTGCCCCAAACCTTAATAGATTTCTCAGGGACCCAAGAGCATGGTTTAGGAGAGGTCTTGGGCCAAGGTGAGATCAGGAGCTCCTGATCAGAGGTGAACAAGCTGCCTCTTCTCCATCTGTGTTCTGCCAAAGGCACCAGGTGTGCATGCAGGTGGGCGCGTTGAAGTGCAGCTGAAGGATGAGGTCCTTTCTGTGCATGAAGCACAGACTGCTAGTGATTTTTGGCGGTGAAGATCCAAACCCTTAACCTGTTTCAATAATTCAGATGTTAATCCGAAAAGCAAGGGCCCTGAGGTTGTCTCTAAATCTCCTATATTACTTTCAGTCTGTGACAGCAGACGAGCCCTCCTATTTCTGTTTAATTTTTCTTCTCTGTGATTTTTCTCCTTCTGCCTCATCTTCAGAGATCAATGATAAGCCAGGCATTAGCAGCTCTTGTAGCTGAAAACCTATTTTGGGGAAGGGATATTATGCTCTTCATTTGATTCACATTGAACACGAGATGCACATAAAAGTCTGAAACTACAGGTTTAGGCATTCTTGTTACAACATTGCAGCTGCAGGTTATAAAATGACTACAGTAGTCTATTATAGTTATAAAGTGCCCTAGTTATTTTATAATGAGCCCTGGCAGAAACATAGTCAAAAGGCAGTAAAAAGTTTATCCAGAATACGTTTCGCTTCAACTTGGCGTATACTTCACAGTGAACTTTACATGGAGCTAGCAGTGTGAGGAGGAGACATTTCACATAGAAGACATATGCAGGACTTATCTGCGCTTATGGGAAGGAAGGGTTTACAGTATGAGCGTCATCCTGATAGAGATTTACGTCACGTTTGTTCCAGTTAGGGGTAGCAGGTCATAAGAGTCTTAGCATGAATCACTTAGGGGGAAAATTATTGTTTTGTCATATACAAACAGTAGATTTAATATATTGCAAAATCATTAGATCAGGCAGTTTTTACAGTTTAATTGGCTGTGACGTTCCAGTCTGAAAGGGCAATATAGTCAGTTAAAGCCAATACTCAAAATTCTGTATGCCTGCCTGCTAGTCAGAAAGGAGTAAAAACAACTTTAAAAGAAAATTATAAAGCCACACTACAGACTAAGGCTTGATCTTGCTAGAGCTTCACCTGCAATTCACTGTTGAAGCCCTGCTGAATGCTTTCATTATGGGACCAATTTTTTGAAATAAAATAAATTGTATTGAGTTCTGACTCTGATTACACAGATGTGTGTCAGACTTGTTGGTGCTTTTGTAATTTTCTCCATCCCCTCTTCTGTGAGTCTGTTCTTGATACTTATATTTAGACATCGTATCTGATTACTTTCTGTTACAGCTCTATCCAACCCTCTGGTTTTCTTTTACCATCACTATGCAATGCCAGGATTGATCTATTTTCCTCTAGATTTTTATATTCCCATGTTTTCCTTGCCTCCAACCAGGCACATATTTTGCATGAGTTACGGAGGCAAAGTGACAGCACCTAACTTGGCTTTTTTGGACCCCTGGACAAAGGTCAACGTCCAGAGAATGGAAATATTCAGGAAACTGGAAACATTATGGCTTAGTTTTTGGCTTTGCACTTCAAACTTGTAAAGAGCTTATTAGGGTTGTAATTTGCTTTTAGATGGTTATGGCCTGGCAGTGGACTGTGTACCTGGAAATTTAATCTATGGCCAACTTCTCTACAGTGGAATTTTGGATTAGTCTGACTTGTTTAAACCTGGGCAGATGTTTCCTGCCATCTGGTCAGGGCAGGGAACATGTGTGCTGGGAATCAGGGACAGGGCAGGGAATGCCCCAGCTCTGCCTAGCACATCTCCAGCGCTCGAGGATGTTAGGTTGCCTCCATCTCTTCCTGCCTTCTCCCCCAGCCTTTGGCCATCGTAATCGGGAACGACTCATGCTGCCACTGCTTGTTGTGGCCCTGCCAACCTCAGCTGCGTGTGTGGATGCCACCAGCCAAAACACAGCATGTCTAGCACTGCTCCCATGTCCTCAGGATGGGTGCTGAGACGTGGTACCAAAACTCTCCTGTCCGTGATGCAGGCACCGATACAAAGCACCCAGACATCGGTCATTCCTGCACATGCAAAACGCCTGGTGCAACATTTTCAAGCATTGTCCTTGCTGTGCTCTTACTGGTACCAGTTTTCATGAGGCTTTGGAGAGAGTAGAGGGAAGGTGCCCTACAGAGGAGTTTTGGAAATCCTTCCTTTGAGGATTAGCTGGTTTCCAGAGGGTTAATGGTTTTTGTCCCCCAAACCATTTCTTAGAAAATGAAAACAAACATTAATCTCTGGATGTGGAGGCTTATGACACTTTAAATATTCAGTGCAGTCAGTAACACTTTATAGTGATAAGGTTATGATTTCTGTGTTTGATCATGAATGATTTATGAAAATCTAGTAAATGCTGAAGCACAGTTCCCTCTCAGCTGCAGACTGGAGTCTTCTCCCTGTGCAGACTTGCACGCTTAGAAAAGTCATGCAAAATTGCTCCCATTCCTCTAGAGAATTATATTTTCCACACGCAGTCACCAGAAGAGAGAGCATGGGTTGAGATGAGCATGAAGTATTCAGTTTAAAAACAAAGCCCCCTTATCTTATTCCTATCCCTTCAGCAACTCTAAGCGACACAAACCAAAACCTTGGTGTGACAAACCGGAGCGCGCAGGAGGGTCCCATTACTTGTCTTTAGTTTTCCTGCCTCAGGGCAAATGGCTTGGACTCACAAATTTCCTAATACCTGAGCCCTCCTCGTCAGCTGAGAGATGGAGCTGTCTCAGGGAGAGCTGAACACAGTTGTGCTGGAAAATGCTGGCACTTTGGACAGTGCAAGCAGTCCTTGAAAGGAATCCTGAACTTGGAAGAACTGGTTTTGTGCTTTTTTCAGCTTTTCACCATGCAGAAAAACTGATGTTACCTCTGTGTTTAAGAATACTAATTGGGCAATTGAAGACTTAATGAAAAAGATACGGATTGTCTTCTGCACTAGTCTTCTGATGATTTTGTCTTGCCTGTCTGTCTTTACTTTTTCCCCCTTTACAAGAATAAATGCGTTCTCCTTGGCTTCCCCTCATTCTCCTTTTACACGTGCACAGAACTGAGAATAAAACTTCCAAATTTACCCAGAAATTACAGTTTGAGTTTTCAAAAGTGGGAATGGCAATTTACAGACATCCAACTTAGATATGTTGGTTTAGAAAGTATTTTAACCATCTGCTATCTGAAATGCTGGGTTTGATTTGGTTATTTCAAGTTAGGTGCTATGTCTACAATCATTGGTCTGTCTTAGAAATGTAGGTTTCTAAATGCTTGTAGAAATAAAAAAGTGATGAAAAAAGCATGCATGTTATACATTGCACATCTTTTTGTTAAATGTGAATAGCTTTTATGGGAATTGATCTCTCAGAAGATGAATAGAGTGTTCACAAAGAAACAAACCCCCGTCTGGTTAACAGATTCCAGCCAGTTCTTACAAATCTGTTACTCTTTGCTGTAAAATTCACTGGCGTTTCATGCTAACTCTATAGATTTCATCTTCAGCTTTAGATTATGCCATTGTTTAGGCTATGCATTATTTAACACACAAGCGATTAGAAACAGGTTGCTGCTTCTGCCTTCTTTTTTCAGTATTTTGCTTAAAGGTGATTTTCTTTGTTTCGGAGTCCTGTTATCTAATATAGCCCCTGTTAACAGTGAATGGAAAAATAAGTCTTGGGAATTCATCTTGACCCTGTAATTTTTAGACTGAGACAACAGCACACGTGACAGAGGGTTATGGTTGTCTTCCTGGCAGAACATGTGGGATTATTCAAATGCTGATGTTAGCCTGCCGGTGGCTGCTGGTAGGGTTTCCTTCTCTTGCTGGCCATCGTGCCACTGGCCCCTGTGCACGGCAGCCCCTTGGCTGCGCCGTGCCCTGTGTACTGGCTCCAGAGTTTCTGGTGTAGGTTTCTTAGCCTGGAAGTTGCTAAGTCCATAGTAAGTGCTGCTTATTCTTAGCACTTTACATCAGTTCACATAACGCAGAAGTTCAGATGTCACAATTGCATCTTTCCCAGTCTGCATTGTTTTTCCCCATGCCATATACACTCCGTGGATGGTATAGATTGAGACAACACATTTGTTGCTTCAGTTTATTAATGCTCAATTACCTGCTCATATTGCTGGCATACCATCTTTTGTGCCAGTCTTGACCTCTAACAGTGCTTGGTCCCTGCCTTTTTGCCTGTATCACTAAGTCTCCTGAGAGATCTAAATTACAGAGTGAAGAGTTTTGCAGAGGGTTATTGAGAATTTCCAGTTAGGCTTCTAGTGCCAGTAGCTTCTCTAGAATTAAGTCAATCTGCGTGAATATTATTCTGTGTCTCAGCCTCACGTCTCCATAAAAGTACTTTTTTCTATAGCAGTCTATGGTGAAGCATTAGTCAGCCACTCCATAACACTGATAATAGTATTAATCTTTAAAGAGCAGACCTTCAAAAGAGCTGGGTGCACTTTCCTCTTGTTGACTTTGCTGGGAACTGGGAATTCAGCACTCAACCTGTGGGAATGAGTCCAGATGAAGCTCCAGACAGCCTTTCACGCATCAGTCGAGCAGTGCTCAGTTGGCAGAGTTTTTACTTGATACCTAATAACTGGGTTGCCTCAGTTCTCGTGAGAAAAACTCTGTTTGGGTTGTCAGGGTATGAGAAAATTGAGGGTGTGTATGTAACCGGGAAGGCCTTATTACTGTGTCTGCATATCTGTAGTTGTAAAACATGATCTATGGCAGCACAAAATTTAAAATTTGGTGGCATCCCAGGAAGTACTTAATTGCGTTTCTGCTTCATTACAAGGCTGTCTCCTTTTCTGGAATTTATTTTAGCTAATTAGTTGGAAATGTCAAAGTAGTATTTCAGATGACAGAAACATCATATATTATCATACATGAAGCAATTAACTCTTTTTGACAAATATTTATTGTGGTGTCGTCTTTAATTAAATCTTCAGTACTCCTAGACATAGAGCAGGTTCTTCCGAAAAGGAGGCCTTCCCAGCACTGTCAATGAGCATTTGACTGATGGGGCTTAATTGAACTTGGGTACTGAAAAACTTGGTGGCCTAAGCATGAAGATAACAACATGACACAATTTCACAATACAGATGTCTGATATTTTGGCAAAATCCCAAAACAATCGCCCCCCTCCAAACTCTGTCTCTGATACCGCAGATGCATTATGCTGGAGAAGATGCATCTCCAGTCATTCCTGTTCTTCCACTGGAACGGTTTGCCGGAGAAAAAAAACGCCGTGCACTTGTGCTGCTAAGATAAATAATGCTGAAAAGCAGGGCCTGTATATATATGTTTTTAAAAAATCAATCTTTTTTTATTTAGTTCTTGGGGTTATTCATGTGGAAACACGTTACAAATGTGACTGTTTGGTTAGTTCCTCTTAAACAGATAGGTCTTGTAGATGATGTGCCACTGAGAAATAATTCCTGACAGTTATAACTGAACCAGATAAACAGTTCTGCCAGCTCCCAAATAACACTGTAAAACAAAAGGGTTCTGCTTATCGTTTTCCATTTCTTCATGCCTGTCAAACTATTTAACTGTGCATTACCCATCACAAAGGGTGTCTGTGTTATTATGCTCGTCTGCTGCGGTCATGGTTTTTACCTTCTCAGTTGCAGGACCTACTGTGGTACTCTTGCCCAGCTGTATTGCTCCTCAGCTGCTGCTGATCTTCACCTTCACCCTTGCAAAGACACTCTTTGGAAATGCTGCATGAGATTTCCCCCTGTCATGTCCATTCAGCAAGTATATTAACCTGTATATATGTTTTTATTTTTTTTCAGGCAGAAACAGCACCAGAAAGTGGCCGGGATGGTCCCAATGTTCAGATCAGCTCAGGGCAGAACAACTCCGACTCCGTGGGAGCAGGTGGCTCGGCCGCCTCCCAGAGCCTGGTTGCTCCAGCTGGGGTCTCGGCAGGTACCTCAGCTGCAGCTTCGTTCTTCATAAGGTAGTTCTTCAGCTTTCTGGTTTCTGTAACTTCTCATGGGTCTTTAAACAGCTGTGAAATGCTGTTGAGACTTTTCTATAGGTAGAAGGTGTAGCATGTGGTGCTGGTTGCTGAGAGGTGGAGTTGGTCATCTGGTTATGACTGTGACTTTCCACTGCTACTGGGGAGCAGGGATGTGAGGATGATGCCCCTTTTCTCTCTCTGGAGACCTGAGCAGGAACCTCTATTGACCAAAACCCAAGAAAATGTGTATTGGTCTTCGTCTAGTCCTTAATGGCCATTTCCACCTGTAGCAAGTCTCTTATTCTGTAAGTTTCCTTGGAGCAGAAGCTGAAGTTACAAGGTTTTTTCACTCAGATCTAAATAAAAGTTAGACTTTTATTCAGTAGCATGGCCTATGTGTGCAAATAAAAGTTTTTCCATAGTTGGTAGCAACAGTTAAAACAGTTTAAGACATTCTTTATTTAGCAGTAGCTCGGCACAATCTATTTTTTTCCATTCTTGGGTCTTATAGCAAAAATGATATGTTAGTTTTGTTTGTGAAGTGTTTGTTGTAATTAGGAATGTTGATTAAATGCAATACGCTGTCAAGCAGATGGTATTTAAAACAACAAAATTCAGGGCTTTGTACTTGCATTCCAAACTCCTTTTTTAATTCAGAACTGAACATGTTTTGAGACAATATTGAAAAACGTATGTCTATGAATGGCATTAAAGTCAAATTTATTCACTGAGTGAGGATCCTTGTTATCATGTAATCATGCTGGTAATTGTATTGTTTCCTTTTCCTTGATCTTTAAAATGATTTGCACCATTAAAAAAGACATTTACTATAAGTTACAGTCTGACCTCAGGAGTAGTTCAACTTCCCACGTCCTGTTTTTCAGAAGAACATAGTACAGTGAGTCTTAAGCATCGTATGGCTACATATCATGGTCTGTCTGTACCCAAGAGGTTGGGAAATTGCTGCCCCAGGAGTGGTGTGTGTATGTTAGTGTTTTGTGTCTGTGGTAAGTGCTGCAGGTTTAAAGTCAGCGCAGAGAAATGGTTGCTTACAGAGGATGATTTGTTTCATTTTGAGATAGGTGTCTGAAATCAGTGGGAGTGGAAAGGGGAAAAGCTCAGACATCTTTTCTTGTTAACTTACCTAAATAAGGACAGATGAATCCTTTCCAAAGTACCTGGGCTGGACAGGAGCACAGCTTTCATTGCTGCATTTCATATTGTGGGTATGAGCAATCTCATTTAGCTTAATCTCCATTAGATTTATTTCATTGTGCATCTGTATGTCATAAGCAAATGTCACTTCACTGGGGAATCCAGAAAATAAAATACCCCCTTTGGCACTGAGAGGAAGAAATCAGTGCCTAATAATCTGAAATAAGATCCAAAAATCTTTTCTCCCAGTGATGTTTCTGT
The DNA here is from genome assembly GCA_002844005.1 of Limosa lapponica baueri. Taxonomy (NCBI): domain Eukaryota; kingdom Metazoa; phylum Chordata; class Aves; order Charadriiformes; family Scolopacidae; genus Limosa; species Limosa lapponica. Next base: position 83,174 of record KZ505867.1, read on the forward strand.
CACTGATCAGCAAAACTGAGTTCTGGTTTTATTGTAAAGCGACATATCCATCCTAATGATTGTCGTTGGCTTGATTCAAAGATTCTTGAAGTCAACAGCAAGACTGCAAATGACATCATTGTACGTTGGATCAGGCCCTAATTGCTTCTCATGAATCTGTCTTTGCCTTGAGTGAATCAGAGTTTTATAGCTTCAGCAGCTCTGTGCTAGCTAAAACATTTTAAAACCCATTAGTACATTGCTTATTCCCTTCCCATGTTTCCTCTGTTCAAAATTGATTCTCTTCAATTTTTTAACCAAAGAACAGGGCTGGTTGATTTTTTTTTTGCACAAAGCACTTCTGTTTCTTTTTTTTTTTTTTTTGTGGCGGTTGTTGGAGAGAGAGACTTAAGTGAGAAATATTTTTTTTCCTTTAACAATTATCAGTTATCTGAATTAGTTTTGTAGCGTTTTCATGATCTTTCATCACATTGCTGATTATTCTATTTCAGCATTCATTTCTCAGTATTCCAGAGGCTGTCTAAGAATCTCGGGTTCCCTTAAAGCAAGCATTCAAGAAACAAGTTCAGTTATGACTGTGATTAAAAATACAAATTGAAACACAAAAAATCTCACAAAGGCTGGGGGAAAGAGGTCCATTATTAATCCCTGGCAGTCATTAATATGTTGAGGAGGTCCTCAGGTGCATAGTCCTGGGCAGGCTGCTCCACCACCATTGGCATTAACCTCAGGAGAAGCTTCCTCTCCCACTGCTCCTTCTTCTCTTCCAACTCCTCCTGGCATGGGGGACCTTATGGATCAAAGTTTCCGTGCTGAGTCTTCCTCCCACCCTTGAGCCCTCAGCAGGAGGGGAGAGGACGAGGAGGAAATCTTCTAGGATGAGCGAGAGACAGATGCTGGCAGAAACTGGGGTGGAAGCAGCATATCAAGGGACCACAAATATTGGGATATCAACAGTGCTGGCTGTTTTTGTTCAGTACTGATGGGATATCAGGCTTCTTTGCTCCAGCCTTTCTAGTCCTGTCTTCTCTTCACCTTTGCACCATCCAGCCTTGAGCATGTTGAAGAAGGTCGTCCCTGCCTTGAATCCTTTGCAGCTACATCCACTTCTCTGTCCTTTGTCTCCTGTTTTAGTTAATCTTCTCTCAGCAAGCACTGAGAGATGAAAGAGGAGTCATGGCATTACTATCACGCTGTGGTCCCTATTCATTGGGTTTGCTGATTCTTTCCTTACCATGTTTCTCTCCTCAGCCACTTAAATTGTGAGCTTCATAGCGGGACCAGCGCGTTACTCGTGTTATGCAGAGCCTGGCACATTTTGTTCCTTGTTCTCTACTGGAATAAATGCAATTAATATATTGATAGTCACACACACATATTGATTTTTTTTTGAATCATCACACTCTCTTTGACCAAATCTAATGAGTAACTTCATGTTTTTACAAGAGTCCTTTCATAAAATGGGCTGTGGTTGGGACTTTAGCTTGGGAAAAGGGCTGTTTTGTCACAGAAATAAAGTAGCTAGGCAAAAATAAGCATGTCTTTTAACATTCAGCATATTGGGGTGCAGGGTTAGTTACTTTGGAAGACAAAGCCTTTGTAGGGTGCTTATGGAAATTGCATCTGTGATTTCCTTAGCAACAACAACACTAGATGCAGATTTTTTGATATTTTTTTTTCCACATGAATAAAGGATTCCAGTCCTTCATGGAAGAGCATTAACTGTGTTTGTACAGGTCCTAGCACAATTAGCTTCTGGGCTGTGGCATGGTTTCCTGGCAGCAAATAAATGTCTTCTTCACATTAAAACTGGAGTCTCTATTCAGTGAAATAACACCCTTTGACTCTTGCTTGTGGGCTGTCCTGTGCCTGAGAAGGCAGGAGGTCTGTGCAGGTTTTGTTGGTTGGTTGGTTTGTTTTTTACTCCAGTTTCTTCCTCAGTGGGAGTCATAGCTTTGTGTTTGCAAGGTCACAAACTCAAAAGACAATACAGAGAGTTCATGTCCTCACCTGGAAAATAATAACTTAAGAGCTGCAGCAAAACGTTTACCTGGTGATAGGAGCTACCCATGGTTAAAATGGGTATCTTTAAGATAGTCTCTGCAGTGAATGCATTGGTTTTGTTAAGCATATATGCAGCCCAAATCTACATATTCATCCAAAGCTCTTTCTCATTTGAATGTCATATTTAATTCCTTCAAGCTTAATTATGTTCTGCTTTTCAAAAAAAGAAAAAAAAAATTGTATTCATTACCTAGAAATGCAGAGTGTCTAGCATAGAAGTGCTAAGTATTCAAAATCAAAGCCAAATATTAGAGCCAGCAGACAGAAGCGTATTAAGAAATTAAATCAGTTTTAAGCTTTTTTCCTCACTCTGATCTGTCGGAGAAGGAGGAAAGCTTTGATTAACATCTGACTGTGTCACACAAGCAAATTCCCAGACATTGCTCAATGGTCATGTTACCCAAGGACCAGAGGGTTTAGCAGAGAATGCAGCTTCTTGGTAGGTCACTGACAGACTGAGAAAGCCAGAGCAAAAAGTGCAGCTCGTGGGTATGGATGGCTGTGAAGAAGCTCCCAGTTTACCCTTAAAATGCAGGAGGAGAAGTTTAATCTTGCATTCTTCAGATTTAAGAGGAATGCAGCTGGGCTTTGTCTCCTGGTGTGGAATGAGCCTGTGCCTTCGTTAGTGGTCCACACTTTATGCCCATTTTCATGTTTTGGTTTGTTCTTTTTTTTTTCTTCTTCTTTTTTTGTACAAGGAACCTGAACAAACTTTATATTACTAAGTGAAAATATGTGAGATAGTTGTAGTACCCTTCTGTGGGCCATACTTGCAACTAGGTAAATATTGGTTTATTGTGGTATAAAGCTGTATAAGCTGTTGGGTTTTTTTGTCACCTGGACACCTGGGGAAGAGGGGAAATGATGTTTCCAAGAACAGGCAGGAGAAGGACAGCAAGGAGGAGGAGGAGAATGGGCATGCACTTGTGTAGAGGTTAATAGGCTGCCTGCCAAAAAAGAAAATACCGCTCCCTTGGGAGAAGAATCAAGGCCCCCGAGAAATCGAAGCCATCACCATTAACGTGACATTTCCGCCTGTTGGTGGCTGGTGGCAGTGGTGGGAGCACGGTGTTACGATGAGGGCAGGGGTGCCTGGCCTCGGTGCACAAGGGCCGGCTGGAAGGAAGGTTTGAGCAGTAGCAGGGCAGTTAGGAGGAATCAAAGCTGTTTAGAAGAAACAATAACGCATAAAACCAAGCAACCCTGAGCAATGCGGAGCAGAAGACAAACTGTATTAAGTCTCCCTTCTTAAATTTTGATCTTGTTTGATGTTGGGTTTTTTCCACATCTTTTAAAACTGGTTTGGTCGCAGGGTTGCTCTTGCTGCCTTTGAAGCAGGGAAATAGCCGTAGAGTTGGAGCTACTTTCCCTTGCATCCGCCTGCTTTTGTTTGATGAGTTAGTCTTCCAAACATAGCACTCCCTATGCGCTCACTAGTTTCCAGGTTTCTGAATTATTTGCAGTGTTTCTGGGCTTTGCCATATTAAAACCATTTAAGTTAATAAATCTGGAGGATCACAGTGGTGAATCACACCCATTATCTTTCCACTCTCGTCGTATTTCTGCATGTTTGGGAAAGCTGTGTCAATTTAGACATGACATAAAACATTACACATGATATGCTTTTTGCAAGCAGCTTTTCTTAACAAGATATAACATATAATCTCTGAGTAATGTAATTGAACATCTTAAGAGTTAAAATAAGCATAGTCGTCTTTTTCTAGATTCAGGATATTCCATCATATTTTAGTGTCTGTGAGTTGTGGATTAAAGAATCTAATTATTCACTAATGAGCAGTAATGGTACATATAAACTAAGGGTCACTATCCTATTACAGGCACCTGATGGTTCACTGATAAGCATTTGGTCATTAGATTGACCATAAAATATAGTCAATAATTGAGGTTACTCATAGAGCAGACACCTTATCAGCTTTAGGCATGGTGGGACAGCTTGTCAGTACTCTGTACTGATTGTGCTGTGACTGAGCATATGATTAGGGTATTGAAGCAGTCTGTATCTAATGAAACTGCAGGAAAGGCATAGCAATATTAGCACAACCACTAAATGACTAATGTGTTTTTGTTCCAAGCCTCAGACACTTCAATTAGTTCCAATAAACTCTGATCTGGTGTAGCGGTAGGCAGAGAATTCAGATATTTTGTGTACAAGCTTTCATTACACTAGTCAAAATTCGTAATGTTTTGGGGACGGGTGAAATCTGTGTGGCTTTGACTGAAAAATGAGGGAAATAATAAAGGCTGTCATTACCATTTTTGCTTCATTTTTTTCAGTTTTATTTTTGCATTTTTTAGATGTAAAATACTTTCTGAGACAATGCCTGGTGCCTGATTTAAAAGATGAAGCTGACAGTAGCAAATTAGATGTCTACATATTCTGCTTTAAGATCCATTCATGCAGTTCATATAGGCTTGTGCATATAGATCTAAACTTAGGATGTGTTCCTTAGCATTTTGTACCATATGGAACATTAGTCAAATAGTCTGGTTCTTGAAGGCTTTTGTAGAGATATTGATTTTATTGTGCTTCAAACTGTTGCTGAGAAAATAACCTCGGAACCTATTCTTTTATGATTTTTCTTTTTCCATGAGGATGCCTTAACTTTCATAAATTATTTAATATGGTGAAGGATACAAAATGCCTTTTGTCTTTCTGAACTGCTGTTCAGGCTTCTGTGATGCGACCTTGGAAAGTAACCATAGAAACATGTTAAAAGCATCAACCGAAAATCAGTAGTTCGGTTTGACAGTGATGCAAATTCTGTGAAAGAAGATTATGATGTATTAGGAACACTTGAGGCATATATTACTGCTAACCTGTTAAACCTGATTATTCCATGACTATTAGTACTTTCAGAATTTAATGCAGGGGAAAAAAGCACAAAAAAAACCCAACATACTTTTTCTTTTTGAAGTTGCCGTGTTTAAGATGTTTCTAGCTAAATCACTTCAGCCTGTCATTCTCTGTCCTGTTAAAAGCAAGAATTATATTTCTGCTAAGCTCATAATGTAGTTCATCAGTTCTCTGTATTTAATAGCTGTAAACTTTTGCCCTGTACCCAGCTGTGATGCACTGGTATCCTGGCTTTGTGCAGAGCTGGCACAATTTAAATCTCTTTGACAGATAAAGTGGGTAACTGGGTTATGAATAAGTAGTAGTTCACCGAAAGGTGAAGAAAATGTGTGACTCATTGGATCCCGAGTTAGACCTTTTTGTGCTGACCTGTGGTAGTTAAGCCAGTCTGCGAGGCTGAGACGGAAGTGCTTGCTGTGGTTATGCATAACTGTAGTAAATTCTTGGTGAATGACAGGTCAAGGGAAGAAGCGGAGTCAGTTGTTAAAGCTTCCTTATTAAGCTCAACCCGTGCCCAGGAAATCCACCCAAGAAATCCTGTGTTGAGGTGATATGGGAAAATTAAATTTGAATTAATTACCTAGGAAAGTGGGGTACCAGCTCTTCCCAATTAAGACTGCCTTGCTGGCAGATACATCCCAAACCCATGCATGGTTTGTCCCTGCTTCGCAGTGTCGTAGCAGTGTCACAGGAGCTGCGGGGCTCTTCAGGGATGTGATGGCTTGCTGGCATTAATGCAGCTCAGCAGCCGCTCGGTGCACCAACCCTTCTTCGTTAAATGCCCCCCAATGCCCCAATTTCTTTTGCTACCATTTGATCACTGTTGCAAGGTTGGTCAGGAAGGGTGGCTGAGCAATCTGTGGCCTGGGGGAGAGCTGCAGATGTGCAGATGAAGCAGAGCGTCCAGCTGTTTCAGGGGGAGCCAGGTATATAATTAGCCTTCTCCCCTTAATGAATCCCTCTTCTGAATCGAGTGGGCTGGAGCAGCCTGGTCCCTGCAGAGCATCTTCCTCCACTGCATGGTGCTGGAGAAGGAGATCTCTTCCCGGCCGCCTTTTCCTCTCTGCGTGGAGCCAGGGGAAGCAGGAAAGCCCTCGTGCAGATGCGCACGTAGAGAGGGAGCGGGTGCCACCACACGGCTTGCCTCATCTTGCCGGTGCCTTGTGGTGGCTGCTGGAATGTGGTTGCTAGTGGTCTCCGGAGGGTAAACGTGACCCGCGTGTAGCACAGTGCTGTGTGTGGACAGGAGACGGGGCAGGGCAGTATCTTATATCATCTTAGGGCAGCTTTAGCTTTCCTAGTTGCTGTGGCAGCATAATACTGCCTGTAATTAAGGACAAACAAAAGAGTGTATACTTTAAGTATATCCCATTTCGCGTTAGCCTGTAAGGAGGATAAATTAGAAGATAAGCGTGAATTTAGTAGGCTTTGTTCTTGGAGACAGAAATGACTCTCAGGACAGCCTGTTTAAGAGCAGAACGTCTCATTACTGGTATCATTGCTAATACTGCATCATACATTTGCACAGTGCTTTATTAACAAACGGTAAGCCAGGCTCCCTGCTATGAAGAGCTCATCCATGATGATGATGATGAGACTGACAGAGTAAACAGAGATGAGACACAGAGCTGTAGTTCAGCAAAGGTAGAAGGTAAAGAAATCAGAGCAGCTGAGAGGAAAGGGAAGGTAGAGTTTTGGACATTGGCACGGCTGGCATAAAAATTGTTCCAAAGACTAATAGATCTGAGATCAGGATATGGCTATCTGGTTAGAGGGGGGGTGCACCGGGTGATCAGCCAAGGTGGAGGGCCAGTGGGGAGGATTTGAGGGCACCGAGGGTGGTGGCGACCAGATGAAGCAACGTTGGGCATTTAGGAGGCGTTGCTTTGGAAAATGGAGCTCCCAGTGTAGATGGTTAGGGATCAGGGTATGAACCAAGGAGAGATTGTGCAAGGCATCATTGTCAAGGATGTGTTTGGAAGGAGAAGCCTTATCTGGATAGCACAGGGGTTGTGTGGGAGCAGCTTGGGCTACGCTGGAGGTGGCAAAATGAAACAAGGAGGGAGCCTGGTGCCAGCCAGATCGGCAGGAAATACAAAAAGGATTTTTCATATGAGTCTTTCTGTATTTTGTCATAGCAGAATACACCTGATTATTCTGTTTTCCTCAATATATGGAATCTCACTGTTGTCTAGCTACCAGAGTCTCTTTTTCCCTTTGGTTTCTTCCCTTCTTTCTGCCCTTCCCAGCTTGTCAAGAGGAGCACTTCTCTCACCTCCCCCTGACCCCAGCCCTCCCAGTCTGCCTGCTTTTTTGGTTCCTGGACTCCTGAACACCAGTGCTTGCTCTGACTCCGTTATTTGGGGCTCCTCAGCTTGGTGGCAGTGGCAGCTGCGCTGGTGGTTTTGCTGCAGTGGGAACAGAGCATTCCATAGGTAAAATGATAACGGTGACTTTCCTGTGGGGATGTAATTTGACAGTTTGCACCTGTTTTGCAACTTTATTAGTGCATTTCAGACTCTTCCAATAATGTATTTAACTATTTTTATACTTCATTAAGACAGGCAGACTTAGCAGGCAAAACAGTAAAATCAGACTGATAGTTAATTGAATATTTAGTTCTCATGGCTGACTTGCAGTCACTCTAACACTCTGTTTACCGTGTGCAGGATGTGGTTTGCAGGGCAGATGGACTTTCAGCTGACACCGTCTCTATTCTGAGCTAGGCTGCTTTGCTTGCTTGTGCTCATGGCAAAATAAGACATCCCACATTATCATTTATAACAAAAATGAAATGTCAAGCCAAAATAGTGCACTGGCACTATAGCTGCAGTGCTTGATCAACTGCAGGATTACTCTGAAGGTACTTTTAAATTCCCCGTGAAATAGCAGTGAATTTTGGCTTTCTAAAATTTCCCTCATCCTTCCTGCTGGAGGATGGAAGATGTTTCTTTTGGCAGGACATTTCAAAGAGCTTAGCCAGTGCCTCACTCAGCATCAGTTAGTGCTACTCTGCCGGTCATCACAGAGTGACGCTCTGGGGGTTGCTTTCTGCTTTGTTGGGCTTTTCGTGTCCCCAGTGGTGGAGCTCACTTATTACGAAGCACTGCCCTATGGAGTTTTTACTGGAAGGAAATGACTCAGTGGAAGTTAATCAGCATAAAATGAATCTAATTTAAATGTTATTAGTGAGGCTAGTTGGAGTCCAGGGCAAGCTTCAGATTATTCCTTGATAATGTGTCTCGAGCAGGTCTTCAGGAGTTAGTTACTTCTGCTGAAATTTGAAGTTATCATCTTTGGGTCAGAAATAGTCAAATCCCTCCGTCTGCAGTGATGGAAGAACGTGCATCTCGCATTTTCCTGCTAAGTGCTATTTTAAATGGTGCTGCAATTTCAGCCTATTATACCTCTGAGAAGTACCATTTCAGAACTGATGTAAGTTAAATAAATCACAGGAACGCTGGGCTTTAAGAAGCCTGTGTGTCCCTCCTCTGCTTAGAAATACTTGTTATGTGGGCATACGACGTCTGTACTTGGGTTATTTCCACTGCATCATTTAATGCTGTCAGTGACCATTTAACTCGCTAACAATAGGAGTAAGTAAATGCCCCCCTGAGAAGTTATTTGCTTGGCAGTATAGGTGTCAAGCCTTTGACTAAGCATCTGAAGTAAAACCCAGCTGAAGCAGGAAAAGATCCTCTGGATTTTCTAGACGTGCTCTAATACGTGGGACTGAGGGAGCTGGAGGTGATGAGGAAGGTATGTCTGTGGGGATGGTGTGTTGGGGCAAAGGAAGGTAACCTGAAAACATAACCCACCCCAGACCTTTTATGATAAAGCGGGCTTTACAGTCACAGATGCTAACTTATATTCAGACTGCTATATGTGACCGGGAATGTGAATGGATATCCCCCTCTTTCTGTCTGCCTGTTTCCTGTCTGACGTTTGCCTGAACCTTGTGCTTCAGGTGGACCCCTTGTTAGCTGTGTCCTGTATTTTATTTCCCATCCTTTCCAATCACACATGTGCCTGTTTCTTCCCTGGAGCAGTCTGAATGAGCAGCATGCTTTTGCTTTTCATACCAGATTGGTTTTGAGGAATAATGTGGAGTGTAATATCCTTTGTAACAAAAATAATTTATTGCCTAGTAAGTCATTTTGATACTGGCTTCTTTCTGTATATTGGGAGCTGATATTGCAGGGTAAAATTTTAAGTAATCTATTTAAGTAATTACTTTAATAATGATGGGCTAGTTAGCACCATTGTTTCTGTTCTATTACTTTGTAGTTTTAAAAATGTTTTTATTACTTTTTCTTGATAGATTACGAATGAGACTAGAATGTTATTTTCCTCAACCTGACTGTTTCATGAGTCTACGTCTCGCTGGCAAACAAGTTCAACTTTTTTTGCCTAAGGAGCATGCTTAGACTGATGTGGTTCTGCCTGCTTTAGCTCAGGTAGTTCATGAAACACAGCGAGGAAATATTGCTGGCATTCAGGTAGCTGGATTTTTCGATAAGTAGCTATGTACGCTGTGTGCAGCCCGGGAACTGACATATTTCTATATTAGGTGTTGACAGGCTTGCTTACATAAAGATTAACCTACGCAGGTTTTCGGCAGTTTGTCATATGGTACAATTGTAAACAGCGAGTGTGGAAGTACAGCAATATGTTCATCTGCTCTTGCTTTGTTTAACATCATTAGTGAACAGAGCTGGAAATGGTATGTGGCAGGCTGCAGTGACTCGCTGTTATTCTGGTATAGATATATAAAAAAAAGTCAGCTCCTAAACCCTGGTCCTGGCTGTTGAAGCAATATTCTTTGGCCAGAAAAATGTCTTAAATCTGCAAGATGAGGAGAGTATGGAGCTGACATCGCTCACGACAAAAAAACAAGCAGTGACCACAGAAGCTACTGGTTTGGGAGAGCAGAATAATGGTTGGAGTGTAACAGTCAACGCTCGTGCAGGTCTGCCCTTTGGTGTTTCTTAAAGCTGGGGAAAAATTACAGAGAAGAGCTGTGAGAATCCCTTCTTGGATTCCTGCATGCAAATAGCTTAAATATTTGCAAATGAGCTTGTTTGGTGGTTTCTGTTTAAATAATAATGTGTAGCTGAGAAGAGAGATCCCAAGAGGAGACGCCTCTTGGGTCTGTACAGCATGAGGAAGCTCTTCTGATGTCAGGGGTACCCTGCAGGCTTATTTTAATTTGCCATCTTCCAGAGGTCTTTTTGAGTTTATCCCAAAGTGGCTTTGCCTTGTCTTCCTGTGTGGTGCCTGAATTCAGGTGAGTTTCTGCTATTGCTTACTGATGCACGAAGCCTTGATTCCATACTTTATGAAGATGTGAACGGAGTAGGGGGAGAGCAACAAGGATGGTCAGAAGTCAAGGAAACAACCTTTGAAGAAAGGTTGGGGAAGGATCATGACTTTTTTATTTGTGAAAGAGAAGAGCGAGGTGTGGTAGTGATTTTCATATAGGTAACAGTTGCAGAACGAAATAAGCCCTTCTGCACGTCTGCTGGGGAGGTGAGAGAAAATAAGGAACATAAATTCCAGCAAGGCAGATTTATATGAGACATTAGGTGTGAATTTTCTAGCAGTAAGAATAGTTAAAAACTGGAATTGATTGCCTCGGGAGGCTGTGGACTTGCTTTCACTGGAGGTTTCTAAGAACAAGTTGGACAAATACATATTGGAATGTATTAGGTAAAGTTCATCCTACCATGGAGCATTGGAAAAGTGTAGATAACTTCTTAAAATCCCTTCTGGACCTGTCTTCTCTGATCAGCTGCTGGCAGATGATGTTCCTTATATGTCAACATAGCAGATTTTTATTTCTGCCTTGCTGATTTTAATAAGAGATAGTAAGAGAAAATTAAGAGGTCACTCAAAGTGAGAGACTGAAATTCAAGCCTGAATTGCAAGATTATGCTATGTGCAAGAAGCAAGGCATGAATTTAATCTCATATTGGAAATACTTTCTCTCATAATGTTGGCTTGGTCTTTACAATATTAGATGTGGTTTGACATTTTGGAATGTTTCAGAATAATGGTTTTCTATTGAAACTTTATTACCATCACCCATTATAAAAATGCTATTGTTTGAGGCTGTGCATTGTGATCCAGATGAACTAATTATTTATTGAGGAAGTTGAACCACTGAAATAAGGAACATTAATTGTTTGTTCTTCCTGGCAGTGCTTCTCGACAGCATTGCTGGGACAGCTAAGCGAACAAAGGTTTGGTGCTGGACTTGTATAATGGTACTAAAGTGAGGAAAGCCTTTATATCCTTCTGAAGTTATATGTGCATCACAGGAACCTAATAAGCTTGTTCTGGGGGGAAGAAAAGACCATGAGGAGAAGGCTGAGATACTTTATGCCTTCTTTGCCTCTGTCTTCAATACTCAGATTAACTACCCCCAGGGTGTTTAGCCTCCTGAGCTGGAAGATAAGGATGGAGAGCAGAACAACACCCCCATAATCCACGAGGAAGTAGTTAATGATCTGCTTATGCACCTAGACCCGCATAAGTCTATGGGACCAGATGGGATTCATCCAAGGGTACTCGGGGAACTGGCAGGAGAGCTCACCAAGCCTCTCTCCATCATCTAGCAACAATCCTGGTCAACAGGGGATGTACCAGATGATTGGAGGGTGGCCAATGTGATGCCCATCTACAAGAAGGGCCGGAAGGAGGAGCCAGGCAACTACAGGCCTGTCAGCCTGACCTCAGTACCGGGAAAGATCATGGAGAGGATCATCTTGAGTGAGCTCTCATGGCAAGTGCCGGGCAGCCAAGGGATCAGGGCCAGCCAGCATGGGTTCATGAAAGGGAGGTCCTGCTTGACCAACTTGATCTTTTTCTATGACCATGTGACCTGACTTCTGGATCAGGGGGAGGCTGTGGACGTTGTCTACCTGGACTTTTGTAAGGTCTTTGACACCGTCCCCCACAGTGTTCTCCTGAGGAAGCTAGCGAATCATGGCATAGACAAGTGTACTCTTCACTGGGTAAAAAACTGGATGGATGGCCGTGCCCGGAGAGTTGTGATTAATGGGGTGAAATCTGGTTGGTGGCCGGTCACCAGTGGTGACCCTCAGGGCTCAGTTTTGGGGCCAGTCTTGTTTAATATCTTTATTGATGATCTGGACGAGGGATTTGAGTGCACCCTCAGTAGGTTTGCAGATGACACCAAACTAGGTGGGAGTGTTGGTCTGCTTGAGGGTAGGAAGGCTCTACAGAGGGACCTGGACAGATTGGATCAATGGGCCAAGGACAATGGGATGATGTTCAATAAGGTCAAGTGCCGGGTCCTGCATTTCGGTCACAACAACCCCAGGCAATGCTACAGGCTTGGGGAAGAGTGGCTGGAAAGTTGCCCCACAGAAAA
>KZ505867.1:96083-107328 GCA_002844005.1 Limosa lapponica baueri
TTGTTGGGTGTGGTGATTGTTGTGGTGATGGGGTGTTGTGTTTTTTTGGTTTTTGTTTGTTTTTGTTTGTTTTAGGTTTTTTTGGATTTTTTTTTTTTTTTGGTTGGACTCAATGATCTCAAAGGTCCCTTCCAACCATGAAGATTCTGTGATTCTGTGATAACCCCAAAATTTAACATATACTTTATAAGTAACTCCTTGGACAAAATTTATTGTAGGAATACAGATGGTGCCTGTCCTTTCCAAACCTTCAAGACAGATTTAGACTTTCTCAGTTTTCTGTTTAAAAACGGCTCTTTCTGAACCAGATTTTATTTTCCAGATCGAATGCCGTTAGTGGAAACGGATACCTTGTTTATTTTTAAATTTGCTTGGGATTTTGGGTAGCAACTGCACCGTTTCATTGTGCTAACCTTTCTAATTTTAGAACCACAAATCAAACAGTTATAGCAATAGTAAAAGTAATAATGCCAACCAAGTTTATTCTGTGAGCTGCGGAAGGCTCGGGACAGAGTGCTGGAGGGTGTATTGTAGGACATCCGTCTATTTGTTGTCTGTATTGACGAGTAATTAAGGAAACAATAACTGGAACTGCAGATACAATGACAGACTGTGACTTTCCCACTGCTTCCTTTGGAGCTGGTTTGCAGTGGGAAAGGCTTGGGATATTGGTTATGTGGCAGAGGAGCCTTGTTAGGCTGGGAACTGGGAAAGTTTGGGAGTCTTGCTTTAGAGTAAACTGATTCCCAGCATAATCTTGTGTCCAGAATTTTGCAAGCTTTGCAGAGGGTTCAGAACCAGGAGGAAAATTGCTCCCGTGGTGGCTGTCAAGGTCAAACCAAAAAAAGTGTACTCTTGAGTAAATTCCAAAGTTCAGGATATTTAAGGCTTGGACTGGGCAATTCTTTGGCCTTGACCCTCTCCGTGAAGCCCTTAAGCATTCTCACAATATGAATAATAATGACAGTGATCTCTGAAAGATAAGGCTGGCTAGTAACACTAAAACTGTTAATATATAATGAGTCATGCTGAAATAAATGTGCATAAGTTTTCTTTTATTATTTTTGTCAGTGGAGCTTAATAATGGGAAGCAGGATTACTGGTTCCATTTCTGACTCGTGGCGGTTTGTCCATAAACCCACCATGTCAATTAAATCCTCTGTATCTCTCCCAGTTGACCCATTTCTAGTATGTGTCCTAGAGTGTATTTCACATCACTCTTCCTTCTGAAGCTTAATAAATACCACAGCATTTTAAGCAAACACTTTTATAACTTTGCATAATTCTAAAAGTTTCAAATCTAGTTTTCTTCTTCATGAAGGAGTTATGCCCAGAAGGAACACTGTTCGTCAGGGATTTAAATTGTGCTGTTTACTTTCACAGCTATAATGTGCAGAACGTGTACAGTGAAAGTAAGCTAGAAGCAGCTTGCTGTACATCAGAATATCTGAAATGTTGTGTTAACCACATGGACAGAATTTAAAATGAAAAAATGTGTGGTTCTTTTAATGGGTAGGCTTTGTAGCTGCTGCTGTTGCACAGTCTTATTCCCTAGATGCTGAGCGTTATGCAATTGATCTGGCCATGCTTTTCCTCACTGGTCTCATCCATGCATGGCAGAAAACCTAGTAATCTGTAAATTGTGAGGGGAAAAGAGCAAGTTAGAGACTGTCCCTTGTCATTTGATATTTGAGTGCCCCTGCATGTGCCATATATTAGTTTTATTTTCAACCGTGACACCGAGCTATGAGAAAAGAAGTCTCCAGAGCATCTTAAAAGACATCTTCTATTAAAGATGGAAAGAGTTAAGCAAAACGCAGATAGTAGATCTCACAGCCAGAGGTAAAAATAATATATATGGGTGTCTCTCATGCTTTAATTGGAAGAGAGGCATAAGAGTGTGGAGCTTAGTTTCCCTTGCACGAATTTTTTGTAGAAGAGTGCTTGGTGGAGGCTGAGTGGGGAAAGTGAAGGTAGGTGGAAAGCATACATCTGTGTCAAAGTTGTGACAAAACGCTTGTAAAATGCCCAGAAAAACAAATGACTGTAACACTTAAGTTTTGCATCATATTCCCTAGAGGTCATAATTTTCCCTGTGAGGAAACAGAAGTGATACTGGAGAAGGTCAGACAGCCACTGTGGTGCTGAAGATGGATGTGATGGCCTCCTGTGCAAGATTAAATTTGTGAAAAAGAAGCAAATCAGGAAATAGGCATGGCACCTAATTAGGCTCCTGCAGAAAGTGATCTGGTATGAGCCCATCTTCTGTCTTTCTGGTGATAGGCAAAAAGGGCACAGTCTATGAGAGCTTTGCCTTCCCTGTCTTCATGGGACAAATCCACCTGAGAAAAGGAATACTAAAGAAAAAAAGGGTCTGATTCTTAGGTGTGAATTCACTAATGGGTTGTTGGATAAGGACTGCAGAAAATCCAGCACTCTGGAGTGTCTCAGAAGCAGCTCCCTGTGAATACATACTCTCGTGAATTTTACTAAGTAAGGAATTTTGTGAAGTTGGATTTTCTTTAGTTTAGTTGGGCCCATGTCCAAACCAGCCTGGCCTATATTTTGGCCTAATGAGTACTTGGCTGGGATGCCACCAAGTATATTGCTGGTGCTGCAAGATGTGCGTAAGGATTGATGAGTCCTTATGTGGTGCTCTTTGCCTGGACCAGTCCAGGAGCCCAAGCAAAGCATATGAAGGCAGCTGCTCAGCTGGCTTTTGTAGCAGTTAAAGAACTGACTGTGCTTTTTATGGGAGCTGAGGATGACAATTACTTAAATTCATGTTCAGAATCTACAGTTTGATAGGGATGTTTCATTTTGCCTAAATTGCCCTATTCTTTCCATTAGATCCTTAACTTTTCCTTGTTCAAAAAAACATGAGCAACCCAACAAACCCAACAAGCTGTTTGATACTGCAGGTAAAAGATGTCTGTGATGTCCCAACTCCAGAAACAACCTTGTTTTAATGCTGGGCAAAGTAATTCTTGCATTCAAACACAGAGAGGTTGTAATTAAGCTTTGTGCACAGCTACCTGAGAAGAGACGCTTTTTAAATGTGAACCTCATACATCATTATTTGTGCAGTTGGCCTGTTGCCCATCAAAGCACTGATTATTTTCTACAACGGCTACTCCAGTTCCTCTGCTTTTTCAGTTTCCTGTTATCTCGCATGGACATCAGCAGTCCCTCTGCCAAATTTCTTAGTAAAATTGTGGCACTCCAGACTCATAGGAAGAGGATTTATCAGCATTGTAGCAGTTAATTGCTTTAGCTAGCATATGGCACTGTCCTTTGAACAGTGGAGATGCAGAAAGTGTGTGAATACTGTTGGAAGTGAATTACTTTGAAAGCTGTTTTGTCTTGGTGGTGAAGTTAAGACAGCTAGTAATGGATTTGATATCTTCGATCTGCTTTTTGAAATGGTCCAAAACCGTGTTACTGAGCTATTCTGAGAGATGCTATAGTTTAAAAAGGCTGACTTTTCTGTTTATTTGTTTATATGTTTTGCTTATCTTGACCTTTTTTGGGTGCATTAACTCATTGAGTTGTTAGCACATAGATGCTTTAATACACAATTCCTGAGTAAATTTGTCCTTTGTATCTCATTGTCTTTCACGTATGTTTCCCAGAGGAGCTCCTTCAGCCAGATCTATTGAAGGAATAATTATTTCGTCAGGATTTAATGTATATCTTGATTGCACTTTGAAGACATTCTCTTGAGAAGTTTTTATCATTTCAACAAGGGATCATAGCATGTAAACAAGGAAATAAACATTATCTTTCATATTAATCAACAAGATGATTAAATAATAACCACAGTTGTTAATTGGTACTTGGAGATAGAAGGTAATGACTGTCTTGAGTTCGACAATGAGAGTACCAACAGGTAGAGACTCTTTTCTGCACAATAAAGCTGCATATAATTTAGGAGACATTATGGTTCTAATGTGCAGCTGCAGCCATAGTGAAGTTGTGCAACTGTTTGCCTGGTGTCCTATTCCAGGCATATGTTTTCCTACTGAATGAGGTATTAGCAAGGGAACTTGAGATTTAGGCAGTTAAGTCAGTTCTCATTACTACCTAAAACCCCGAGGTTCTGTATAAACCCATGCTTGTAGTGTTTTGCTTCACTGTGGGATGTGGTTCCTGCTGGTTTCAGGATGCAGCAGGAGTCAAAAGCTGCTTCTTTCCTCAGAGGCAGAAGTCCAACTTATCTCTCACAAGGCAGTGGCTTCTGGCTCCCTCTGAGTTTGGAACTAGAGCCTTATTTTTTCATCACATGAGTCTTTGTCTTTTTCTAAATACTGCAGTGTTTGTAGGGAGAGAAGGAAGAACATAGGGGGTCTGCATCTCTAGGAGCTGATGAAGTAAAAAAGTCCAGGGATTTAACGAACAAGTTTGGGAATATAGAACATAGGACTGGGAATGTTGGAGATCTGTATTGATAGTCCTCCCCCTCGTACAACTAGCTGTCTGATCTTGACCCAAGTGAGTAGTTTTGCTCCTCAGGTACAACCAGTTCTTGTACTGTAACTCTTGAAACAAATGGTGCTGCTGGAAGAAATTGTGCAGCCTTTTTGCTCTCAGTGTTCATTTTTGCTTCTGGCCTACCATAAATACAAGCAAAGGAAGAATCTCTTTCTCTGATCAGCTTACTAAGCTGACTCCGTCTGAGGCTGCCTGATGACTAGATTCGTGGCAAGGTTAGAGGGTCTAGATTTACCCTGACTTAGGTACGCCAGCAAAGCACTGCCTCAATTTTTCCTTATGTCTTTTGCTTATAATACTATAAGCATTAGTAATACTTATAAGCATATAAGATGCTAGTGCCAGTTTGATCTGGGCTGAAAGACATGATGAAAATATAAAGTAGCCATTGTATACAGAGACTTTTTGTCACCACATATTTGTAAACTAATTTGGCCAAAGTGGCTTTATGTTGCAAGCATGGACCAGAGTAATACTTTGTCCCCAGAAGACCTGTTGGCATCAGTAGCATGGTCTCAGGTTGCTCACAGATGCTGGCAGTGTAACACTTTGCATTATTTCTGGCTTAACTATCATTCATAGTAATGTTAAAAGACAGCATGCTGGATGCTTTTATGGTATGTGTCTGTGGGTGGTCTATCTACCGACAGTCTCGGGGTCAGATCACATGTGTCTTATTCAGGTGGCAAAGCTCTTCTTGGCTTTGACAGAGCTGAGATTTCACCCTCGCTGCCATCCCCGGTTGCCCAGCATGTGCTCGCTAACATATATATTTGTTCTGTTTCATTCTGCAGGGTGGGGTTTTTTTTTTTTCCCCATGTGGGTTTTGATGTAGAGTCGAGTTTCTGTTTTTGTTTCTTCCTATACTGTTTGGTGTTGCTGATGGGGAATAGCAGAAAACTGATTATATTCCTATTCTTATTCACAAGGAAGAATGTTACAATTTTAATTGTATGTTTTAATTTTTCCTTCATCTTTTATGTTTTGAAATTCTGCATTTCAAAAGCAGGATCATTATCATTCAGCACATTAAAGCATGTCTTTTTAATAGCTTTCCCTTTTAATGTGTAAGAATGGAATTGAGGAGGAAAAACCAATCTGTCTTGAAGGAAATTCTCTGTTATCTAAGGATTTTCAATGCAGCCAACAAGAGAGGATCTTGAGCTCAGCTGACTTGGAGTGTTACCCTCTGCCTTGACTAACTTGTAGCGTACAAAGAACCACTTTCATAATGTTATCACCAGCAAAGTCCATCTGGTCCTCCCAGTGACAAGGGGATTATTTCAGCTTTTTATTATGTCAGTGAGATTTTAGCATTTTAGGATTCAGCTGTCAAGCTGTTGGGGGAAAGAGGGGAAAGTTAGATTATAATTGAAACTCTGTTGGGGCAGAAATTAACTGAATATTTTGCCAGTAATTTTTCTACCTGTATTTCCTTCTATTAGTCTCCTGATGGTTTGTCCTTGTGAAATCAGATTAGAACGCAATGACTTGATTTGTTAAGCAGGCAGTGATGACAATGAGCATCTGTTTGTCTGGTCCAGATTCCCATTAACACATAGTAACGTTGTCCTTTCTTGCTATTACTTTTATACAGAGCAGCACAGAAGCTTAACCTGTCTTCGAAGAGAAAGAAATACCATCCGCCCCTGCCACACACACACGACTTCTCTATTTATGCCACTAACTTTAGCGGCATCCTGCAGCTCTGTCCTCCCCCAGCACCACCATGCCTTCTGAGAGCTGTGTCCAAAATCAAGGACAACCCTGGCATTGGAAAGGTAACTTTGGATTTCCATTTTTTAAAGTAGTAGTTTTCTAGATGAATTTTAACAGGGCTGGAAGCTTTCAGGGTTGGATAGACTCAAGGGAAAGGTCTTGGGAGAGAAATAGCCACAACTGCTGGAATGTGCCTGAGAGCTGTTATCACCTGTTGGCTTTGGAAAGAGTTGGCAGCCTCAGAGCAGATTCAGTGCTAGAGTGCTGGCTTCCTTGAAGCCAGTTAACATCACAGACAGCAACATTGGCAAAGGTTGGTTTGGCTTTCCCTCTATTAAAGCAAGAGACAAATTTTCCTTTGGCATCACTGGTCCAAAACCATTTCGCATGCAGGCTTCACCTTGGGCGGACAGAAGTGGTCTCTGTGTTGCCAGCAAGGCTCAGCCCCTGATGCTGTCTGTCGGCTTGAGGTTAAGGAGATACGTCGCAGTGGGCTTTGTTACCCTCTGCTTCACATGTCATTGTAGATCAGGAGTATGGAAATGCAGTAGCAGGAGAGAAATAGATGCCTCTCCAACTTAGGAAACACAGCACCTTTCA
Source organism: Limosa lapponica baueri (assembly GCA_002844005.1). Taxonomy (NCBI): domain Eukaryota; kingdom Metazoa; phylum Chordata; class Aves; order Charadriiformes; family Scolopacidae; genus Limosa; species Limosa lapponica. The sequence continues at coordinate 102,894 of KZ505867.1, forward strand.
AATTGTAAAATTTGTGCTAATTTTATTTAAAATTAATTGAAATACAACCCAATTATTTAGAGCTTTATTCATATTTATAACTGTTAAATCACCCACACAGCAGAGTCTGAATACTTATTTACATAGGTTACAAGAGATTAGCTTTTGAAGGTAGAATTGAAGTATGTAATGTGCACAGGAGAGCTAAAATATGCACCTTGAGTAACTGTACAAATCAGCATTAACATAACGAGATTGTCAGCCTAAATGCCTATAGCTGACACTGTTGCTCACTCTGTATTTCTTAACCCAGTGAGTTTGTGCTAAATGGGAAACAACGGAGTAATTGGGGCTATTTTAAGCAGGTGGAAACTCACAGATGAAAATGTCGTTTCTTCTCCTGGTTTTCCAGAAAAGAGGATGTAGTATTAAATGGTGGAATACAGCAAACCCGGCACAGTGATTTAGAGATTCCCAGGTGGAAGAGGGTTTGCTAAGGAACACCCTTTCTACATGTGTGTTTTAGCAGAGCCCATTTGTTGTGCCTGCCTCTTTTCCATGAGGCTTAGCACTTGGCTGTGGCACAAGGAATAACAGGGAGCATGGCATTTCTGAGGCTCTTTGCCTTAGGAAGACCTTTAAAGCGTGTTTATATCTCCTTGTGATGGCAGCTCAATAAAACTGCCTTTGCATCTCCTTGCATTTGTGTGCCTGCATTTATGTAGAGCTAAGAGACTTGAGCTTTTTTCCTACGCTTTGAGGATGGCTGGTGGAGCTTATCAGTATGACTTTGTGCCTTATGGAAAGCTCTGGTTTATTGGGTGTCTTCAAACAGATCAACAAAGATCTAATAATAATAATTATCCCAGATGGCAGGAGATTACATGCCTTGGATCATGTGGTCTACCTACTTTCTTCATTAGTGAGCACAGCAGAAGGCTTTCGAAGGGAAGAGCTCTACCAAAATGCCAAGGTGTATTGCAGGACCTTGAGCAGCTATGTTGCTCAGCTGTGTGAGCTTCTCCAACATGGGATATATTTATGTATGTATTTCTCTCCTGCTTGGCACACCACACCACGAATTTCCAGACCTTATGGATCAACAAGCTGCTGTTCGCCCTCAAAGGTCTCCGTTGTTTAGCTCTCAGCTGAAAACATCATTGAAGATACTGTTTCTTTGGGCCCAGGGCTCCAGCTGTGTCCTTCTTGCCATGTACTTGGAGACCACAATTTGGAAGATTCCTGTATTGGAGCAGAGAAGAGCTCTCTGATAATTGAGTCAACATTTTAGTTCTTGAGCTAAGATCTAGAGCATCCAAATGGTGATGAGGCATGCTAATTGCTAGTTTTAATGCTCCTCATTATGAGGATGAATATTGTAACAACTGAGAGAAGAATTGGCAAGCACTGGCAGATGTGCTGTGGTCCTCTGTTAACTTCAGTCCCTCTTCTTGTAACAGCTTTTTACTTTACACTCCTCCTGTTTTTTTCCATGGCTTTTTCTTGCAGCCTGTCCAATAATAACTACAAGCTACACGTAGGGGACAAAATCAGTGGTGGATTCCGGAGTCACTTTTTCCTACCGCAGCATCTGTGGCTGTGGCTGATGCTGTCCTTGGTTTGTGTGATTGTTCCCATGTCAGCGGTGTCCCTCTACCCTATTATTAATGTGTGGTTATGGTGGGTTAAGCAATTGGTGGGGCAGCCTTTTCCTTCCTCCTCTCCCGGCTTGCTGCTGTTTTGTCTTTCATGGTTAGTTATGATGTGGAGGACTGGTTCCTTGCTGGTTTCTACTGTACAGACAAGAATGTAGCAGTGCTGGTGGGCTGCCTAATTCCCACCTAACTTCACCTTACTAAGCTGAGAATGACCCATCGAGGACCAGTCCTTATTCTCCTCAAACGGTTGAGTTCTCTGAGCATGGATAACTTGACAAGTTTTAATTCCCTTCTTGTCAAATGGTTTCTTTCAGAGCAGGATGGGATTCCATACAGAAACATGTCTTTTCTTACTGTGAAGGGGCTGAAGAGATAAATTTTAAGGAGAAGAGTATAGATTGTGTTAGAATGAAAAATAGAGTAACAAACTGAAAACTCATGAAGTGTCCAAGATACTTCAATGAGAGCAATGTGGCTCACTTTATGAAAAGCTGAAGAGGTGAATCATATGTCAATTGTGTGGAAATTCCCTTTATTTTAAGTGAGTAAGGCCTGAATACTACAGTGACTATTTATTACCTGTAGTGACACACTCTGGGTAGTCCCATTTTTTTTGTAAATCTGCTGAAAGATTAGAGCAAAGCACATGTTGAAACATTTACAATGCCCAATATAAGTGGCTTTCTGTATTTCCCCTGTGATGGTAATTCTTAACATTTTCCCACCCCACTGATGCTCAGGGTTGGTTTTTAACTGGTATTTAATATGTTACAAGAGACACAGGAACAGAATATGGAAAATGTGATGTCACTTTGGGGTCAAAAGGGAAAAAAGGGCTCCGGAGGGAATCTAGAAGTATTTTGTCGTAAGGTTGACTTTCAGACCAGGCAACCAAGCGGCGTGGTTGAAACAATAATAAAAATAGAAATTAACAGGCGAGGATTAATGGGATATAGTAGGGATCAGTTGATGAAGCTTTTACAGGTGGAAAGCATATGTTAGTGTTCTGTGGAAGAGTCAGCGAGCATTTGAATAGGGTTAGTGTGGTTGATAGAGTGTATTTGGATTTTAGAAAAAGCTTTTGACAAGTCCCCTGACCTAGGTTTCTTTAAAAAAAAAACCCTAAGCTGTCATGTATTCTCTAGTGGTTTAATAACTGGTGGGAAACGAGGGCAAATTTCACACTGGAGCAAAGTTAACAGTGGTGTCATGTGGAGGTCTGTGCTGTTCCGTGCCTTCCTTAATGGTTTGGATAAGGTGGTGAAGCTGCATATTTAGAGTAGCCAAAGCTAAAACTGACTGTGAAGACTTGCAAAAAGATCTCATGGCGCTGAAGTTACTGGGTGGATAAGGAGGCAGATGAACTTTAGTATTGATTAACACAGGGTAATGCGCATAAGAAGAGGAGCTCTAACTATGCATGCACAAATGATAAGCTGTAAGGAAATCAGGCATGACCATAACCCATTTTGCCAGCCATCATGGAAGATACAGCATTAGGTTTGTTATCATGAGTCTGAGCTTCTAAAAAAATGCTTTATTGACTGTTCAGGAGGCAAGAAGATTAAGCATCTTTAGTTTAGTTATCTAACAGTACGTGATATAAATATATGTTCCTCTTCAGGCTCATAATGCTTAAATAACAGGTGCTCATTGATGTTTTGCTCTTTACTGGCCTTCTTCCTTGAGATAATATTTTTAAAGAAGTTTAATAGAGGATGGTAACAACTGAAGAAGTGTAAAGATTTCACCTCCTCCCCCGTGGATATATCTCTAAATTACCTTCTCCGAGGGCAGCTATGGCTGTGGCAGAGTGAGGGGGAGACCTTGATCCTAAGACTCCAGCATGCAAGAGGCAGCAGCTGTATGTGTTTTGCTGCTGGTACAGAATTGGACCCCAGTAAGCCTAAACCTTTGGAAAAAAGACCTCACCAAACAAATTAACCCCCTTACCTGGAATTTTAACTTCCTTATTTGATGTGCACTTTCAAAGCTGACCTACCATGATTATTGTCTTTTTCTGCCAAAGAAACTCCCTGTGGCTAAAGTACTGATTCAGTGGAGGGCTTCCCCATGCATTAAGTCCTTTTCATTGGTTTCAAAGTTAAACACATGAGTAAGAATTATTCTGAATTGGGGTAAGGGACAGTTGAATCTAAGGAACTGATTGAATTGAGCATAGGCAGCATCAAGACTATTGTGAGTGTTTCCGTGGTGACTAGAACTGGAATTAGTCAGGCTGACAGGTCCTGTCCCTGTTTGTGGGACCTTGTCTTGAACTTGTGAGCTCGATTGACATTTGGGGAAGGGAAGAGGCTTGAATTCTTGTTTTTAGCTGTATGACTATAGCAAAAGCAGTAACTGTGCATTGTCAGAACTACTGCAGGAGGCAGGAATGTGAAAAGACTGTGTTGGCCAGTCCTTGCACTTGAACTCAGTTATTGATTATTTGGCCCCAAGACTGAAATTTGTTCTTAGTCTCACATCACCGTCTCCATGCATATCATACAGTTCTGCTGTGGTGAAATTGCTATATGACTTTTTATGGTTGAATACATTTGTTGTTAGAGACTTACTACAGCAGAGAGCCTATATCTGTCTTTTACAATTTCTATTTATAATGTCTCATTATTTCAAGTACTCTCTTGAAAGGTGGGAAATAAATGTCTTATTAATTTCTTTTACATTTCACAAATACCAATTTTTCCCCTTACAATAATTTTAGCAGGAGTGCGTGGACATGTTGTGTGATAGAAATCTTTAATTAAGCCTTTTGCTTGATTTTCTTTACTAAGAGC
>KZ505867.1:107443-170216 GCA_002844005.1 Limosa lapponica baueri
TAATCAACAATAATCAAACTATCATGCACAAAGGAAAATCCCGCTACCAGTGCAAACTGGATACTGAAAGGAATATTGCTCACTACTGATAAATGTTATGTAGCAAATTTCATACCTTTTTCTTGAATGTGCCAAAAACATCAGAGTCCAAATCATTTAGCTGAAACCTACTTAAAAGGCAATGATCCAGTACAGTATGATTCTTGTAGCTGAATCATTTTTGTGGTCTCTCTGGGTGTTATTAAATTTAATGTCAGAATAGTAGGAAAGACGTCTGAAAGCCATTTAATATTGTCACTGGAAAGAAGTTAGATTATGCTCAATTTCTGACATTAATGTGCTACTTAAGATAATTTATCATATTGTGGTATTAAAAAAGACATCCTTTTTACAGTGGCTGCTGTGTAGCATTCTAATTTGCTATTTTTCTTTAGCATGGTAGGAAGCCTTTTTCATGCAAAATGTTTTTTCTGGGGTTCTATTCAGCTCATTCTTTATAATACTGCATCACTTACAACAGCAACTTTAAGTGCTTGTCTCTCCCAAGGATCCTGTCAATTTTTTATGTTAGAATGACAGAATCCTCCTATGTGAGACAATTGAAGTGGAGCGTTTAAAGAGACCCTGAATTGTCAGACGTGTTTCTTGGACAGGTATATTCATATTGGTCTCCATTTATGTGTTTTAGACATTTACTTTCGTTTATGCTTTACCAAGCCATAGCTAAGGCACTGCTAATATGATTTACTGATCATGCAGGGTTTTCTTAAGTGTGCTGTATGTCCCATTCACTGGTTCTTACGACGGTTTGATGACGGATAACAAATAGGTACTTAATTTTGTCATCTTTATTGCTGCTTGTTTCCTAATGACTAGAATGTTAGTTCTGATATAAATCATGTATCATACTAAGTGCTCTTCTATCCATGTATGTAGTCCCGTATCATCCAAGGTGCATACATCCCTGCTGAAATCCCTTGAACTGCTTAAACAAAAAAGTGGAAATATTAGATAAAAATACACAATTTCTTCAACTTTGTTTTAACCTTTAAAAATGAAATAGTTTTCTTCGTCTCCTGGGAGTAAAGAATCAATTCTTCTTTAATAGACTACAATGCAGAAGTGATTTTTTTTTTGGTTTTTTTTTTTCTTTTTTAGGTTCTCCTAGGGGAGCTAGATGGTCTATGTTAGCAGGGCAATTTTGCATATAAATTTGCCATCCATTGGTAGTGGCAGTATATGAAAGGCTTGTAAGAACTAGCCACAGTAAACCAATTTAGCAAGGGTTATATATCTGCCAGTTACAATTAAATCCATGAAAAATATTGGCTCTGAACTAGGACTTTTGTAATTTGATTTACAGTGTATTTGAGAAATAAGTGATTTCATTGGAAAGTGGTCTTTATTCAACTGAATGTGAATTCTTTATAATTTCTTGCTGAGAAATCTTAATTCAGAATGGTGGGTGTCTAAACATAGTTATTTAATTAACCTGCTGTTATACACCATTTTGTGAACCTTGGACAAACTTAACTTCCTGGCTGCACAATGTCTGTCAAGGATGTGTGTTTCCAGGGAATATTTAGTGTCCATTCAAATTTGATATAATGACATTTATTGCTAAAGACCAAATTGCTTGTTCATTTAGGGATTATGATACTGCTGTAACACAGAATATGACCAGCATTTTTAGAATGGATTCCAGTATAGTGCCAGCACTTTCCCAAAATACAGACAGATAAAGTCAGAATTAATTTTTGTTAAAAAGGCTTGAGCACATGTATTGTAAAATTTTACATGCTTTTTAATTCATTCTTTCTATTTTTTCCTTCTCATTCTGTCTAATTTGAAACTTGACAGCTATATAAGCATCAAATGTTAACAAAGCATCACAATAAAAGCATCAACACTGCACATCCATTGATTTCAAAGGAGGTACCATATGTTACAGTTATGCCTGTGCTAACATACTTGGCTGGGTCAGGGTCTTAATTTCCTCAGCATGCAAAATGCCATGGAGTCTAGTCATTACTTAGTGAATTAGTGGAGTCTTCTCTGTCTGCGTGTCTGCCCCAAATTAAACCGCATGGAGTATTTGTCACTCTTCGCTCCACTGAAAGATGAATGACCAACTTTCTGAGATATATTTAGGTTTTTTTTGTATTCATCATCTAAAACATGTAGTAGAAGTTCGTGATAGTCTTAGAAAAAGAATCCAAATCATCTGGTTCTTTAAGTGTGAGACTGTCCATCCCCTTCGTCTGGTCCCAGAGATCATAGCCTTTCCATCTCTTTTAATTACGGAATAATAATCAATGTGAAACTGACTGTCTCGGTCTTCTGGATGTTTCTGTCTAAAATTATGTAGGATTGTGTCATTCTCTCTGTTATCACTGGCTCTCTTCTCTACGAATTTAGCCTTGGACGTGATTTCTTCTGGGACGCAATGCATGCCTCACTGGTCTTGGAGGAGTTTTGTGTTCATTGATGCATGGCTTTACCGTAGCTCCATTCAATTCAGCATATCCAAAATATATGGTCTGTATTAGACAAAACTGCTAGCTTGCCTCTGGCCATCAGTCTCACGTTCATGTCAGAGAGTTGCTTTGAAATTTGGGTTTCACGGCTTTTTGGTCTGTCTCTTACTTTTTCCCGACCTGCTTTCTGACACTGACATACACTTCATGTTTAGCACTATCTTAACCATTCCTGCAGCCAGCCCGTTATTTTGGTTGCTGTGACTCCCCTGTCAGGTTAGAATTGTTTAGGTCAGAATTGTTAAGTATGCATCTATATATCTATATTTGACTTTCATAAGGGTTCAAGATGTCACGGTCTAGAGTTTTGGCTCAGCCTTCAACAAATTACTGATATTTGAGTGTACTGTATGGTTCTGTGGTTCTCTAGTGGTCTCATCAGGTATTTCTAAAACTGTATGGGGTTTAGCCCCATAGTCTTCCACTGTGGCTATTATCCTCCATACAGGGGACTTCCTCCCCTTCCCTGCCCCCCATTTTATTCAGAAATCTACCTTTTGCCGGTTTGTCTCCCTTAAAATTCTTCACGCACGCATAAAAGTGCGGTATGACTTTTGTTATTATGCTACAGCATCCATCCACTGGGTTTGCCCTCACATATCTGGAGCAAATGAATTCTAGCTTGCAAGCTTTTGTGTTTATAGACTTTTTTTCCCTGATTTCCACTGTAGGCTGACAGACAAATAAACTTTAAAAAAACCCAAAAATAAAATTCCTTGATTGCCATGAATCTCTGTCCCATCCTTGCCAGTGAAGGTTGAAACTGCACCCACTGTTGTGCTGGTTGAGTGAGCCTCTGACCTTATGCCACCCCTTTCTGGGGCTTTTCCAAATTGTCTGCTTGTTTATTTACTTTTTAAAATTCTTTATCTTTTAATGGCATATTCAGGATGTATTTGCCATCTTCTTTTCCCTCACACTTTTGATTTTAATAGGGTTTCCTTCAGCAATTTTGCTGACCTCTTGGTTCCTGCAGAAACATGAATTTGGAAAGTTCAGCAGCTGAGAGTTAACCCCCAGTGTACAAAACCCACCAGATTAGAGTCAGTTAATTAATGAGATACTTCAATGGCTGGCATCATTTAGGCTGTCTTCAGGCGCTGAGCAAAATGTTAACAATCTGCAAGTATTGTGATGTTTGTGTTTCTTTTATTTGCAGAAATTGAACTCAAATACAAATCTATCCTCTTTTTTTCTACCAATATCCTCATTAAAACGGAGCCTCTATCCAATATTTAATGTCTGTATGAATGTCTATGTAAAAATCCTTGTATCCTTGATAATTATAATCTTCCACTTATAATTCTTTTTCTTGCTCTACACCTTTCTGTGACATTGAAGAAGAAATATACAAAAGGGGGGCAAAAAAATAGTCACTAAAAATCCCCAGTTCTAGCAGGAAGGGTCACCCCCATCACAGGAAGGATGTGCCACCTTAGGTCTCCTTAAGGAGTCTAAAAGTGGTCAGGGCAGAGGTGCCCTGAGCCTGAGATGACTTTTCTGGAATTGTCATATTTGTATTGTCTTTCCTTTTTTGTGTTCTTTCTCTCCCCACCCCCACAGGTCCTTTTGGCTTTCTCTTCCCTCTCCCCCCCACCCCCACCCCCCAGTCCTGTTCTTATTCTTTCAGAACTGCCTTATTCTTCCATTTCTTCATTAATTTTCTTCTAAATTCCTTATCTTGTGCTTTCTTCGCTTTGTACAAGCCTTACCAGTAGCTGTTACCGCTGCAGTTGGAACTGACCACCAGAAAGCTGGCCATAGCGTTGAATAACCCTCCCCACACCCCGCAGAGGGTGTGATCCTGAGCGGACCTGAAATTAGTGTTATTGCACTTAATTCTAGTCATTCATTTTCATGAGCAAATAAAAGCATTAGAGTGCAGTGCAGGTATTGCTGCTGTGCTCCCCAATTGTGGACCAAAGCTACTTTAAAATTTGCAGTTTCCCGTGTTTTCTTGAATCCTTCCCTCGCTGCAGGCCCTTGTATCTGGATGATTTCCTGCACTGGTCATTGCTGTCTCTACAGGTGAGCAGGCCTTTTGTGTGAGAACTAGATTAAGCGACCCAGGAGGGGAGACACAGTTAAGTTGATCCTTAAGGCAGGAAGCACGCTGCCTCTACGGTACGCTGCTTTTTCTGCAGTAGAAAACTTTCATCCCAGAAGAGTATGGGGATGGATGAACTTCGGAGCTGAGAATAAAAACCTGTCACTTGAGATTGGTCCTGAAACACAGGGGGGCAAGAAGTGTAAGAAGAATAAATAGCGTAACACCAAACCTTTCTTTTATGTACTTGGAAGTGTGTGCGTGCACCCAGGATCTGCTTGCACTTGGTTTTTGCTCTTGCAAAGGGATACGTTTGAGTAATCTTTGTCCTTGTTGGTGCTTTCACGAGCATTTCTGCTTCATTTCCGAGTGAAGTCAGAGTCTGGCTCAGTCATCATGGATGAGTGTGACGCATTATTACCCTACAGGTTCTGGTAGGCATCACTTAACAGATAGATTTAGTGGGCAGAGAAACTAATTTTGAAATCAGTGTTTTTCTGCTCTGCAAATCAGCTTTTATACACAAGACACTAAAAGAGGAACCCCCTTGAGCTGCTTTTCTCTTCCCCCTCCCGTTTTTCTTGAAAGCTTACTTCCACTGTGAAGATGAAGACGACCCTTGAGGCCTGTTATGTTTCAGATCTGATCAATTATGAGAAGCTATTTTAGTATCTTTCTGCTTCAGAGAGGGGGTCTCAAAAAGCTGATTTTGACACACAAGGTTTTTGTGGGGGTGAAGCCATCTTTGCGTTAGGGGGTGCAACACTCTGATGGAGCTAACTTACTGTTTAGGTCAGGAGCAAACCAATTTTCCTCTTATCCAAGCTCTGGCTGCTATAATCTAATAATGGGTGGAGGGGAGAACAGAAAGGACCGTTTAGAGAAGTGCTTTGAAAGCTGGATATATTTTAAAATTCATTTTAATCAAGTGACCCTGAAGTGGGCATTTGTACTTATATATATATTTAGGTTTGTTTGTAGTCTGTTGGTTTTTTTTTCCCTGAGGGAGGTTATTTTTCTGAGCACCTTGGTAGCATGTCAAGGTTGAGCTAGCAGGCTAATGCACAAAGCTGGCTTCGTGGAGCTTTTATGGGGAAACAGCCTTGAGTGTATCACCTCTGATGTGCTTGGCTTTTGAAGCAGCTGTTTCATTTATTCTAAGGTTCGCTTATTTTCTGGGACTGTATTTTCATATTTGAATCACTGTGAGAGAGGAAAGAAAAGAAAGTGTTGGAACTGGGAGGCTGCTTGAGTCAATAGGTGGAAGAATTTGCTGCTACCTTTGCTGGAGTCTCCTGCAGTGTGTACTGGGATCAGTTGTTTCTTAACCCTTTGTTTCGGAAAAAAAAAAAATGTTGGGGAAAAGCTTTTATAGCCATTTTCTGGAAAATATTTTCAGTGAGGATGCTTGAGTAACTCTGCAAGGATGTCAGTGTGCAGCTTAGCTCCTGTAAAAAGTAGGAGCTGGAAAAATGAAACAGTTGAGGACCTGCATAACATCTTCAAATTACCCACTTTCCCCAGCTGGGAAGGGCAGGGACAGTTCGGGATGGGGCTTCCTGCTGCACCCACCCGTCTGCTGTGGGTGATCCTGGCTCGGACACTACATTTCACCTGCACCCAGTGGGTGTTGGTGGTGTGTTTGCCATCACCTTGTTATCTCACCTGGTATGAAGGGCAGTCCTAGAGTGTGGATCAGCCTACTCTGGTCTCTATTCATTACCTGCATTTACCACGCTGTGCTTTGCTGAAGTGGTTTTTAAGCTTTGGTTCTTCCTTTGTCATTATTTCTCTGTATACAGGAGTGATGGGGAAGTGCTGGCTGCAAAGCGCATTTTTTTTTTCTGTAAAAACACAAATGATGTGTCAGTGTAATAAGTGCACACCATTTTAATGAAAACATGTTCTTAGAACATAGTAAATAGGAGTCAAATTGTTCTGGCGGATTTAAAGTTAAATTTAGCAAGTAGAAGTTACTGAAAAGGAGGATCATTCTTTATCAGAGATGGATGCTTTCCAACCTGGCTTCCCCGTGCAACATCCAGCACAGACCTAGAAGTGAACCCGAGTCAGACCAGCAAGCGACTGCATCCTCTCTCCCTTTGGAGCGTTCATCCGGTGATTTGCAGCAGAGGGGTCACTACCTATCCTTCCCCTTCCAAATCAGGTGCAGGGGCTGTAAAAGGAGTGGGTGTTTTGTGAGTCAGTAGTCGCCTTGCAGAAGATGAAGCTCCTCATGGGTGCTCTGAGGAGTACGGGTGTAATTTGTTCCTGCTCTGCTGGCTGCAGTGTGTTACAGCCATGGAGGCTCTTCACCCAGTGAAACTAAATGGTTGACGCTGGTGCTGTGAAAGTTGTCGGGTAGTTGGATAAGGAGATAGTGCTGCTGTTCAGCTTGTTATTGAAACATTTCATGCTGGCCGTGAAAAGTCACTCTGGCCAAGCATTGCTTTTCTCTGAAGTTTGATCTGCTGAGCAGTGCAGAATTGAAGATTGGCAAAGTGATTCACTGCGCCTGTAAGAGTCATTTACTTCAGCGCAAGGTGTATAAAACACGCTGGTTCTGACCTGGGAGCATTTCGTAAGGATAAATGGTCATAAGTGGGTGTGAGGCAGTATTTCACAGTTTCTCGAAGTGAGAGTATGATTTCCAGGAAGCTTAAAAGAAGCAGGTGTGCAGCCTTTGCTGAACTTTAGTGAGACCCAGGCACTTGGCTCCCATAAGCTGCTTTGGAAATCACAGCCAACATGTCTGAGCTCTCGAGAAATGCTGTCTTAAAATGCCATGTGTAGGAAATTGGCATTTGCAATGCTGCAATAGAAATGCACTTTGTGAGTGGTTTCTTTTCAAGCTTTTTGACCTTCTAATGCTTTTTTTTTCTTCCCTCCTTTCCCATTAAATCTGCAACTAACCACCAAAGAGCCTAGCAATGACAGCATAAAGGCGTCTGTCTGGGAAGGCTATAAGAGAAGCACTTTTTTATTAGAAGAACATGAACCAGGAATTGAAAGTTTCTAGATTTAGTTCAGTTTGAATGCATGAGCAGTTTGAGCCCTGGGCTGTTCAGGCTGATTTTCAGATTGGTCACTTTATGCTTTCGGTCACATTAAGTACTTGAAAGGTAGAAGACTAGAGTTTCCTTTTCTTTAGGCATGGTATTGCACCTACAGTGGATTATACCTGCAGATCAGACATTTATAAATTGAAATGGTAAAACTGGAACAGAGTCAACTGAAGGGACAGAGTGCGCCTTTAAAAGCTAGTTGAATGAAGACCCCAGGGTGGAAACCAGGCTGGAAAATCTGGCTCTGGTTTTGTCCCACGGTTGTTCTGACACACCTAAATATTACAAATGAACGTGTCATGGCAGGGGGAGTGGGTTTGGAAGGAATGCTTTGTATGTGTTTATCTGTAGCTGGGAACTCAAGTTGTTGCTTTCTTCTGAATCTTGCAGGTGAAAGTGATGGTAAGGATTTGTCCCTCTCAAGGAGCACACGAAACATCTGAATCCATGTCCTTCCTAAAGGTAGACCCGCGAAAAAAGCAAATCACGTTTTATGATCCAGCAGCAAGTGGGCCTTCCAATGCAGGTCACAGGAGAGGCGTTGTTGCTGTCCCAAAGATGTTTGCCTTTGATGCAGTTTTCCCCCAGGATGCTTCGCAGGTACTGGAGTCCCTTGCATAAACCTCCTGAGTCTCCTCATGGCTACTGCATTTGATTGCCTTAAGAGTTCTTTCTGTTTCTGGGGAATTTTATTTGAATGAGTTGCCTTAATACCTGGAAAAAACATGGTAATTAATAGATAAGTGGGTAAATTCTTACATTTTCAGTTTAGTCAAGACTTAAAATTAAGGCGTAATAGCTGGGGAGATGGATTTGCAGACTGAATTATCTTCCTGCATTTTCTCTTGTTAGAGAAAGACACACAGCCAATTTGAAAATCACTTTTCCATCCAGTTAGGTTTTAACCTGTTTGATGTCACTGAAATAAAGTCCTTCCCCACTGCTTTCAATGGCAAATGAACATGTGCTTAACGTTAAACTAAATACTGTTGTTAGGAGAAGAGATACAGCAAACCCCATGGGATTGCTGTACTGAAACAGTTAGGAAGCTTTTATATTTTCCTTGCCTTTTCCGGTTTGTTTATACTGTGTTTTTGACTGATTATTTTATCTTGATGGTGGTGCTGATGGTGCATGCGTTTCTCTTGCCCTGTACAAAAAAAAAAGAAGAGTGTATTTGGTGAGATTGGACACCTGAATGCCCTTCTGGGAAAAGTCTTGGGTTCAGAAAAAAAAATCCTAAACAACTTTAAAAAGAGGAAGAAAAATAAGCAGAATATGAAGATCTGCTTCAAGTTGAAATGGAAAAAATTAGGATTTGATGAAAGAAAAATAAAACACAAAACATCCAAGGTGAAAAGGGTATATTAATGTTGAGAAAACATGACAAGATGTAGTTCCAAATCCCACCCTCAGATCTTCTTCTAGGATTTTGTTTAATTTTTTGGGGTCCTCAACTAGAGATACGAAAATATCTATGAGGTCCAAGTTCTAGCGAAGAGCTTAAAGATGGAGAATAGCCTCCCCCACAGATCAGTGCCTAAAGCAATGGTAGCCATGCCAGGAGGCTGGGTTAAGATTCTGCATAAGCTCAAATGGCATCTTTGTGCAGAAATACACAAGAGTTATCTCAACATTAGTCCAGAACTGGAAGTTGCTTACTTTTTCCATAGAATTATAGAATTGTCGAGGTTGGAAGGGACCTTTCAGATCATCTAGTCCAACCATCAACCTAACACTGACAAAAACCATCACTAAACCATATCTCTAAGCACTATGTCTACCTGTCGTTTAAATATCACCAGGGATGGTGACTCAACCACTTCCCTGGGCAGCCTGTTCCAATGCTTAATAACCTTTTCAGTGTAAAAATTTTTTCCTAATACCCAATTTAAACATCCCCTGGCACAACTTGAGGCCATTTCCTTGTCAGCCCTGATGCAAGGTGGCCCGTCACAGCCTGCTTCTCTGCTGGCTTTGGCACCAGTCTTCCAGGCTGTTGACCCCTGGTTTGGCCTAGGCTCTTTCAGGTCCTTGTGGTGGGCCTGTTGGGTGGCCTGTTTGTGGTGTTTCTGGGTGATGTTGGCCAGCACAGCCACTTTTGTGTAGATGTCGTTGCTTGAGGCAAGCTTGCTGCATGTCACCGGCAAACAGAGCCTTATCATTTCACTGTAGTTACATATTTACACCAACCCGCTCCCCTGCCCCCAGTTGCCGTACTTAATAGATCATCTTATAGTATATTTGAAACCTTCACTGACGCGGATAAACTGGTTTTAGTACACTCAAATATTTTAGCAAGTTTTCTTGATTGATGGTGATGTTCCCCCTGGAAGAGGAAAATGTGATACTATGAAACCTTATTCAGGGATCTTAATGCATTTTCTCCCGTATAACCGTCTATTTTAATTCCTGTGAGCACTCTTCAATAGTTTAATTTCAGTGGAGTTGCTACTGTTGCTGAATAGCCTTGGCTAAGCTATTATACCAGCAGGAAGCCTGGTTGGATAGCATTCAGTTTGCTACATTAGTCATAGAATCAATATTCCAAGAGAATTGGTTTAATAGAATTGAGAACTATTTTAGGCTGTAGTAGCATATTTTATTATTTTTTAAGATAGCATAGTTACTAAAATAATAGGACTGATGCCATAAAAATGGGGAGAATATTACGCCTCAAAAATATTGAGTCATTCATTTCATTACAGAGGAATGGTAAAAAACATAGCAGTGTGTGCTCTTTTACTTATTTGTCTAATCTTTCTTTCAGGCTGAGGTATGCTCTGGAACAGTAGCAGAAGTAATCCAGTCTGTTGTGAATGGTGCAGATGGTTGCATATTTTGCTTTGGTCATGTCAAGCTTGGTGAGCTCCCAAATTCGTTACAGTTAATTACTATGTCAGTCTGGTAATTACATGCTGTCAGCTCCTGGAACAATAAACCTGGAGTATATGAATAGATTAGAATTTCTTTTTAATTAGCTTTGCAAACTTATCATGGTTTATTTCTACACTGGGATTGTAAGTTTTAATTTGAAAAGGTAAAACGTAACATCAGATTAGTTTATTCAAGAACAAGTTTATATAGGTGCATTGTGATGAAAATTAAAAGATCAGAGATGTTTTTAACGTTAATTTGCTGTGGGTATGAGTTACAAAAATTGCAAAACTCAATAAATAGTAATGGATTAATAATTAAATACTTTGCATTTTTGCATCTGTTTTTTCCTATTATCGGTGCAGTACTTGGCATTGCATGTAGTGTACAGTGGTGATATGAAGAGGATGCTGTCTTGTACAAGAAAGGTGAATTAAGTTCATCTTTGTCTTTTCATTCTAGGAAAATCTTTTACAATGATTGGGAAGGATAACTCCACACAAAGCCTTGGTATCATCCCCTGTGCGATTTCTTGGCTCTTCAAATTAATCAATGAACGTAAAGAAAAAACTGGGACTCGGTTCTCCATTAGAGTATCTGCTGTGGAGATCAGTGGCAAAGATGAAAACCTTAAGGATTTGTTAGCTGAAGTAGCCACTGGCAGCCTTCAGGATGGCCAGTCTCCCGGGGTTTATCTGAGAGAAGATCCAATATGTGGAACCCAGGTATAATGGATATCACAACATAGATTTTTCTGAGCCTTTTTTCTGCTTTTTATTTCCTTTTATCTGACAGCAACTATGACAACTTTTAAGACGGTAAAAAAATTTATTGCTTTTAATTTATAAGCCCTTCTCCCATGGTGTACATATTTGTTTCTTTTAGTGCCCTAGAGATTTAACCAGTTTGGAAAAAAGAAAAAAAAATGCCCCTGTGCTAATTAGTCATCTTCTTGTTTATATTCAAGCTTCAAAACCAAAGTGAGCTAAGGGCCCCGACAGCAGAAAAAGCTGCATTTTTCCTTGATGCTGCAATTGCTGCCAGAAGTACCAGCAAACCTGAATGCGAGGAGGAAGACAGGAGGAATTCACATATGCTTTTTACTCTTCACATATACCAGTATCGCATGGAGAAAAGTGGAAAAGGAGGAAGTATGAATCTTCTTACCCTGTTGTTTATTTTTAAATCATGTGGTTTTGGGTTAGGTTAAACAATAATTTGCAATAAATTAAAAAGAAAAAAAATTAAGTGAACCCTCAAACCAGTCGAGTCACCTTTAACTTTGGTGGCTGTGGCTAATATCTGGTTTCCTTAACCTTAATATTTAATTTGGTCATTATCCCGTGCTGTGTTCATTATTTTCCTCATTTGAATACATTTTGAATACCAAGTTTGGCTTGAGTCCATGCAAGAACGTGATGTACAACTGTTTTTCCCCTTTTTGTTTTAGTGTCTGGAGGACGCAGCCGTTTGCATCTCATTGATCTAGGGAGCTGTGAAAAAGTGCTGAGCAAGAGCCGAGATGGAGGAGGCTCTCTGTGTCTGTCTCTCTCTGCCCTGGGCAATGTAATTTTGGCCTTAATTAATGGTGCTAAGCATGTGCCATATAAGTAAGTGAATTATTATCTGCATTATCTTAAATTTGTGGCTGATACTACTTTAGCAATGAATTGCATCAACAATTTACTCTTTACCTAAGATGAAGTCAAAAGAAGTTCTGTCAGAGGCGGGTCCATCTTCTTTTAAGGTCACTTCTATATTACAGATACATATATCTATTTATCTACCTGTCTATACATATATACACATACATACAACTTTCAAAATGTCACATAGTAACATAAAATTCTTAATTACATGGCCAAAAATTATATGCATATGGGTATATACTTAAATTGGATGAAACGTTGGGGAGGGTTTGATTGTTGAAAAAAGCAAGGGAAATTGGCCAAAATGTTTTCTTTCCTTCTACCTCCTCTTTGTTTCCCCCTGGGTTTGGAATTTAGACCAATCCCAGCCAGCTGCACATTAGTGAACAACTTTATGAAAATTTCATAGGATTTTCTCTCCTTTTTCCAAATTTAAAAATTGTATTGAAATTTCAGAAAATACTAGTGAGTTTATCAAGTATGGTCATCAAAGGTTGTTATTTCTGTGTGCCTTTTTGAATGATACATCTTTTCAATTAAAAAAAAGATGACCACCATGTTGCACATTTGTTTAGCAGAAGTGAACATTTAGGTGTGGAGTGTACTTGACAATAATATTATGTCAAACACACCTGTGGGGAGCCCAGCTGAAAGACAACAGCCACATTGTAAACACTTTTACTAGAACTTGGCCTTCAGTCCTTAAATTTAATTGCTGCTTGTCTTCACGCGTTACAACTTTGTGCTGTTGTTATCAATCATGTCATTTCACATATTTATCTAGTGCTGCATCTCAAACAGGTGTTCTTTCTTTCTGTGTTAGGAAGAAAGATAATCTCCTTGGGCTACTTGCTAGGTTTGTGGATGGAGTAGAGGATGGATGGGTAAGCGTAGGGAAGGGCAGATCGTCAGCTTTGTCACCGCCATGGTTTAGTGAGCAGACATTACGGTAGTTCCCACATCTTGGGCCAGCTCAGGGGGGCGATAGGAAGCAGCCTTCAGGGAGCCCTGGGAAGATGTCTTGGAGACCAGTGGAGGACAAAACGTCACCTGTCTTGTCAGCTTTGCTGTCCATGGTGGAGGACTCGCATTGCCTTGAGAGAGAAATTCTGCTTCCCATTTGCTATGTCAGAGCACAGCACGGCAGGCAGAATGGAAAATAGATTAGCTGGAGTGGCACTGATAATATATTGCTGATACCTAACATTGTTGCATTCGTTTAGAGATTTCTTACCATTTCTGTTGACTTATTTTTTTCTTATCAAAATTGTTTGCATAGTACCTGGATGGCTAATCTCTGTGAGCTCTAAGTCTGCTTAGCTAAAAATACAGTGATCGTAAGCTTTTTGGGTATTATGAGCCTGAGATAACTAAACTACTAATCAATTGTTTTACAATTGTGTAAGTAACAAATAAAAATACTTATACTACACGTATACAGGCAGATAAATAATTAAAATATTGGTACCTTTGCATGCGTACATTTAGACACATTTTAAGCGTAGTCAAATAATAGGAGCATATTTCTTATCTACATGTACCATACGTGCATATATCCTGTGAGAGTGAAAGCACAGCTTGTGGTGTAAAAATCTGCAAAAAAAGATTGTGATTTCTTTAAACCATCCTGGTGTTCTCATTTGTTACACAGGGACAACAAGTTGACAATGTTGTTGAGGGAATCACTTGGGAACATCAACTGCAGAACTACTATGATTGCGCATATTTCTGACTCCCCAGCTAATTATGCGGAAACTCTCACCACCATTCAGCTTGCATCGCGAATCCACCGAATGAGAAAGAAGAAATCCAAGGTTGGTTCACAAACAAGCAGAAATTAATTCATTTGAAAATTAGTTTTCCTAACCTCTTGGTGGGGGAACATGGGATTTCTCAGCGGTAAGAAGTAATACAAAATGCATAAAAGCTCAGGAGAGGAACTGACAAATGACTTGGCACTGAGCCATCATCCCACCCCCAATCCTTAATCCTGAAATTCCCTTCTTTTTGTTCTGAACACGTATTCTTTCTTTGCTTATGTGTGAAACTATCTCAAAAGCTCCTATCCGTATTAATTGAAAACCAATAAGAAAGGAACAGAAAACAGAAAGACAATGCATAATAGTTAATGGAAATTATCTGAAAAGGTGTGATTGTTATATTACTCCTAATACAGTAAAATCTGTGTAGCATGACCTTGTTATTTTAATTCACACTTTAACATTTTTCCACTAGATGTAGTTGTGATAGTATACACAAAGCACAGAGTATATAGCAAGCCTGACCTTTTAATCAATTTTATGTACATATATATACTTATATATCAATAAATTTTCCCTTATTAATCATTTGCAGTATGCATCCAGCTCGTCTGGAGGAGAGAGCTCATGTGAAGAGGGACATGTCCGAAGACCACCCCATTTGCGACCATTCCACCCACGAACTGTTGCCCTTGACCCTGACCTTCCTGTCCTGAGTATATCTAGTGATCCTGATTATTCCTCCAGCAGTGAACAGTCTTGTGATACTGTCATCTATGTTGGTCCCAATGGTGCAGCTTTGTCTGACAGGGAATTGACAGATAATGAAGGTCCTCCAGAGTTTGTTCCCATAATCCCATCCCTAAACAAGAAGAGAAGTAAAGACAATTCTGCTATTGGTAGGAGTTCTGACAAGGACCATTTTAAATGCAACACTTTTGCTGAACTGCAAGAAAGGTTAGAGTGCATTGATGGAAGTGAGGAACCCATCAAATTTGCTTGTGGAGAAATCTCTGTTGTGTCCAATTGTAGTCCAGTCCCTGGAGGTACAGAAAATTCACAGTCTAAGCTGATAAAGGAAAAAATAGGTTCTCCTTCTGGAGGATTTAAGAAACCAGCTCCACAGGAAACTGCATCTCCCAAAAAAGGACATAACCTTCCTTTCCAGGCTGTTGCACCAAAGGGTGGCAATGGCAATTGTCATGAAAAGAGCACACCTCACTTGAAAACAGAGCTTTCCAAGCCACAGAGCAGAGCTGACAACAAAATAATAGACTCGATACTGGAGGGAGAGAGAGAGACAATCACCAATTCCCTGCAGTCGTCAAGGTATAGCCCTTCAAGGAATCCGGAGCAGAATAAGGCCACAGCTGAATGTGTCATTAAGGAAAAGTCCTTGTATGTGAAGAGACCGTTGCCGAGCCCAGCACCTCCACCTCCACAGCAGAAAGAGCACATACCGAACTCCAAAGCTGAGAATTTGGAGCTGGACAATGGCAATGCAGTTCGGACTCCTCCTGTGGGAATGAGCAAGCAGATGGGAAACAAACCTGAGCAAAATCCTGTAGGAAGCACATTCCTGGTTGGTAGCAATGCCCAGAATCAGTCAGGTGCGATAGAGGTACACAGCTTCAGGTCAGCGTTCAGAGGGAAGTGTTTTGATCGGGATATACTAACCACCACGGTGACTTTGCAGCAGCCTGTTGAGCTGAATGGAGAGGATGAGCTTGTTTTCACTGTGGTGGAAGAACTATCCATTAGCGGGATTATGGATAACGGAAGACCTTCCAGTATCATTAGCTTTAACAGCGACTGCTCCCTTCAGGCCCTTGCATCGGGTTCGAGGCCGGTCAGTATTATCAGTAGCATAAATGATGAGTTTGATGCTTATACCTCACAGGAGACTTCTACTGGTGTAAATATTGATATTGTTGTGCCCTTCGCTAAGGATCCCTTTACCAGCAGCAGACGTTCCTCCATCAGTTCATGGCTTAGTGAAGTCAGCATCTGTACAATCGAAAGTGATGGAGCCCAGTCTAGTGACAGTTTTGTCGCACAGTCATCTTACAGCTGTAATAAGTCCGAAGAACCCTTCAACTTGGATTCATCCCATTTATCTGTCCCCCTGAAAAGCGCTCTGAATGATAGTGGATTTTGCTTCTCTGAACTGGAGAGTGAGAGTTTGAGTTCCAGCAAGCTCTCCTCAGGCATCAGCAAAAGCCCTCAAACCTCTGAAACTACCAAAGCATCTCAGATAAAAAGTGCTTTTTGTGTCACTGATCAGCCCGTAAAAATAAAATTTAGTCATTCTCGCGATACACCTGTGATAGAAACAATACATTCTAGTCTTCCTAGGAAAACGAAAACTACCTCGTCTCCAATCCACAATAATACTGTCCTCAGCTATAAAGAGCTGCAGAATCCACATGGTATATTTGAAGATCCCTGGCTGTTGCGCACCGATTATCAGTTGGAAGCAAAACCTGCGGACTCACTGCTGTCTCCAAAATCTCATGCATTTGGTACTGAGAAGCAGCCAGGAAAAGCTGCCCAGTATTTTGGTGCAGCACCCAGGCCAACAAAGTCACAGACTATGCTCGCCTGTTCGCAGAGGGTTGTGGATGGTTGTGAAATGGCCTGCAAATCCTCCAGCGGAGCTGCAAAGAAGTCAGAAGTGACGATGAAGATGCCACAGCTGAAGAGAGGAGCCACCACGCTGGGAGTGATGCCAGTGTCGCACGCTAACAGTACTTTGTCGGAGGCCATGTCCCGAGGGAATTTGGATGCCTCCTTGGCCACTGGCAGCTTGAAATCGTCACTGGGAAAGAAGAGCGCACCACAGAAGTCGACCATGTTGCCCAGGCTGGGTGGACCAACACCTCCAACACCTCCTGTGCGCAAATCGAGCCTGGAACAGAAACCTGTTGGTCTGGGTAATAGTGGGGGAAAAGCCTCCAGCCTGGACTTTGCCAGAGCTGCCACGCCAAAGGCTGAAGATGAAGCAGATCTGAGGTTGAAAGCTGGATCTTACTTCAGTGAAAGTGCCAGCAGCAAAATGAACCTGAAGGGTGACCACTCTTTGCCCAAGATGACGTCCAGCTTAAAGGCGAAGTCATCGAAGAGCGAAGCCGTGCACCGTTACGGGAGCCACCTGTCCCTGGAGAGGTGTGACAGCCTGACGTCAGTCGGATCCAAAGCAAGCATGGCGAGGGAGAACGGGAGCGCCAGCAACAGCCGGGCAGGGCGCTCTGTCCCCAGGCTGGGGGTCCCCCCTGTTGCCTCCAGTGTAGGTTTACCACCGCCCTTCACCGCCGCTGCACCCGGTAAAAACAGCCAGGCAAAACCCACAGCTAACCAGAAGGTGCAAGCGACCGGGAATAAGAACCGGGGCCTCTCTGCCAGCGGGTCGAAGTCTCTCAGTTCCTCTGTGAAGTCCCTGGCGCAGCCCCCAGGGAAGGGCTCTGGCATGGCCCCCGGCGGGAAGGCAGCCCCCCGCTCCGTGCAGCCCGTCAGCGGCAAACCCGGCCGAGGGACCATCATGGGGACCAAGCAGGCCATGAGGGCGGCCAACAGCCGCGTGAACGAGCTGGTGTCGGGCGGCTCTGCCAAGGTGGGCCACTTCCGAGGCTCCACCGACTCCGACAGCGGCAACGACAGCGGCATTAACCTCAGCGACGAGAAGTCGCAAATCCCGGTGCTGCCTTCTCCCTACAGCAAGATAACGGCGCCCCGGCGGCCTCAGCGGTACAGCAGCGGGCACGGCAGCGACAACAGCAGCGTCCTAAGCGGGGAGCTGCCACCGGCCATGGGGAGGACGGCTCTGTTTTACCACAGCGGGGGCAGCAGCGGCTACGAGAGCATGATTCGGGACAGCGAGGCCACCGGCAGCGCCTCCTCGGCGCACGACTCCATGAGCGAAAGCGGGATGTCCTCGCCAGGACGGATGAGGAGCCTCAAGTCGCCCAAGAAACGATCGACAGGTAAGAAACGGAAGGGAAGGTGGCCAGGTGACCATGCTTCCCTGTCTCCCTGAGGATGGGGGTTTGTCTCCCACAGAGAGGGAGAAGGAGGTTTGGGGGAAGCCCAAAGCGGGGAGGGCGGACTGCCTGCATGCGCTTGCGTGTGCACGCATCTTGCTGTGACAGCAGCTACTTGTCATTTATTTCACTTCAAAGCTGCAGGTGTGACACAGGTGCTGTGGTGGAGAGGGCAGAGGGGCTCCAGGTGCCCCGGGGCGGCAGCAGCCTCCCTGCGAGGGGAGGAGGCAGCAGATGGCCGCAGGGTCAGCAGTGAGGGCCGCACCAGGGCAGCCCAGAATTAGGAGGGTGTTACGGGTGGGTTGGGAAGAGAGAGGGTTCTCGGTGGGTACTGACGAGTTTTATTTTGTGAAGATCAATTGAATGTCAGGGAAGACCCGTGAGAGAAGGGCAGTGAGGAGAGGAGAAGCTCTGCTGCCCGGCGTCTGTGAGGGAATTTCAGTGGGATGGGCTGGGACAGTAGTTTGGAAACAAGAGAATAGGCCTGGAGGAGGGGAGAAGAGTGTTTGTGAATTAATAGGGATTGCTGAATGTGTGTTAGGTTACCAAAAGGTAAGGCTTAGGGGCAGAGCAGAAGGGTGTGTGTATAAGATGCAGTGACTCTTATGTTAATGCTACCAGCTAATTGCAAAATTATTGTATTGCACTGTAAGAGTGTTTTTATAAGGGAATTTTAGAGTGTACATGTGGATACTATAAGCAATAGGAAACTGACTGGGTCCTATTTCCAAGGCAGACATGTCCAACCATGCCATGCAAAGGTGGGCGTACGAGACCCAGGTCCCCTTTCCTGCTCTCTGGTGCCTTTCCTTACTGCTCTCACAGGTGGTGCTCGTGTAGGTGCTGCTAGTTGTAGCCAGCTTCAAAATCAGGCTCATATGACTGCTGTTAAAGCAGTCATTTTTATTGCTCTGGGTTGAAGTCCTGTAGTATCGTAAAGAATCTGTGTCAATCAGTGCCATATAGGTAATGACCAGCAGCCTCATTCGGCAACCTAAGCGTACTGACTGTTGGAGATATAGTAGGAACTAATATTGGCAATGCGCTGAATCCGACCTTTTGGTTGGAAAGTGGTACTTATTGCAATCCCTGGGGATGCTCTTGGTGCCTGATTCTGGCAGTAAAACCAAATGAGTTAAATCTCATGGTGCTTTCTGGTCAAAGCAGCTGAGTTGCTTCAGCAGGTGATAAATCATTTTGGAAACTTAGTGCAACATTTGCTGCAGTTCTCTTTCCATAGCATATCAACCTCTTAAACCTTTCCTACAAATCAATATTAACAGCTGTGTAAGTTGCACACATATTGAGAAGGCATTACCCACTGACGGATTTGTATTTGTTTTTGCCCCAGGAAATGCTTATAACATCTTTAAAAATGACAAACTATTTCTTTTTCCAATTGAAATTGCTCTATATCAGTAAATTATGTATTACATTTTTGGAATGCTGTAGAATTTGAGACAATTATGCGTTTTATACATGAAATGAGGTTTCCTAGGAAGTTCGTGGAATATTTCTTAGAAGAAATGTTTGGTGCAGACCCATTATTGGCCTGAAATGTATTGTAATCTTTGCAAAAGTGTTAGAGATTCTTAGAGTGCCTTACGTTGCTCCAAGCTGTGATGGAGTCATGCAGTCTTTGGATGTAAGGACAGATCCTTTTCCCATATATGTCCCTGGAAACCATGTCCCCTTATCCTTTAACTTTTTCTTGGAGAAATGACATTGACCCTGGCTGGCAGAGCAGAAGGATATGAAGTTTGTCTGCTTAGTATATGTGTTTGACTGCATCTGTTCTGTATCCTCTTCAGAGGGAACCTGCTGTCAGCAAAGTGGGTACAGGATCAGAGTTACAGTGGGTGATTTCAGCAGGCAGGACTATAGTGGCGATTCAGGCTAAATGAATTGGTGTTGTGACAACGACGAACAGATGTTGTAGCAGTAGAATCAAGTCTTCCCCTTTCCAAGACATTCCTGTTGTGATTGTTATGGTTACTTAGAAATTAGCAAGGATGCAATTAAGAATTAGGGATATTTTTCTTAAGAACATGTAAAGCAGGTAACCCTTCAGGTATCTGTGGAGGTGTGTTGCTCTGGGGGTACCTGCTGGGATTTTGTCTCCATTTCCTGTTGCAGTTTGTGAGAGGGCTTACCTGACAGCCTTAACTTGCACTTAAGTCTCCTGTAGAGCTCTCAGCCCAGAAGTTATTTTGGCAGCACTGTCCTCTGAGCAGCACTGTTTTGTCTGTTTGATGTGCTCCGTTCTGTAAAAAGACTGGAATAAGTAAGACTCCTTACCTCTGAGTTGTTTTCCAGTAACAGGAGGAAATTAGGTACTAAATTTATTGTCACCAGTCACCCAAAAGCTGCTTATACTTACTGCTACCATGTGACGTTTCAGCTTGTTTCTGGTGGCCTTCAGCCCTCCTCTTCACCTAGGGACTGGACTGCAGCCTCATTAACGTTGCCTGACCAGCTGTATGCATGTACTCATCCTTGACACATACAGTGTAAAGGTCAGCCTTTTAGAGAATGAAGAGAGGCTTATAATTGCAAAAAAATGCTGGACACCAAAGTGCCAACTCCTCTATACACAAGTACCAGCATTTTTGAAGGACGTAAGTCAGTCTCTGTTTCATGAAACTTGAGAACTAGCGGTTGCATCAAGGGGGGCTGTATGCTGTTTGTTTGTAAATCTGGGAGCCCTCCTGTTGAGGAATTGGTGAATTTTGTCATGCTCTGAGCTTCCGAGTGCTGGTGCAAATGGATGGCGGTAGGCCTCGACATTAGAGGTGGCTCAAGTTGCAGCTTGGTTGGTCGCTGCCTTCTGAATGCCTCCTAATCCCACAAAGTCATTGAAAACCGCTGGTATTTAGCACCTTGTGGTGGGTTGACCCTGGCTGGATGCCAGGTGCCCACCAAAGCCGCTCTATCACTCCTGTTCCTCAGCTGGACAGGGGAGAGAAAATATAATGAAATTATATTAATATTAATCAAATATAATTAAATTTATTACCAATCAAATCAGAGTAGAGTAAAGAGAAATAAAAACTAAATCGTAAAACACCCTCCCTTCTCTCCTCCCTTCTTCCCAGGCTCGACTTCACTCCCAATTTCTCTACATCCTCCCCTGCAGCAGCACTGGGGATGGAGGTTCTGATCAGTTCATCACATGTTCCTGCTGCTCCTTCCTCCTTAGGGGGAGGACTCCTCACACACTTCCCTGGCTCCACTGTGGGGACCCTCCCCCCAGAGACAGTTCTGCATAAACTTCTCCACCCTGAGTCTTTCCCATGGGTTGCAGTTCTTCACAAACTGATCCAGCATGGGTCCCTTCCACAGGGTGCAGTCCTTCAGGAACAGACTGCTCCAGTGTGGGTCCCCCATGGGGACACAAGTTCTGCCAGCAAACCTGCTCAAGCATGGGCTCCTCTCTCCACGGGGCCACAGGTCCTGCTGGGACCTGCTCCAGCGCAGGTCACACAGGGTCACAGCCTCCTTTGAGCATCCACCTGCACTGGTATGGGGTCCTCCATGGGCTGCAGGTGGATATCTGCTCCACCATTAACCTCCATGGGCTGCAGGTGGATATCTGCTCCACCATTAACCTCCATGGGCTGTAGAGGGACAGCCTGTCTCACCATGGTCTTCACCATGGGCTGCAGGGGAATCTCTGCTCTGGTGCCTGGTGCACCTCCTCCCCCTCCTTCTTCACTGACCTTGGTGTCTGCAGAGTTGTTCCTCTCACATAGTCTGCTCTCTCTGGCTGCAATTACCAAGTTGTTTTTTTTTTTTCCTTCTTAAATATGTTACCCGAGAGGCGTTACCATCATTGCTAATGAGCTTGGTCTTCGCCAGCGGTGGGTCTATTTTGGAGCTGGCTGCCATTGGCTCTGTCGGACACAGAGGAAGCTTCTATCAGCTTCTCACAGACGCCACCCCCATAGCCCTCCCACTACCAAAACCTGGCCATGCAAACCCAATACACACCTTAAAGCACTGGTAGTAGGTCTGAAGGGAACTGTTTGCCCTTTGCAAGGAGGTAATACGATGAGAGGGATCTTATGTAGCCTTGCTTGGCTTTAACTTGAGGAGCAGGAGACTTCCAGACTCATCTGCCATTATCAGTATTGGGTTGAAATGACTCACCATCTCATTGCCATTGCAAGGTGACGAATACCATTGTAGCCCACGAAATTAAAATTCATCCAGGCAAAATATCTTTGCAAGGAGAGAATAAAGAACTGATGCTCAGACATCTGCTTTGGGAGAGGAATGGCTGTTACTCCTATCCATGAATCAAGTGGAACATTGTCAAGGCAGTAGCTCAATTAGCAGCTTGAGGGTATTTTACTAAAAGGAAAAGATCAAGAAAAGCATTTCTTCCTAAGTATCCTGAGAACCTAGATCTTTCTTTAATTTACTGCTGTATGTTCTGCAGTCTGTTAGTCTCTTACAGTCTGAGGAACACTTGTCTTTTGTATTTTAGGTCTCCAGCGTCGTAGACTGATTCCTGCTCCGTTACCAGATGCTGCCTCCCTAGGAAGAAAACCCAGTGTTACTGGCCAATGGGTTGATCTACCACCTTTGCCAGGCACTTTAAAAGAGCCTTTTGAAATTAAAGTTTATGAGATTGATGATGTGGAACGATTACAGCGACACAGACAAGAGGAAACTGAGGTCAGCCCATATTTTACAACAACTGTAGACAACTTAAATTACAGTATACAGGCAGAATCCTTGCTTCAATGCCGGAATGGTGTTCGGAAAATTGATTGCAATTAAAGCACTATAATTATTAATTTTACAATTCATATGTTGGGGTACCCTTAACACAGAAAATGAAAATGATTACTGTCTAAAATTAATTGTGTCTAACAT
Organism: Limosa lapponica baueri; assembly: GCA_002844005.1. Lineage (NCBI taxonomy): Eukaryota > Metazoa > Chordata > Aves > Charadriiformes > Scolopacidae > Limosa > Limosa lapponica. The sequence goes on from KZ505867.1 coordinate 130,297, forward strand.
GACTGATGGTGTAAATGGAAGTTACCAAGGAATACATTATGAGAAGACTTTATAATCTTAGACTGGCTGATGAAACATTACAGCATCCCTCAACTATAGGGTCATTAACTCTTTATGTAAATGACAGGATTCTATTAAATCAGGGATAGACTGAGTTTAATTTACTTGTAATTGGAAAACACTTCAGCTAATTCTATTTTGGAGACCAGAATTCTATATTCTTCTGATGCCTTTTTCCCATTTCTTTCATAATAGCCTTTCCAGGATGTTGAGAAGGTAGGAATGCTTTTAAGAAAATAAGAATTCATATGTTTTAGGATTAAATATAACTTTTACATTATTATTAGACTGTGTTTACTGTTTGCACTACTGGGAAAAAAAATCCTGTACAAACAGGAGTAATTTCATAATGTATTAGAGATGTTTGCTAATTCAGAGAAGTGCAACAAATGCTCGAGTGATCTAGCATGCTGTTCCTCTCGATTAGAATCCATTAATGTAAACTTCAAATAAATAAATAAACAACAACAACAAAAAACCCCACCAGCCCCACAACCAAACAAAACAGCCCACCTGCTAACTCATCTAAGTAATGAGCTGGGAGCAATTTGTGTCAAACTGTTGGAGGTCAGTTCGTAGCAGACAAATTCATGAGATGGTCTTTCTGTGTCTTAAAAGGGTCTGATGTATTTCCATACCAAGCTGAAGATACTGGAAAGGCGCCAGCAGCGAATCAGAGAAGTAAAGGCAAAGCATGAATTTTTGAAGGAGGAATTGGAAGAGACAAAGTGCAGGCTGATGATGGATCCAAATAAGTGGAAAGAAGACTGTAAGTATTTTGCAAAAACAGCAGTATGATCAGCATGTAACAAATTTTCAGCATGTGAGCAGTCCCACTGAAATAGTTTAGCGCTTGCTAAGATACTCTGCTGAACCCAGCCCTAAAATACTTCGTATTTCTGTGATACAGGCTTTGTTCAGTGCCGAGTAGTACTGGAAATGAACAAAAACACCTCCTCCAAACCAACCAGAAGAGAACATCAAAGCAATGTACAGACTCACTGTGATGCTTGTTAATATTAAATACTCATATAACCTTTTATTATCCTTCTTTCCAAAGAAGGGAAAAAATGGTTTGCATCTGCTGAATGAAGTGAAAAATATTTCTTAGTTCAAGAGAAATAAAATTGTACTCTAGATTATTGGCTCCCTTGTGATAGAATAATGTTTTACTATGAGTCGTTTCTCTTACTCGCTAATTCTTTGTCTTGACAGTTGAAGTGGATCCTGATCTCGATAAGGAGTCACAGGAGTACCTGGAGGCACTGGAACAAGTGACAGAGGAACTGGAGCAGTGTGTTAATCTGTGCAAGTCACACATCATGATAGTGACATGTTTTGATATTGGAATAACAGATGCACAAGATGGAGTAAGGGAAGTGGAGGTTTGAAGAGAGGTTTTTCAAGGGACTGAGGGAAGTGAAGCTGGATCGTACGACATGAAGAAGTAAAGAGATTAAGTAGCTGGGAAGTGAAGGAGGAAAGGTGAAGACTAAAAAGCAACAATGAATGTTGTAAAAGAAAGAAACAGCTGAGGGATGGGAATGTTCATAAATCATTTGGTGCCTCAATGTGACTTGAACTGTACAAAGATAAAAGTAGGATCAAGTATTGCTTCCACCAGAGGGAAGCGAAGAAATTTAGTACAAACCAAGATGTTAATTAACAAACAAACATACAATGGAAGTGCCTTTAAAGTTAATTTGATTTTCATTTTTGTATTTGGTGCTAGAATTAAAGCCAGCAAACCTAAGCAGACCACAAAATGTATTCCTACGAAATATTTTATACTGTATAGTGTATTTATGACTATATGTAAAAAAAACAAACAACGTTGTAGCAAAAGCAATAAGTAAATTATGTTTTCATACCTGAACTTGCCTTCTTGTTTCATAGAAAAGCTGTTTTATGTAGCAGAATTAAAATTGTATTATAATTGTTTTCTTGGTTAGGGTTCAAGATATTTTTATGAACATTTATCTATTGAAAAGTTGTATTATGGCATTTTGAGATGATTGTTTTACCTTCAGGTTTTGTATTATTACTTTTTCAGATCAAAATAAATGTTTGTTTTCCATTTTATATATACATATATAGATATATATTAACTGCTTACCTACTTCCTTGGTTACTAACCTCACTTATCAGAGACCTGGTCTTTTTGGAGTCATAAATGTAATGTGAGGAGGTCTACAAAGGGCACTGTGGTTTGTTTTGGTTTTCTTTTTTCCTCTCTGACTGCAGGAATTGATAATTATGTTTATTACCAAAACCATAAAACAAGTAAAAAAAAAAAAAAGGAACAAAAAGTTTTTGTAAATGTTAAGTTAGGTCCATATTTTTATATAGTTTTGACTATAAATATAGCATTTGCATTTTGAACTTTTAAGACAAATACTATATCTTTTTACAGTTTTTCTAAGGAAGGCAAACCCTCAGGATCAAGTTTATACATGCTGCATGAGATTTGTGCTTTTTTGAAGGAGGCCACTTAAGTGTGGAAACTATTGATAAATTGTTGCCAAACAAATACTTTTGAAAAGGTTTAATAGTGTATGTAATACCGCATTTCATAATGAATCATATTTTCTAATCATCTTCCTTTTTATGGTTTTTTCAAATCCTTTGTACAAATATGTATTATAACAGCTTGCTTCAGTTTTTATCTGTGAATAAAAGATACATCTATTGTTACGATTGCTTCTTGCTGTGTATATGATTTTAATGTGTGGAAGAGAGCGTATGGCCTGTGGTACACTGTATTAAATGTCATATATTATCTCTTTGCCCAAGAGAGATAACTGGGAACAGAGTTTTTGACATTAGTCATCATAAACCAATCGGGAAGGAGAGACAAAACACCAAAGGGTAAAATAAATAGCGATGATAATACTTATATTCTCTTAGCACTTCATAGTTTACAGAACAAAGACCTGCGGCTCACATGCTTGTTTTCCCTGATGAGACAAAGCAATTAAAAAGGGGTCTAAAAACACAAGAAGACTTTAGGAAGTGGAGTCAAGCCCTAGGCCCCGTAGGTCCATCGTAGGAAATGACTGCATTCATTTCTCTCTGATGCTGCTGCGCTTGCTCTCTGGTTAGACAGTAGCTGTGCCTGGTCCTCGTCTCCCCCTGATGCTGGCTGGAGTAACTCCAGGCAGATTTACTCTAAAACTAGTGCTTCTAATGACACCATCTTGAGCATTTTTCCAGCTATTTGGCCAAATAGCCTGTAACGTGTGAATTTTTTCCCTCCTCCTTTTTCTCTCCCTAACAGCACGGCATCCAAGCACCAAGTTCTCTTTCCCTCACAAGAGGCCTGAGAGAGAGGGTAAACGCTTTTCCTCCTCATCCTGCTGCTGGAGAAGTGGGAGTGTGAGAGCAAGAATCTGATGCTTAAATATCTTTGTGACTTTGCATAGGTTACAAAGGATGCCCTGCTCTTATCACTGGAAGAGGGTGCACCGTGTTTGCTTACTGACATTTGGCACTGCTTTGGGTTGTATGCGGGGGAACGTGGCATCTACGATTTCTAGAGGATCTCCTTGTTGATATCCTCGAATACCAGATATATTTATTAAGCTATAAATTCCTGCTGTATTGATGTGTCCAGAAAGTTACAGTTCTTCCAAAGATGGAATCAAAACCATGTAGTGATTCAATACATTGTGGGGTTGTTTTTTTTTTCAGAGCAAGGATCAGATAAATAAATACAATTGAAATAAAAAAGGCAGTAGCATGCTGAGGGACGGGAAAACCTCAAAAAGAGAGAGCCAAAGGAGAATATATTCACGGGGAGCTCTGCACTGTGGTGTTAGGTTTTGTGCTGGTGTCCTCTGGAGATGCACATCTTCATGGAGCTGCTGCAAGGTGGGTTGACCTGTGGAAGCCTCTGAGCCCTGGGCACAGCAGGGCTGGGCTCGGTCTGATTTTCAAGGTAGCCTGAAACCCCCTCTTGAACAGACCCAAGAGTTTTTGCTTCTTTGTCAGCCACTTCATCCTCTTCTCAGAGGTCTTCATTGTTTCTCCCCTACTCTGGCAATATTATAATCCTCTGAAACAAAAATCAAGCCACTAATAATCCATCCCAATTTTTATAAACCTGGAAATTTGTTTAACTATTTTGCTATATAGTGTTCGCTGATCAGGCCTGCATCCTTTCATATTTTCTCCGTAATTTCTAACTATGGTTACATTTGCCACAAAGTAGCAAAAGAGACATTTCAGGGCTGCTTAGTTCCATGTAAACATGGCAATAGCATGCATATTAAATACATTTAGCCTCTGGCTTGGTGACACAAAACGAGCCTGAGATGCAAAATAAGGTGAGGCACTGATGGATGAAATAGCAGACTTTTCCCGCTGCAAATACTGTTCTTTATTGGTAGCTGTGGATAGTAAATTATCTAATATCTCAAGACCCCAGCGCTTGTAATATTCCTTCTTTTTGGTTACTTTTGCAGTTCTGTCCAGTTAAGATTTGTACAAATATTTGCTTAGTTTATGATTCAAGCCTATTCTGCAAAAGGCTTAATTATATAAGGTTACAAATGATAATTGCAAAATTAAGCTGGATGCTTTATTTCATTAATTTTCTATTGAGATTTAATGATTTCAAATAGCCATTAAATTGCATTCTTAATGAGTTGAGTTTATGGTATCAAATAAAACCTTAGAAACCCACTGGTACTGGAGAACTGCCCGAGTTAGTTTTGGTGGGGATAATTCACACTAGAATTCTCTCTCCCTTGGTTGCAGATCTTTCCATGAAATCTCTCACCTCCTCCTTGCTGGGGCAACCCTTTCTAGGTCACTCGATGGCCCAGTTTACCAAGCAGCTCACATCACATTTATTTCCCAGCAACAGGAAAAAATGCATTAACAGCTGTTGTTTGGGGGGCTTTTTGTGTTGTGTTTTTTTTTTAAACCAATGCAATGGTGACTCTAGGTAAAGCCTAAAGATCAAATTTCAGGAAGTGGAGTGTAAATTCCCTTTTCCTCAGAACCCCACCTCTCACCAGGTTTCACTAACCAGGAGACCAGAGGTGAGCTTGTGAGGGGCAGGGAGAGGAGAGGTCCCCACCACCTCAGTCAAATGGTCAGGCATCTTTCAGGAAGAGATGAAGTATGGTCTGGAACAGAAACCAAGTGAGAAAGCAGGACTCTCATCTGGTGACCAGGGACTCAGGAAAGTGAGGAGAACCTTGCATTCTGGACATGGCCTCCAAGCTTACTTTTGCATTTTCCCATCCAATAGTCATGGTCCAGTATCAAAAACTACTGGGAGGTGGGATTTCAACTCACTTGTTAGAATTTACAAGTTGGATGGATGAGTTGGAGGAGTCAGTAGCCACTCCTGTAAACTGTGCTGTTTGATAACCATGTACCAAACTGCCCATCTACGGGGACATTGCTACATTGCTAGAAGTGTTTGGAAATGCAGTTATTACAAACACAGATACCCTCTAGAGAAATCAGATGGATGTGTAGGCAAAAACTCATTTAATATATGTGTAAAACTGTACAGTGCTTCTGGTCTAACCAGTTCCAACTAAAGCATTTCTAGGACATTCTAACTGCAATATTGAAACATCAGTACTAAAAGAGAATGTGACAGAAATATGAGATTATTTGTTCTTTTCTCAGCATGCAGAAAGTGTTTCATTTATTTCTATTTCGAGGTACTCATGTATTCTGTTTCTAGTTATAAACCCACGTTTTCCAGTCACTTGCATTTTATTTTTAAAGCTATGTATGGAACATAACTCCGCAGGCAGCTGTTCTATATTGTGGCTATAGGCAGGGTTTAAGGCAAAAATGTTAGCTCTAAGATGACCTCTGTATCAGATGTCCAAGCTGGCAGAAGCGGACACAAATAAAAAAAGGTGCCGTATTTGGGCTCCAATTCACTAGAGCACTTAGGCACCTGTTTAAGCAAACAAGTAAATCTGGTTTGTAGCCAGCAAAACACTCCAATTTTGGCTTATATCCCATTGACTTGGATTTTTTTTGCTCCAGGGCTTCAGATGGTGTAAATTGCTTTAGCAGTGGTTCAGTAGAGCTATGCTGACTTTCACCAGATGAGGATCCTGCTGAAAATACTTTACTTATCAGTGGTATTTGGGAGAAAGTAAAGAATGACTCTGTCAATGTGCAATGATACCAGAAGTGCAACTTGGAAAGCAGGAAGTGCCTCCCAGGCTGCTCCCGTATGTAGCATCTCATGGCTTCACGCAGAATTTGACTTGCAAAAATCTGTGTGTGGCATACATAGAATAAGACGTAACTCTTGACAACGTAGGGGTTCAGAAAGACTTATTATCAGACCTGCAAGGGAACTGCCTGATGATGGGGTGTGTTTGACAACAGCCTGCACAGGAGCCCATCGCTTCACCCGTTGTTTCCCTTCCCAAGACTCTCCCCACAAGCTGGGGATGGACACAGCAGGACCAGGGTGGCAAAAGGACGGGACTCTTTCAGAACAAGCCACACAGGGAGTCCTGGTGATGCTCACTTCCTCAGTGGCCTGGTTTTACCTTTTTTAATGTGTCTTTTGCTTCTGACCATTGCATTCAGCTTGAGATACGTCATTCCTGGGTATATTCCCGGGGCTCCTGGATGAGAAGGAAGGGCAGCTGTCACTTGGCTACATCTTACTGGGGGATGGACAGTAAAGAGATGCTCTTACAGAAGATACAAGTGACATCTCTGCATTCTCTCCACTTCATCAAGACTTAGTAGCATAATTCACTTGCTGTACTTTTATATTAACATATTCTATACAGATTAGGATTTATTCAAATCTTGGTGGTAAGGAGGTCTCTCTGAGACAGCTTTTGATTGATTTGTCTTCCAAGTGGATAGCCCAGGTCCTGGCGTGAGCCAGTACAGCTTCATTCTGGAAAGGTTTTGCTTCATTCATTTCTTTAACATAACCACTTCTGTGAGACCTTCCTATGAAGAAGGCAGCAGCGCATACTGCCTGGTCTCCCTGGGATGGCTGAAAGAGCTTGTCCTGTCTTTTAAAAGACTTGGTTTTGGAGCTTTGCTGTTGACTTCAGTAGGAGAAGGACCAGGTCATTAGTTAACTTCTGGCATCACTGGTATTACAGCAATATTATGTGGCCAGAAGGAGCAAAGGCTTCAGTCCCAGGGCAGTGAAAAAGCAGGTTCATGCCTCCTTGTTATCTGGCTCTCCTCCCCGAGGTCAGCAGATTGCCCTTCAGAGTGTCAGGGACCTAATCAGGGCTGCGGAGCTCCTGACACAGCTCACATGACTGTATGTAAAGCACATTTTAATTGATCTGACCTTGTATGGGAAATACCTTTGGAGTTCTAATGTGTGGCTCTCTGGGAGGTAGGCGCAGTGCTTCAGGGCACAGGCAGTAGAGAAATCAGCAGACGTTTTAGAGTTTGGCCTTTGACTGGAAAAACCGACTTTTAAATATTGGCTCAGCTAGACCTTTCCCTGCATCTGTAACAATGACCCTCCATTTGTCAGCACCTGGCACAGATACACTGACAAATGCCGCTTGTTTTGAAGGGTGCCACTCATTTTGTTGTACATTACCATTTAAATGAGTTACATTTGTACCTAAAGGCTTCAGTCTCACGGGGCTAAGTGCTGTACAAACACAATTGTTTAGCCAAAATAGACAGGGTATGAGGGGGAAGGACAAAGTGGACTACTGTGTTTTTCTCCAAATTGAGCAGGTAATGGTTCTTAAAAATGTGTCTCTTGCAATGTCCTTTGCTGGGCACAGAGCAAAACCTTCACCTGCGGCAGCTGAAACGCTGCAGACAGGCTCTGATGGGACCCCATTTTCAAATTGCTCAGTTTTCAGAGTGAAGACGTGTTATTTACTTGTATGACAGGAAATGAGGGAAAGCAAAGCTTTCCCTTCGGCTTCTTGGGAGAGAAACAGAAGGAGGAAAATGTAATAATGTATACAGATACATCTATAACAGAAGAAAATGCCAGTTCCAGGACTGCGCACTTCTTTGCAAAAGCTGTGCCTTCTGGGCAGGCACAAAGGGGTAGAGAAGACTGAGGGCAGCCATGTGATGCTCCTCCCTGTTTATATCCTTGGTCACACTTCTGCTCAGTCTCCTACCAGCCAAATCATTTGCAAAATCCCTATGTATAGCTTTGATGTAGCAATTTTATAAAACACATTTGCAAATGCAAGATTTCCCTGTTTCTCCTTTTCCCAGTTCTTACTGTTCTGTAGGGCATCGTCTTTTCTTCTTACTTTGGATGCCTCGCTTTGTCTCTGATTTGCTCTTTGATATCTAAAGTATCTCCACCTTTTCTTCTAGCTCTTCTTTATCAATATTCCAGTTGTAAATGCAGTTTGCCAGTAGGTATTATGCAATGGGAACTGGCCCCTACTGGGAGAGGAAGCAGCGGAAGGAGAGAAGGGTTGGTAAGGGAAAGCTGCCTGGTAGAAAAACTGGGAATGGAGTTCATATCTAGGACTCAAAGGCTCACCTGTTTTGGGGCCAGTGAGGTTATGTCCAGAATTAGATCAGCAGTACCATTACGTACAGCAGAGAGATTTATTAATTATCTTCATATATCAGAACTTCTTCTGCCTGAAGTTGACTGAGCTACACCTGTGTTTGAAATGCATTTGAGAACTGCTCAGTTTTGTGTTGGGTATAGACATTAAGCCATGATAATTACTAAATCCAAGTCCAAAAGACAGAACTTCATGCTGCTAGGATTTTTTAAGATTAATTTTTAGGTAACTGCTGAAGAAATGCATATGCACCTCATATCCATACTCCAAAGAGGTCCAGCAAGACAGCTACCATTTGCATGGGATTTCTCTATAAAATATCTGGTAAGCTGCTGAGGGAAACATTGAATGTGGAAACTATTTTTCTAGATTTACATGTTCAGAGCTTATTATGTTCCCTTATTAATCTACTGTTTGGAAAAAACAAAATGCAATGGATCAGCAAGCTAAGGTCTGCTATGTTGTTGGAGTGCCCTGGAGGTCTCTTCAAAGGTCCTGTGACTTTGGTAAAATTCCCTTCTCCAGTTTGGATGTTGAAGTTACTTGATGGGGTTATCCTTGAACCAACTCAACACAAACCAAGCTCTGACATAGCATTGAAACATTAAATTTCATTAATTAAATGACATTAAATGTCATTAAAAATGACACATCTTGTTTACTTTTTCTTTAAAATCAGAAAGTAGGGAAGGTACTCTGATTATGTCAGGGGGGACTTCACTGACAACACACTGACTTGTTTGCCATAGGGGCTAATGGTCCCTTTTCCGGTGTGTAAATATTAAATGCAGGTTTGAGAGCTACATAAAATTTACCCCTCCATAGTGCTCATGGTGTGGATGCAATATTTGAGTCATTGATAAGATCAGTTAATATAAATGATAGGTCTGTATATGTTGGGAATATGGCCAGGAATTTCAGCTCTGCATGCGCCAGGCATGCAGCTGTGCAATCCTTGCCCTCCAAGGCCTTTCCCCATTAGCAGTGTTAATAATCAGGCTGGAAACGAGCACAGCAGTCTGACAGCACCATATGCAAACTAACTGGGAACCTTTGGAAACGCGAGCGCCCTGCCTTCTCTTCTCCGGCAAAAGCCTCTCTCTGCCCTTTGCACGTACACAGCTCATTAATAATTTTCCAGCTGATGGTAAGAGAGAAGATGTAGGGCTGCTCCTGGCACGCTAGGACCCATGCAAGTCGTTGCATGCATTTCAAGTGGCTTCCACTGGGTTGCTATTTACACAGAGCCCCCGATACTTTGCAAGGGGTAATTTAACTGTAATCTCCCACCGCAACAAGCTGCACAGGCGGTAGTTCTGCTATTTGTATATAAGTTTAAAAGGTGGCAATACTTCAAGAAAGCCAGCGCAGCTTTGTGTTTACAAATGTGTTGCATCAGCCTTGCCTTTGTTGTGCTATCGTCTTATCAGAGTGAATGAATGATTTGTTTTGCCAGCCTGCAGCGCGTTGGCACATACTCTTCTGAAGGGACCTGTTGCTGCTTTTTGTTTCTGGAGTGAGCACCTGTAGGCTTGGGGAGAGGGTCAGTGCGTGACCGAGCAGCCCCACTGGTTGACAGAAGTATCTGTGACAACCAGACAGTGATTCAAGTTCTCCTGTGAGTTCCCAGTCTTTGAAAAGTCCCAGGCCTAGTTTTAGCAACCTCACAGATGCCAGTTCCAATGTGGCAGGGCCACCTGGAACATGTTGGGTTTTTGTCCTTATTGCACTGCAGTTGCTGTTTCTTGTGCCTTAAGTTTTAAACCACTTAATGTCAAGGTGGGAGTTTTGTTAGCATTTACATGTGTCAGATTACGATCACTCCCATTGCTCAGAGGGATGTGAGATGGATGAAGAAGTAACAGCTTTCCCTGCGCATTTGGAACATGGAGTGAAAAGGCTGTAGTCTTTTTCTGCAGCTCTTCCGTAGGCAGGGAGGGGAGCGATGACCATGCAGAAGGACTCAGCTTTGTACTGTAGCCAGCCTGAGTGATGACTTGACAGCCCTGGCAGTGTGCTGGTGACTCACCACACTGAGCAATCCAATAAGTGCTGGAGATTTGCTCTGTGTAAAGACAAATTGCTCTTTTTATTTGTTTTGTGCTGATTTTTGCCTTTTCTAAGATGCGTGATGAGCCAAGGGCAGCAGTAAGATGTTTCATACCTTAGCAAACAGGTTGTTTTTTTTTCCCCATTTTGTCCAAACTTGAACTTGTCCAGAGGCCTTTGAATAGAACACAGTTTGCTTTTTATATTGGGTGTTTCAGACATGTTCTAACTGCATCGTGAAATGACAATAGCAAGACTGCAGAACTACTACAACAGAAGAGAACCTGCGGCTATTAGTAACTATCTCTGAGTTTATTGTTCTCCCTTAGACCGGTGCCATTCCCACACACACTAGTAAAACACTATATTAATGCACGAGGGCTTTGCCCTGGGGTTTGCACTTCAGGCTATGTATGGTACCTGGCAGGAGATAGCATGGTTTCTTACGGACTTAGGGACACCTTCCCTCCATCCCCTGCCACTACAATCAAGCTCCTGACACATTCCCAGCGACAACCCCAGCAGACAAAAGCCAGCATGGGCTGCAGAGCAATTCGTGTGCCAGCCGCCTGGCCAATTGCTGCCACAGGGACTGCGTGATGCCTGACTTGTGTCCACCCTTCCCTTGGTGGAGGAGTTAATTTCCTCTGTCTCGCTGCCAGTTTTCATGAGGCCCAGTGGGAATGTAATTATCACTGAGATTTCTGCCCTTGGTCAGATTTGTTTGATGTTGGCCAACCCTCCTCCCAGTTACCGAGGATAAGGGAGAGAGTGGTCAGAAATACCATGCTATTGAATAAAGGTGGCTCAGCAGTTAGAGGATTCCTATGTGCAGTGTGAATCTAAATAATTTGGTTTCAAAGCCGAGCAGGGTATTAAACTAGAAAAACATGCAGTGAAGCAACACACTCCTGAGTGATTCAGTGACTTCTAGTCCTAAACCTGAGGTCATCTCCCGTAATGAGATACATCTGAAATAGGGTTTTGCTTCTCTCAGTAAATAACACTTTTCTCTGCTTCCGGGAATGAATTGTAAGTAGTTGAGAAGAGAGGATATTGGTGCAGCGGGTCGATCTGTGTTCAGTGGGGTTAGATAAGCTGAAAATAACTCTGTGCTGGAATTTGCTTACAAGGATTTCTTACAGCTCCAGATTCTGGATACAGATTACCTCGGTGCAGCTTTACCTGGGAGTACACTCAGGTAAATTTAGTTTGTTTGAACTTACATCAGTATTGATGAAAAGAGAATTTGGTCCTTAGGCTGTCATTCAGGAAAGCACCTGTGTTTAGAAAGGACGCTTACACACCAGCTTAACTCAGTGCCATGCTTCAGAAAGCACTTTCCTAATTTACGGGCTTTGTGTGCATTATTGAATGGTAGCGAATTAACTGGAGGTGAAAACAATTCTAGCACATCTCTTCAGCTGCTGGCAATACATGTAACTCCATTGTCTTTAATAACGAGTGCTAATTTTACACCTGTTAAGGACTTGATAAAGAGCAGTGTTGGCAGTGCTGTGCCTTCTGGGGTAGATAATGAGCCATTTTGTGCCTGAGTCCTGGCTTTCTCACTTGCTTGTGCTGGCTGGAGCATTACGAGGGTGAGATGTGGATTTTATTTGCTGCTGAGTCTCCTGTATTATTATTCTGCTTCCCCTGTGCTGCCAGTAGCCATATGGGTGGCTCTTTTGGGAACATGCAAGTGCTGTATTTTGACTTGCACCCCTGTGTAAATGGTTTGAATGCCTTTCTTGACCTGCGTGATCAGTCCTAATATGAGGAGAGCGTTTGAAAATAGTCTTGGCTTGAAAATACCTTTGTCTCTAGAAGTGAGGGCAGTCATGTCTTGGCTTTGGAGGAGTTCTAGTGAGAATTTTTTGAAGTCATTAATTGTACAGGCCATCTGCTGTGGTGGGGGAGGGCTGAAAAATGGTAGGTATTGTCTTAAGTGTCCGTAATCCAATTTTTTTTTTGTGAATACAGCCTTTAATCACCAGTCTTGCAAAGTGAGGCATCTGTTTCTGAATTTAAGTAGCAGAGACTAATCAGACTAATTCAAGCTTTTCTGCAATAGGCCTAATTGATCAACCTAATATCTTGGAGAAAAAAGAAAACTGGTTATTTTTGTTACTCTTTACAGTATGGAAGGTGATGAGTCTTTTAATCACTTTGCATGGGAATCTTGCAAGTTGATGTAGAAATTTGTTTACAAAATACACCTGTTCTCATTTGTTGCTACTTCAAAGCCTGCGCTGTGCTTAAAGGGAGAAGAAAGTGCTGATGTGTGTATTTCTTACCAGAGTTCTCTTATTCTCTTAGTGGTGCAAAAAGTTATGTTAGTTTGAAATACACCTTAGCCTGCAGTGGATGTGAATTCTTCTAATGTAAATCGTCAGGCTGAACTAAAGCATTTAGTCTGAGGAGAGGTTTTTGGTTAAGCTTTTTCTCATGTTTGTATGGCACACCAAAATACTTTGTTTTCAGAGCTGAGCACCCTGCTGTGAACAGAAATCATTAATATCTGTATTTAGGTGCACAGAGCCTAGCACCCAGTATATTTTGAAAACATTGAAGCAAGCTATTATTAGAAGAGTGCTATTGAGGGTAAACTGAGGAAGAGCAAAAGCACACAAGTCGGTGAGGCTAGTAGGGAGTAGACTTGGCTCCTCATTCCTCACTCTGGCTGTTGGAAAATACACCACATCCCAGAGCTACCAGTCTAATATTGCCTGGACCTGCAAAAACATCTTGAATCAAATGCAGAAATGTCATTTACAGGACAAAACCAAAAATGCTTCTGAGAAAAGGATAGTCATCCTGTCACTGTAAAACTAGCAAATCTGAATTCTGCTAAACTTGCCTCAGGTAGGAATTCACTGATATTTTTACAATTGGAAATTGTCACATTCCTGGGGAAAGCTGATGTGGACTAAATGATTCATTTTATTATATGCACAGACACACATTCAGGCAGAAAACTGAGGTAGCAATGAAATTGCATTGCTTTGCTTTGTGAACTTGTTAAAATAAGGTGTTTTATTTGCTGGTGTTGAAAGCTAGAACAAGTCTTCCTTACAGCTTCAGATAAACCCTGACATTTCACACAGGCCTCAACCCTGGGCAGATTATTAACCCTTGAGTGAAGTTACCCTTGACTTCAGTCTAACATGTAGTGAAAGTTATTCCTATATCTAAGCCTTTATCTTAATTATTGTTTGCCTGCTATATTAGGGAACAGATTAATGTGCCAAGGGCAAAAAACCTCTGCATTTCTATTCAGCAAGTGCCTATGGGGCCAGGCCTTTTTCTTAAAAAGTATAGGGAATAGCCTTCCTTCTATTATTGTGATGGTAATGTAAGAATAAAGGAAACGATAGCATTGAACATAGTCATGAAATAGTGCCTACTGTTTCATAAGGTTGTAGTGGAAAATAACCACAGAAAATGCCAAGAGTAAGCCAGTGAGAGTTAACTTACAAAATGTGGTATTACACAAAGTCAGAAATGCATGGCAACTTCCAACTCACTTTATTTCACTTGGTTAATATTTTGCAGAATGTTTGCATGTGTAGTGCTGATTAGTACCAAGATCTACTTTTATGAGGTAAATAAACCAACATCCTCCAAATAACATTTAAGCATAGGTAGTCATCTTGACTTAATCTGTTATGAACACTTGTTACAAATGTTCTCATCCTTTTCCCTCTAATCTTTTACAAAGACAGTGCCATGAGGTTTAGAGGGTGTAGTTAGAATGTTTCTTAAATCCCAGAAGGCACTGTGCCATAAAAAATTTTAATAAATGATGTTACTTGCACACTCCCTTTGTACTTGTTCTTTCCTATCATGTAACCAGGATAGCACCTTGCTATCACTGCAGTGGTAAAATAAGATATCTTGGTATTGCAGATGTTACCACAGCCCAAGATAAAATTCATCACTAAGAAAAACTAAGTACTGGGACAGTCTTGGACATTGCCATGGTGCTTTCATATGGTATGCTGCTGTTCTATTTATGGTCATGTTGAAAGTCTATTATAACATAATACTGTGCGGAATTGTTACTATTGGATGTCTGATGTATAAGCAAGTATTAATCCAGTTCTGTTTAGTATTTTTATCAATGATCTGGATGAGGAGATTGAGTGCACCCTCAGTAAGCTTGCAGATGACACCAAGTTGGGTGGGAGTGTTGATCTGCTTGAGGATAGGAAGGTTCTATCGAGGGATCTGGACAGGTGGACCGATGGGCCAAGGCCAATGGTCTGAGGTTCAACAAGGCCAAGTGCCAAGTCCTGCAACTGGGTCCCAACAACCCCATACAACACTATAGGCTTGGGAAAGAGTGGCTGGAAAGCTGCCTAGAGGAAAAGGACCTGGGGGTGTTGGTCAATTGCCAGAAGTGTGCCCAGGTGGCCAAGAAGGCCAACAGCATCCTGGCTTGTATCATAAATAGTGTGGCCAGCAGAACTAGGGAAGTGATTGTCCACCTGTACTTGGCACTAGGGAGGCTGCATCTTGAGTACTGCATACAGTTTTGGGCCCATCACTACAGGAGGGACATTGAGGTGCTGGAGAGAGTCTAGAGAAGGGCAACGAGGCTGGTGAAGGGTCTAGAGAACAAGTCTTATGAGGATGAGCTGAGGTTGTTTAGCCTGGAGAAAAGGAGGCTGAGGGGAGACCTTATTGCTCTATACAACTACCTGAAAGGAGGTTGTAGTGGGGTGGGGGTCAGTCTCTTCTCCCAAGTAACAAGCAATAAGATGAGAGGAAACAGCCTCAAGTTATGTCAGGGGAGGTTTACGTTGGATATTAGGAAAAATTTCTTCACAGAAAGGGTTGTCAAGGATTGGAATAGGCTGTCCAGGAAAGTGGATGAGTCACCATCCCTGGAGGGAACTTTAAAGATGTTGTAGATGTGGCATTTAGGGACATGGACTGGTGGTGCACTTGGAAGTGTTAGGTTAATGGTTGGACTTGATCGTCTTCAAGGTCTTTTTGCAACCTAAATGATTCTATGATCTAGTGAAATTTGTTAAATTAAATATCTGTAGCATTCTGTTACTGGAGCTGAAATAATAGGAGGAAGCTTGGTCAATGGACTGGGCACTGAGCTGTTTGGTAAATTTAAGCAAGGGGCTTCTTATGAGCTAAGAGGCTCAGAGGGGCTTTTCTGGAAAACACAGGGCCTGGACAACTGGTTAGTTGTTGACTTTCTTTTGTATATGCAGTGGCAGAAAGGTAAGGAAGCTGTGAGGCGGAGGAAACAGAAGGAGCATTTGTGGAGACAAAGTGAGAAAAGCAGACTTGTATTTTGTAGCAATTGCCTGCTGCTGCTCATTCCTCTGGTGCTCTGGTGGCAGGACTTGGTGTGTGTCTTCTGTAACTAGGCAGGACTATACCAAAGATATTCCTGACAAGCAGTAGGCTTGTAGTGACAGCAGCTAATGGGAGCACTATCTGTCCTGTTATTCGGTTGCAGTCTTTACCATGATTGACTTTTACTGGAGTGAAGAGGACTTTTAAATATGTGGGAAGACCCTTTCCACTCTCAGTGTGATCTTACCACCCTTCCTGCGGAGGAGGTGAGATCATTGTATTCTCCTCAACTCAGCAGTCCACAAAAGCATGAGGTGGAAAGATTTTTTTTTTTTTTCCCCTGTGAATAAATGATGATATGAGAGCTGAGTTTTGAAACGAACTAAATTTGCCATTTCCTATCTATCTTCTGGTATGCAGCCACTTGCTTCAGCAAGTAACAGCTTTTGTGGCACAGAAGTATGAGATTGTCTAGCAAGAGCATGTAATATAGTCCTCATCCTACTTTAAAACTTGTTTAATGGTCTCTCAAGGCCCAGTTGTGATTTCTGACCCAGAGCTGCCCAGATTGGAATAATTTTGGTGTTTGAGAATAGAAGCAGCTTTATACTGAAGTTCTTGTTCTGATGGGGTTTTTGTGGTCTCCCTTAAAGTGACTTAAGGTTGCTATGTGTATCTAGAAGAGGGGAGTTTAAATTTAAAATAAAGTTAAGCTTTTATTTTGCTAAAAATTAAAGCCTTTGGTAAAAAGCTAGGCTTGCATGGTTGATTCAGCCTTATTCATATGCAAACACCTGAAGTGATGGAACTTGACTTATACAGCAAGGATATTGTGTTTACTCTGTATCCTGTGTTGTGGAGAGATGTGATTTACTTAAGGGTCTTTCTCTCCCTGCTCCCCACTCTAAATTCAGGTCTTCTAGCCAAATCAGGCATAACAGATTTGAAAGTAGCATTTCACACCCATCTCTACTAAATTCCTTTTAAAGAAGATTAGAGCTTTTTAAAGAAGCTCTAATCTGGGTAAATTGCTTCATAAATCTAGTATTGTCTGTAAGAGCTAAGGTTCATGAGGTTTTTCTTGCATGTACTTTTGCTCACATCATAAATTTAAATCCTGGCATTTAGCTAGGGGGTTGCAAAACCTACATGCCTGCATGGTTGTTTAAAACATGCTACATAATGCATGTACATTTGCCCATATCTTACTATTTCCCTTGCTAGTGAAAGCTGTTGTCTGTGCTACAAGTTCAAGTATATAAGGGTTACAATAGTGCATGTGTGCTTAAAGCGAAGATTGCTTCTCTGGCATTCTATGCAGGTTAATCCATTTCAGACAAATTTGTTAGCCCAGACATTTCAGATCCTTTCTGTCTACAGCCTCAGTAGATTCTGCAAACATCTTTTTGTAGGGATGCTGACAGATAAGTATCTGGTTAAAGACTAAGTGGAAATAAAGATGTCCTTAAGACAGTTTTACGCACACCTAATGCTGGAACGGTTCTGGTGCTGAAAAGCTTTGAGGGCAGCTAGACCAACTGGGGAAGAATTGGGATTTGGGGACACCCAATTATGGCTCTTTCTTTGAACACGGACACTTCTTCAGATTTCCCTTTATGGGAAATGTAGATTCTTAGGCTGTAACCTTAGTGGAAGTAAAGCAGCGTGGCTTTACTGAAGTCAGACCGACACTGCCTCTACAGGATCTGTCTTTAAGCTTTTTCATCACTTTGCAGAACAAAACACATGTGCTTTCCTCTAAAAGACATTGCGTTCTCTGTGAAGCTTCAGTGATGAGCAAAGAGAAATCTTTCCATTTAAATAACTACAATTTATATTGATGATAATATGCTGAATTCTATAACCACTTCTGTCTCAGAAGGATCTTAATACATCCTTGAGTTTTGGGACACTGTTTCATCTGGATGTAGTAGATGGATGTAGATGTCATGGGGTCTTTAATTTTCACTCCTTAGATTCATTCTCCTTCTTTCTGATTAATTTCTCTATGGGGTGTCTGCCTTTTACATCATGGCAAATGGAGTGCCAGGGGGAGGGAGATGTAATGTTTTATTAGCAGCCTCTGTTTAATGTAACTGTGCTAGTCCTGTGAACTAAATATGCTATCAAATGTAATTCCCCTGAGATGAACAGACTTACTGACACTGGGGAAGCTGTAGAAGAACATACACAGGCTATAGAGGAATGCTTGAAAAGCCAGATCTTTTCTGTACCTTTTTTCTAAGCCTGACCCAGGGGTCTTTTCTGTTAATCTTAAATTTTGCTTTCTTGTAGAGAAGGAGAGATATTTCAATGTATAGCATGTATTTGACAGCTGATTGAATGGAAATGGTTGACGCTAATGTGTGATATGAATTGTACTGCACTGGCCCTGGGAACATATCAAGGAAAGGCTGAAATCAACACAGTATATTAGGAGCCCATATGCATGAGGTGTGTTCTCTTATTAAGCAAGTTTTTGAATAAGTCTATTGAAGCACAGAACCGAAGGAATTATGAAGTCAAAACCAACATCACTCCATTATGCTTTCACATAAAATGCTTTCACATTTTTCAATTCTGTGAGACTGAGATTCATATTGCTGCTTCTGTAAATTGCAGGTCACTGTTTCCCATAGTTAGTGTGAGATGGGGTTGTGCCCACATTCTTGGGCCTCCAAGACTGCCTTGATGTGAAGTACTGTGGCCTGTGGGGAAGAATATCACCAACAGGTATGGTTTTGTTACAAAATCATCTTCAGCCAGCTCTGAATCTTGGTCCAAGTGACCAGATCCTGTTTACAGTGCCATGGATTGGAACAACCTTTGGCACAAGTTTGGATGGAAGTCTGGAGTCATGCTTTTTAACTTTGCCATACCACCTCCTGACACCTTGGCCAGGCAGTACTGGGAATGTCCACCCAGTTTGGGGGAATTTGACCCTTAGTTCTTCCACATCCATCCTTGGAGCCACAAGCTAGTGGACTACTTTATTTCAGTGTTGTGACAGCGTAAAGGACACAAGTCACCAGGTTTAAGCAGTGGGGGCTTGCAGTAGTGAGTAGGCCTGTTTGAGTAGGCCATTAACTGCTCCTTGCTGGTCACCACTGCTGCCAGCTAGCTCTGAGGCAGCTGGAAACAACTGGCAACCCATCACGGGCTACAACCTCAGAGTGTATGGTATCCCTGCTTAAACATATTTAAACAAGAAGTATTTCTTTACAGTGAAGCTGTTTCTGCCACCTAGACCTTCTGTGCTGCCATCACCTTGCTGGGGTGGTTTCAACTGACTGAATGTAACTCACTGAAAATATGGCAAAAACCCCCACCACATTATGTTTGTATATCTGCGTCTTTATTCTCAATGTCCAAATTAGTCATCAGACGTGTGTTATTTAGTAACAAATGAAGTAAAATTCCCTGACTTGAGAGTGTTTTTCTGATGACAGGCAGAAAGGTTAAAGCTGGTAAACTTATTTTAAAAGCATGCTCCCAGATCACAAGCCTCTGAAAATGAATGTTGGGTGCTTAGAGGAGCTTTATGAGCATGCTTTTGTTAAATAGCTGCTCTGATCTTGCTTATTCAGTCTTTAAATTAATGTGTAAAAGATGCCCATAAGCAACCAGCAGCTGAATTGACTGTGATTAGATGGATTATTACTATTACTCAGCCCAACAAGTTGCTATATGTTTTGTGTACTCAAGCAAATTTTGCTGTGCAGGCAAGTGGAATGATATGCACATGGGCTAACATAAAATCCCTCAAAATATCCCAGGATTAGACAAACATAGACTTATGGAGTTGAAATAGAAATGAATTGCCTTTGTTTCTAAATTAGAGGCTTTCTGGCATTTACATATACAAATAGCTTCTATCTCAAAATACTCTGTTTCAAACAAGCATTGACTCAGTTGCTCTTTTTCTCCCCACCCTAGGAAATAAGAGCCGATTTATCAGAGCATCAAACTGATTAAGAAGAGATTATCTGCTGTAGGGGCTCATTTAAAGAGGTCTGGGGATTTCACTGAGTTGCTGTGTTCGGTTGAATTCGTTTCACACAGTAAAAATCCAATCACTTGCCTTTAAATTTCTTTAACTCTTTCTTTTGGGGTGAAATAACTAGGAAGTTCTTAAAGCTTTGAAGCCATGCAAATTGCAGAAGGTTGTAAGCATCCTTAGTGATAAAGTAACCCTGAAGGGTCTTCATCATATGATGAAGAAAAGGCTTTGCAGTGTGGACCATGAGCCAGGTCCTGTAACCCAACAGTCCTGCCTGTGGTTGACTGCTCTGGGCTCTGAGCTCCTGCTCTGCTTGGGAAGGGTTGAGTGCTGTTGCTGATGAACTGGGCTGAAGTGTGCTCAACCCTGCCTGCCTGCTTTAAACAGTTACCCAAAGGGTGGCTGTTAGGTTAGGGTGGCCAGCCTTTCTTACTTCTGTAGCTGTTGGAGAGCTCTAGAGCTCAAGTTGAGGTAGCAGTTCAACACTTTAAGAATGGCAGGAAAACCTGGTTTTGAAAAAGGGTCTAGACCTGTGGATTTGTCAGCTGAGGTACTTTTTTGATTCCCTGGGTGGTAATACCAATGCTGTAAGACCGGAATATATTGGGAATGAGAGGGGAACTAGGAGGCCTTGTGGTCCTCTGCTCCCTCAGATCCCATGAGGATTTCACATCTGGTTCCTTTCCAGACTTTGGGTTAGGATGACAGCTCTAGATCTTATTCTGCTCTACAGAATGTATTAATACCCGACTGAATTTTTTTAGATAACAATTTATTGTTCATTGTCTAGGAGGAAGCAGATAATTGATGCCCTTACTGCAAGACTGGAAATGACCATTAAGACAAATCCTTATTTCATCATTTCCAGGTGTTCTTTGGGGAAACTTTATATGGCAGGAAATTCAAGCCATGAGTCAAATAGTTATAACACAAACAGTATTATTTCAATCAAGGGACCTTCTTCTGAAATAAACTATAAAAATACAGGAGAATACTTTGTTTCCTCTTTCTTTAAACTGTTGTTCAGGAAAGCACTTAATCATTTTAAGGCTCACTGACTGCAATGTGACTTACACATATGCTGAAGTGCTTTATTGACTGGAGGTGTACTCCCAGTGAGAGGCAGGCGCTCATTGACCATGTGCCTTCCTCCACAGGTCTCCTATCTGGTCCAGGTTTGTATTTGCTACTACAATACAGTAACTCTTCATATCTTTTGGTGTTGTGTTGGAGCCTGGTGTGCTGATGTACTGGTGTACTGCTGCTCTGAATGTTGGGTTTGGACAAGACTAGGAAACCATTGTAACCCATGCAGCAGTACTTTCCCTAATCTCCCTGGGTCTGGGAGAAAGTATTTGCTGATGGCAGTTCCTTGGATAGATGATAGCTGGGGATCGAGAAGGTGTACGTTATGGGAAAACATGATAGCAATACACTAAAATGCTGTGGTATTTTTTTGCACAACTTTATAGCAAGGCTGGATCATGTTGTAATTAAAGTTGATCTGCTGCATAGGTAGGGGAGGGCACCAGTGTAACAGTGATTTTGTCCTTTCTCAGTGATTTCTGAACAACAGCTTGCAGAGGAAATAAAGCATTCTCCTGTATTTTTATAGTCCTGTAAATCCCCTCCAGAGTTGTTTGTTTTCACATTATGCTGTGTTTGGGAAGTCTCTTGAGGCAGAGCCCTCCCTGGGCTAATGTGAGCAGCCCAACTAAGTGTTTATAATCAAAATAGAGTGGGCAGAGAAATGTTTGGAGATGAAAGACACATGGAATGACATATCCAGAGTGACAGGTCATGTCTACCTCTTCTAGCATTGGACTCAGACCTCCCTGCACACGCTTGTGTGCCTCCTGCATGAGTGCTTTCCTCTGTATTTCAAACACACGTTCCACTGCATAAATGTGAAACCAAAATCTAGGCAAAAGCTTCAGATTTGGCCCTGCAGAGTGTGGGAAGTTGAAAGTGGGACTTTCTTGCTTGAGTGTTTGTCCTTTAACACCCTACCGTGGCTTGCATGTTGACAAAGATACTGAGCTGAAAGGCAGCAAATGGCTCTTACAGAGCCTGAGGAATATCCACTCAGTTGGGTAAAACCTGGCTAAATGGGTTTAATGCCTAAATTAATCTTCAATCATCTGTTTAAAGCTTGCAGATCAATGTATTTTAATAATATTGCATGCTATCAGTCGAATGTAAAAACAAACTTTCTTTCTAAAAGACTAATTTACTTCATTT
Organism: Limosa lapponica baueri; assembly: GCA_002844005.1. Classification (NCBI taxonomy): domain Eukaryota; kingdom Metazoa; phylum Chordata; class Aves; order Charadriiformes; family Scolopacidae; genus Limosa; species Limosa lapponica. Next base: position 152,488 of record KZ505867.1, read on the forward strand.
GCAAACAACACACTTAATGTACAGGAATTTTGTGCGTGGTTTTTTTTTTTTCCCTGAGAGCTCTTTGAAAGCTCATTGAAGTAAGATTTCCATTTATATTATATTAGAGTTGACAGAGGGGGGAAAAATGAATAGCCATCTGCTAATCAGTTTATTTCTCATAATGAAAACAAATCTGCAATTTCCCTAATCTGAAGGACATAGAGCACTAACTTTGCAGGGAGCCCGTTACTTGCTGTCCAGGGAGTCTGCTTTCATCTGGCAGAAAATAACTGTTTGTGGAAGACCTTGATTGCGAAATGCTGCTGCTGCTGCTAAACTCATGGTGACTCTGTTCTGCCTGAAGTCAAAACAAGCCCTCGATAGATACTGTGGTGTGCAGAACCTATAAAAATTAACATGGTCAGATGCGTATGGCTCTGTCCCAAGCCTGCTCCTGTTTAAAAGCCATGCAGTTGTTAGTGATCCTAATCCAATAAACCCTGCTGAGTAATGTATGGCAAACTTGGAGAGTGTGGTAATGTGAATGTGGAGTTTCTGGAGCTGTGGGCAGTTTGTGGGCAGAGCCTCAGTTTCTGGGTCTAAGATGAGGAAAAATTGTAGGCTAGTTGCCTCTTCCACCACAACTTGTCAAATGCTGCAGAAAGTATGTAGTATAAACTCGAAGCTGTGCCTGTTTTGCCAGGTGATGTCTGAGGAGTGTGAGAGTAGGTTCTTGAAAATCCTTCTTTAAATAAAGAGCAATATGAGCTGGAGGTTGTCTTTCCCTGAACTTAGAGGCTTATAGTATGTTAGCAGCAAAACTGAGAATGTTCTTGCTTCAAAATTAAGGTTGTGATATGGATTGGAGAAGAAAGTTGAACTGAACAGGCAGCACATGTCAGTGGCAGATCCTGTACACAATTAATCTCTCTGCACAAACCGAAATCTGTGTTCTCTTAGCTATTTCTTAACCTCATGGTAGAACGGCCTGTATACCTAAAATTCTCTCTGTATGAAGGTGCTAGTGAGGGAGATGAAAATACATGTATTGAAAGTAAACTCTAAGGATGTCTAACCTAGATAATGAAGCTGGCGTTGAAAGATTTCAGTGTTACTATTAGGAAAATTAAAAAATGTCAGCTTTAAGATGCTTGTGAGCTGTGTTAGACTGGCTAGCATCCCGATGCAAGGAAAACTTCCAAAATGAAAGCCTGGTGTGAGGGGAGGAAAAAAAAAGAAAAAAAATTCCTTGCCAGTGTGTTGGTAGAGGGAATAATTTTCCTTGCCAGCATCCTGGAGCAAGGATTTTTTTTCTGTCTGTGCTAACTCTTGCAAAAACTCTTTCAGCATGTAAAATGTGCATGCTGAACAGTGACAGTCATGACCTTTTTAAAGCTGCTGCTCTCCTCAGGCAGAACCAAGTGCAGGAGCTGGCAAGGTATTCGCAGATGAATCAGTCCATGAGCTGGGGCTTAGAACTTGAAGAGCAGCTGTAAAAATCTGTATGGAACTGGTGCTCGTGAGATCTGTGTTGGTCCAGGGTTGACTTCCAAGCCTCACACAGGCTTGAGCAGATGCAAGGGACTGGAGGCCCAGGAGCCCGCAGAGGTTGGAGAGGACTGTGGCAGCTGGGAAGGAGGTAAGATGAGACAACTGTCTCCATAAAGTTTTGGGTGCAAAAGTTGTGTGATGCTGTTGAATCTTTTTGGTGTGGGTATAAATTAGCAATCCAAGCTTTCTGTCAATTTAGCATGATGACAGTGATTGTCCCAACAAATAAATGCCTAGGTAATGAACACAGAGGAATGAAAAACAAACCCCTTACAAGCAGACTGGTGTCCTGGGGTGGTTTGTTTTTGTGGTTTTTTTTTTGGTGGGTTTTCCCCCCCCGCCCCCCTCCCCTGCTGCTCTTGCAGAACCCAGGTCTGTGGAGCAGGGACAGTAACTCGTGTCAGAGTTTATAGCTTAGTGCATCAAGCCCCTGTGAACTTAGCAGTGCCAGTTGGACTGGGTCTGCTGCGAAACTGGATGGGACTCCTCTTTTTGACACAAGTGGGGATATTGGAATAGAAATATGAAAGCTCATTTCTGTGTTGAAAGCTTTTGGAGAGCTGCAGCTTTGTGACCTCCCTCTTTAGCCCAGTTTTTGGGCTGTGATGATGCTTCCTACATGGGAATCTGCAGTGAGGACACAAGGAAAACACATTTCTCGCTATAAGCGTGCAGGTGCTCACAGGCACTTGTTAAGGAAAATTTGTAGTTAAGCAGAAAGCTGTGGGCTTGGGAGAATAATTTGACAAGCTATGGCTTTTGAGTATTGAGCATCAAAGAAAGCGCTGAGTCCATGGAAGGATATGGGATGTATTAGAGACCTTGTTAGAAAGACGGCAGCGTGTTTTCATATGTGACTTCTCCATGTGGACATGGAGGTGACATGGAGGTGATCCACAATATGACATGGCCCTAAAATCATCGAGCATTTACGTGTATATGTGGCTTTTCAGACGTTTGCTTCCTTTTGAAGTAACTCCTCAATTTCTTCAACTCCTCTAGGAAAAAAAATATTTCTTCATTCATGGTAAGCATCAGCTGCTTTACATTTGGAGGTGTGTAGATGAGTATTTGAAAGTTAATGTACATCCTCCTCTCAAACATGTCAGGGTTTGTTTAGCCTCTTGGCGTCAGTGTATTTCTATATGTGCTCTCTACTTTAAGTACTATATAAGCAGAAAAATGAGTTTTGTGTTCATACAGGAACAAAACTGGCTAGGATATCCTGAACCAAAATAATGTGACGTACCATGGCTTTGTGCTTTGACCTGTCTGGACTGGACCACTTTCTATTCTTTCTCCTTTGATATCTAATTTTAAGACTTCTCTCATGGTTGCCCTTGATGTAAGATGAATGCAGCCATTCTCATGATCTCTCTCATCCAGGTTTTCTCTCCCTTTCCTGTATTTTAGGAAAGAGCTATTGAAGGGCCTATCATAGAAAAGAGATTCTGTATTAAGTATTTCTGGAGTGAAACTAAATCAGATTGTATCCAAATAGCTCTAACTTTTAGAGATAAATCTTTTAAAGAACCTGAAATGCGTGGCTTTTTTCTCTTCCCCTCAGTGAACGGAACAAGTGCTAGATTCACGTGCAGTCCAAGTTTGCCTGTAGCTTTTGGTTTGAACTGCTCAGCTGATGCCTGTTGCGATATCCTGTTTTCCTATAGCCTACAACATACTGATGCTCATGTATCTGTATTTTGCCATGAAGCTCATGGTTAAGGACACAGACAGCAAACCTTTCCATAGAGGAAGAGGCCAGCAATTACTGGCTGAGAAGTGACACATGTAGATTAAGTGCACGGATGTGAGTTCAAAGTTCTGCATGCAATTCTGGCTCTTGACATGTGCTCTGTGTACAAGTGCTTAGTGATTATTTTTTAAGGTTTATTTTAGCCTAGTTTTATCAACACTGTTTAGAATAAGCTGGTAGGTGAAGTTGTGGAGATCTTTGAATTGCGGCTCCAAGAGATTTCATTTCCACACCAATTAAGATCTGGTAATATCTTTAGCTAGTAAAAAGGAACCTTGTAAGGAAAGGAGTGCATCGGTTTAATCTTCGTACGGTAATTACCTATTTTGGGGTGACATTTAATAGACTGAAGTTCACTGCTGTTCATTTTATCCTTTTGTGTAGGGATTGCTGGAAAAGAACATGTACTTAACATTTTGGGATGTGACAAAGGAGGAGAAAATTATACCCCTTGGCTATGCTCTTTTGATCTTATATTTTTACCAAGGTGAAAATGTACTATATGTCAGACGCAAGCTACAAAATACATCTAGATTATTTTTGTTTTGGACTTGCAGAGAAGCTGCTCACTCAGGTTGCAGAAGCATTTCTTTCAAGGAGGAGAATTTTTTTTTGCCACCTATCAGTCTTCTCTTTGGACATTTGTGGTTATTTAGACTATGCAGTCACTTTGCAGCAGCCAGTAACTCAGCTGAATTTGGTGATATTGGAAGGAGAGCAGAGGTATTCAATCTATGTTAAATCCCATTATACCTGGATTTCAGTTTAATCTGTAGACAAATTAAAGGATTTGTGACTTGTTTTATTTTACTGTTTCATATGAAAGCATGACGAACACACCTGTGATTTTTAAATGGGAGTAGTTAAGATGTGCCCAAAGAATTATAATGGAGGTACAAGCCTCCATTTTAACCAGTGAAAACTAAGACCAGTGGGATTTACATTCATTTTTTTATTCATCTTCATTTTAGCATTTGAAAGTGGACAGGGAGTGGGTGTTAATAACGATAAAACCGAAGGTTTCTGACACCTTGGAGAGATATGGTGTGTATGAGACACAGTCTAAATGTGTCTCGGGGCTTCGTGTGGAGCTAGAAGTAGGGAGGGGAATTGCATGCAACCTTACTCCCATACTGTGAGCCTGTCTATTGTAAAATATACAGGATAAAAGTGAACCCATTGTGTTTTCAAATTACACTAACATATGTAAAACTTGAGATGACTTTTCTCCGGTGTTTTTCTTTTTTTCCTACCTCTGAAAATCTTCTCATGAGGCAGGTAGGCATCATTTTTAAAAAACAAGAAATTTATGCCCGAGGAAATATAAATAGCAGAAGGTGAGGGTAAAATGGGCAATGAAAGAACTTGGATGTTGATAACAATGGAGCCTGAGAGGCATGGTTAACAGCAATTCCCCTTCTTTTCAGACACCCGGCAGAATAGCAGGAAGCTCTTCAGGGAGGCTTTCTTGTGTTGCTGAGAGAAACAAAGGACTGTTTCCTTCGAAAAAGGCCCTTTCTTGGATGGCCCTCTGAGAAGTGAAGCTTTACTGTTATTCCTCCAGTATATTGCCAATAAAGATATCCAAATAATTTTAAAAAATCTCATAGAAGTTAGACTCTTAAAATGCATCACAGGTCAGGATTTGCATGGAGAAAAAGAAGGAAGAGTAAAATTATTGGGCCAAATTATTATCTGATCTAAGTTGATGGGGAGGTGTCTCCTGAAGTCACTAATTTTTCTCCTAGTTATGGGTCTGGCCTATTCATGACTGCTTGAGTGTCGAGTATATAACAAGGGCCACACACTTGCTGATGAAAATGAATTGGATTAGTACACTTGGAAGAACTACACCAGATAATCATAGCTGTATTTTTTTTTATAAACCAGTGTTGTGTACGCTTCTACAGAATATATTTTCTGAACTATTCATAACAGCTGCTGAAACGAAGCACCAGAATCTGTGTATCATAAATCTAGCAGCCAGAGAAGCTGCCTTTAGTTTATACCAGCTTGAGAGCCTGTCTCAAAGTTTTCATTGTTCAGAACAAGATTTTTATGTGAAAAGAGCAGAGGCCAATGAATGTGGCTGCATGACCAAGCGGAGTCTGCAAACAAGTCTTTATGAAGGGCTGTATTAAGTGGACAGATTTGTTTTTGAAAAGCACCAAATCTACTGGAAATCCAACCAAATTAACTAAACCTGACACAAACTTGAATCATATTCAGTGATTTCATCTAGCTGAGAATTTTTTGCACCTAGAGATTTTCCAATTTGTCTAAAACTGGAGTTTTCAGTTTAGAAATTAATAAAAATAATAGCTTTATAGGGTTACATCCAAATTAAGTAAAAGAGTTGGATTTGAAATTGAACCTTAAGTCATTTTTTAAACTTGTTCTTCCTCTAATATTACGGGATAGTTTGTTTTGAGTCAATTTGAGCATTTGTTGTGATTTTTTTTTTTTTTTTTTTTTATTATGAAAATAAGAATCAGTTGTTCACTACACTTAACCCATCTGTCATAGTAACATTCAGGAAGAACTTCCTTTCATACTTGGGAGACTCCCCTATTAGCTGAAGAGCAGTAGTGTAACACGAAGTACCCAATACCCATTTCAACTGAAAGGGACATTAATTGTTTGTCAAACAGAAATGTGCCACATTCTCATCTCTAAAACTGCTGTACCAGGAGAGCAAGATCAGAGTCTTTACTCGTCCCTCAGATGAGGAATTTTGTTATTAAAATGTTTCTTCAGAGTGCCTTGCAGTGCCAGAAATCAAAGTTCATAAAGGTAGAAGGCAGGGTTTCTTTATTTCTACCCTGCTGCTCTAATTAAAGGGTCAGAAGCAGCCACAGAGCTGCAGTTCTCTTTGGTTCTCAGTAAGACTCTACAATTTATTCTAGAAGAGGTGGAGAGAAGGGAGGATAAAATAGCCATGTCCTTCTGACTGCTGATCTTTTAAAGTCTTTGATCACTATCAGCTTGATTTTTATCTGCTTTGCAAGAGGAAGAAGCAGTGCATAGCTAAATTAAATAAATGCATTTAAATAATGACGCATCTGATTTAGAGAGAAGGACAGGAAGGAGTGCTGCTGATGCGAGTTGCAGAAAGAACCAAGGAGCAGTCTTAACTCATAATTTCCTGCCTGCTGTTGCTTTAAGTTGTTTTTAACATTATTGAAATCTATGTATGCTTTTAAATTTCTTTGTTCTTGTTTTTCTATTTAAAAAAATGTATTGAAGAGAGATAAACTCAGCGGGTGTTTAAGTCAGTGAGTGTAACTGCAACTGCCTTCTGGGCTCTGCAGGGAAGTGGTTGAATCTCAGGAGCCAAAGGGAGTGTTTATGAACAAGAAGTTGGTATGTGCCTTGGGCCAATGCATCTGACCTAGGATGTCATGCTCTTAGGGTGTCATTATGGGTTGATGTGCTACAGGAATATTGGAGCTCTTCTAATGTGCTACAGTATCGTGACTACCCTCTCATTGCGCTGAGTTCTCAGTACTTTGTGGCTTGTGATGGAAGCTGTGCCAATGTATTTCTGTATATATATGCACATATTTACGTACACATAAGCAAGACTAACTATATGTGGTAGGTAACTGATTTACCTCAGTCCTGTTGTTAGTTTGCAGAACTCATTGCCATAAGCACTGAGACTAAGGGCTTGGAGATTCCTGAAATAATTATACTGTCATGGTTAAATATCAATTGTATATGGGTTGAGGTTAGGGAAAAAACAAGACTTTCCTTGCTTGGTTAATGGTGATGGTTTACTTGCTGGCTGCCAGGTTTGGGTGTTACCCTGTTTTGTACTTGCTGTATGCACCTGAATGAATTGCCTATAATGAAGGATAGAGTGGGAGTTAATTCTTCAAGATTTGCCTCCTAATCACATCTTCAGAGCATCAGGTGAAAGCATGTTATTTGTTGACTGCAGAAAAGGTAACATGGGCTATGTTTTCTGTGAAGTTAGTACTCTCTTACAAGGAAGCACTGGTGTTTCCAGCTTTCATCTTGAATCCTAATACTTGGTGATAGTCTTAAAGTCCTAATGCCTTATTTCAAGCAAGTACCTGAGATTCTTGGTTTAGCTTTTCTGGTAAGAAGTTTGAAAAAGGGGTTCAACCACTTAAAAAAAAAAAAAAAAGAATCTCCAACGATGGCATTTCTAACTGCTTCCTGATTGTTGGAAACATGACTCACAGGGTCTGTTTGTTTGAAGGTGGATAACACTATACTTATTGTACCAGCTGCAGAAGACCTGGCTTGCAGCCTTTGGTTAATTTGTGAAGATAGTCTTATTTTTATTTTTTTTAATTTAAAATAATTAGCTATTGCATGTGGTCTGTGTCTGCTTCCATTTATATCCAAGTTGATTTTGAATAGCGTGAGCACAAAATTATACCATAAAACTAAGCTCTTTACATTTATTACCACTGTCAAACCTCCAAAACGTTATTTGAAGAAAAGAAAAAGTAAAGGGGAACAAGTATGTCAAATCTGAGCTAAAGGGTAACTTTAATGGTGGACTTAAGAGCTGAAAACAGGCTGATGTAATGAAGACCATTACAGTAGGAAATGATGATCAATGTTCTTATATAATGCACAACAAATATTTACAGCCAGGCTGGTGGCTAGCAACAGCCTCCTTAAGACATCGGAAATTTATCTTTTATCCTGCTCTAGAGGAACCATTTTAGACAAAATTGCTCAGAGGCAGTGTCTGCAGTGCTATGGAAGCAGATGGAGTGCAGTCAGCCTGTGGCTCGGTAACTGAGGTGGGCATTGTATCATCTCTCCCATTATTTTAATTTGTGTGGAATTTATGAAATATGCTGGGACCCCCAAATAGCAGTGCTGAAAAACATGAGCTTCACATGTGGTGTTGGGGAATGTATGTTGTTGTATGTGGCATATTACAGAAGGGTAAATGGAAGGTCTCTCATAAGCAGTTTTTCTAAATCTTGTTAAGTGCTGATGTTCCATCCTTTTAATTAAAACAAGCTGGATTTTATAGCTGTGTGTAATCAAGAAACGGAAGATTTTATAACACCTTTTTATCCCCTGTCATGTGGTGAGGGGAAAATATCAGTCTGTCTTTATCTACACGTGTCATCTATCAGAGGGCAAAGTTTGTCTAGTTTTCCCATGCGTGTAGCTTTTCATTGCTTGTGTAGTTTCTGTGGGCATCCACGTTGCCTGTCTGTATCTGCTTCTGAACTGAACCTAATCATACATTGTTAGGTGATGAGTACTAATCTACTGGCCTGTGTACAGTAAAACAACTGTGCATGCATTGTAATGGCACATTTAGCTGAGTGGTCTTGCTTGTTTTGTTGTGATTCTGCTGTTGCCAGTAGTTTCAGGATGCTATTACAATATACATTAGCCAGTACATGAATCATGCCTGCTCCCAGGTCCTCATGTCTACTGCCAGCCTTTCTGTTGGGTTGGGTGACAAGCTGTGGTGCTTTATGCATGACTATTTACTCTAAATATTTCTCATTCCTATTTAACTTCTATTCTGAAATTGTCTTTCCTCAATTTGTTGCTGCACCTTAGCTGTACACCTCAATCCCCACCTCTTCTCCCCTCCTACATTTTATGTGCGCATTTATGGTCTTTGCAAATGATCAATTATAGCTCCTCTAAAATGCTGGAGACTCACTGCTACTTGTACCCACGGGTTTGCAAGTCGAAAAACTGAATTGTGCTTCTTGATCTTTGAGCCAGTAGAGGTTTTAAATGTCCCAGAGGTGGCATGTTCAGTCTCTAGGGATAAAGTTGGCCCGCTACTAATTGTACATACCCAGCAATGTTTATGAATGAACTGTTAACACGTCTGCTTTTTGAATAAACCAAGAATGAAATTCAAATGGGAGGAGAAAAGAGATTAGTTAGAAGCATAGCAAGTAAAATGGGATCTTAGTAACTTGTAGAGTAGATTTTAACCCATACTCTTAGCTGCGCAAAGCAATTCCTTACAGGTTAAGGATAAATCTGATAGTGCTGGGATTCAAAGCAGAAGGATTAACTTTAATTTTGCAGAAATTCATGATGATGCATTAGTAAAAGTGTATTGCCACTTGTTTTTCACATAAGTGAAAGAATGTATATAAATCTTTATTCTAAACTCAGGTTTTATTTTAATAATTTTTAGCAATATGTTAAAAATGTAGATACTCTAGAGCTCTGGTATCATCCCATTTTTATCTTTACCAGATTGACCGAAGGGCTGTTTGATTTCCATTTTGGGCTGTGACTGGCAAATGCAGATGTCTGCTTGAAATTTCACTTGCTGCTGCACAAGAGCTTCCCATTCTTCTTGTGGTCAGAGGCTGTTAAAAAGACGTGTTTCTGTGTGAAAGTGCATTTTAATGGGGAAGTAGAAAAGCATTAAAATACCAGTAACGCCCCCAAGGGTGTTGTTCCCCAAATTCCTCTCAAAACAACACCAAAGTATGGAACCTGTAGGGATACATCCCCTAAATTTACAGTGATTATGATTATTTTTTTTTTAACTCTTGATGTAGGATCAGAGTTTAAAATATTTTATAACACCTGGGAAATCAACTTAGGCAGAACTTTTCTTTGGTATTTGTCAGGAAACAACAGTTTGTAAGCAATGCTCTGGAACACAAACTTGCCAGTCAGGTGTGTTGATTGACATTTCTGATGTATACTGGAAAAAGAATTTCCATTTAAGGGGAAATTGCAATATTGATCTTGCCTAGTTGCTATTCCTTCCTCATATTTAGGCTACCATGGAATTCTGGGTGCATTATAAAGTTAATTATATCTGTTAGCATAGCTCTAAGAATAGGCTATTAAATCAATTGACTAAATTTTTGTTTGCTTAAGCATCTTACTTCCTGCTTTACATACATCTTAATTGCTTCAAGTTCTCTGAAATCTACTTCATGTTCTTCTAGAAAAAGTTTGAAATCCCCTTTTTTTTACTACTTCACTGTTTGCATTTAGGAATTTTGTATGGCTTTATGCATTGGGCTCCATTTGAGCTGAATATGAACCAGGAGATATTGCAAAAGCAGTTTGTTTGGGATGCTTACTTTTTTTTCTCCGTAAATATTAGTTTAATTTTTGTCTCTGTGGAAGACTAATGCTTGGGAATGGCTTTCTCTTTGAGTGACTACTGTTTCCTTCTATGCAAAATGTCAATAAGGGCTGAAGTGCAATTTAAATCCTTGGATAAAGGTCCTAATGGGTCTAGGGAACTGGGGCTCTTATCCTTAGAAGGCAAAAAGTGAGTATAAACTTTATCAAGATCTTTCAGCCTCTACCTCTACTTCTTCCAGACACATCGCTAGCTATAGACAAGTTATAACTGGACTCTCCATAGGACAGGAACTCCACCCAGTGTATCTCTTGTTAGAGCAACCATGTCCAAATACAAATCTGTTCAGAGCATGCTCAGGTTCAAGGCTTCCAGGAGGCCCTCAAGCTTTGGGGTGAGATGGTCTTTAAATGTGGATCTCTAGGCACTAGTCTTATTATGAATTCAGTAAGATGGACTCAAATAGGCTTAACGCATTTTTTCCCCTCTGCACAACAGCTGTGTTGAGGGACAGTGTTACAGGGAGAAGGTTGCCAGTCGTTGCTAGGGCTGAAAGCCTTGTAAAGAAACTGCATCTCTGTGAAGTAATATACCTTTATCAGATAATGGGAATGAACCATTACCATCTTATACAGCTTAGCTACAGATGGTTTGGTTGCTTGTAGAGGTATCAACTGAAGGAATTCAAGAGTCGTGACTGCTGTTTAGACAGGGTTGTTAGTGAATACGCCATGTCAACACTTTTGACTTGCTTTAGATATAAGTGACTTTTCTTGACAGATCTTGAAGGCCTTCTGCTGAAGTCTGTAGACTCCCACACTGGGAAAATCATCTCTGTTTTGTCAAAGCTTTTTAAATTAGGGGTTTCTGATTTCAGTGTACATGCTGCTTCTGTTTGTCCTTGCAATTACACAATGGTATTTTGCTTTCTTTGGGCTTGAATTTATTCTAAACTAAGAGAATGTAGTATTAAAATCTAGTCAGTTCCTCAGCTGGCATAAATCAGTGTAGTTCCACTGACTGCCCTAATTTAAATCCAAATTTGACCAAATAATTTCAAATCAAGTTCCAGAATGAATTAAGGCTATACAAAACCCAAAATCCTTAGATGCCCAAAAACCCAAGTCTAATTTTCCAATAGAAGGGCATCAGCTGCTACCTTGTGCATTCGCAACCTCTTATTAGCTGCTTATGGCTCAGTAACCAATATTGGCTGTGAAGCAGACACTTGGCTGCTCCTTTGGCCAGTGGCAAAGAAATGTTGGCTGCTGGCTCTCTTGAAAGAGCTGAGCTATAAAATGAGGAAATAATAAAACATGATGATTAGGTTAGGGTCACAAAATATTGTAAATAGGAACATATTGGCCTTTCTGCTGTTTTTTAAAGCTTTGTATGTTGGCTAGCCAGCTTCCTGGATGTCTGTGTTGCCTTAACCGTTTGGCTGTCTAAAGCTGATGTATAAGGTGGGGAAAATAAACTATTGGTGACCTTTTGTGTATGCTAAGGACTGAAACAACTGTTTTCTTGAAAATGTTTCCTTTTAGACCTTTATCTTATTTTAGCAATGAAGTCTCCTCTGTCCAGCTTTTGCCTCTAGAAGTCTTGGTAGCATATAGTTAGTGCAGGAGAATTGCAGTGACCAGTAATTGTATTAACATGTTTAGCTTAAGATTTTTAACCCATATATTTTTGTACAGCTTCTGGTTCCTCTGAGAATTACAAGTGCCTCAGAAAAGCAAATATTAAAGAGTGTACCTTATAACAAGCTACCATGCCAGGAAATGTGAGCAATTGCCAGGAGTGATTCACAGCTACAACTTGATATTTACATGTGACTGTTTTGCTTCACAGGGGTAAGCTGGCTTTGGCTTTTTTAAAGCCCTGAGCAATTGGGAGGTATGGGCTTCAGCAGGAGCTCTGTTACCAATGACTGTGAATACGAGATTGTGTGTCAGGCCTGGGGGGTTCTGGGTATCCTGGGCTGAGGATGAGGGGCAAGCAAGAGCAAGTGTAAAACTAAGTCTGGCCCATTACACTGTATCTGTCAGGTGTATATGGGTTTCAAAGGAAGGCTGAATTAGAGTCCATAGGGTTTTAATGCCGAGTTTTACAAGAATTACCTTGTACTATGTTAAGGATTTGACTTCAAGCAAAAGCATGGAAGTGTTTTGTACTAATATCCTCTCTGCCCCAAAGCACATTGTCATGGATTCCACATTCATTCTTGTAGAATTTTCCTGAGTTTTACAAGCTGGTCTTTTGTCATTTTTTGAGTTGAGTCGGGGGGAGAAGGGGAGGAAACTATTTATTTCTGTTTCTTTCCATTTTGCTGCTGGATGCAAACACCAGCATAATTATGGGAGGGTAAAGACACCTGTGACACATCCAGAAATACTTGGTACATTTGGCTAGGAAGACTAAGCTGCTTTTGAGCTTGGTGCTCAACACCAGTCAGTACCTACCCAGATGAAGTGGGGAGAGAGGGGTAAAACTCTTGCTGTAGACACAGACTGAAGGAACATGCTGTGTGAAACCTCATTAGCCTGTTATGGGGACACAATAGCTTTACAAGCCATGAGATGCTCTTTTGCCGATTCCCAACTAGGAATGTCCACCTGCATGCAATTTCACCAGGTCTGTGGCCTAACAGATGGTCCTAACTAATGAAAAGAGTCCTTTTAATTAGTCCGTCTAAAGACATTTATTCACACTGGTGGGCGCTCCCAATAAAGTTTCAGTGACTAGGATCTGCGTTGCTGGCTTCCAGCAGTCACCATCTGTTTGGTGGCAGAAACTGGCTGTGGTATCACTGCATGTATTTCCCACTCCAGTGGGCTGGAAACAGGTTTAAAGCATGGAGAAGGAGGGGGGAAAGGTCTACTGGTTACTGCCTACAGCAGTTTGAAAGATGTGGTATCCCTGCTTCCAGACCTAGGATTACAACAGCTTATCCTGCTATCTCTAGCAGCAGTTTCGGAAAGCAGCTTTAGAAATCGTGCTCATTTCCTCTGGCAGCAGTTTTTTAATATTTGAGAATACCTTTAGTGTATTTGCTAAGGCTCTTTCTTAGGCTGTTGGCCTATTTCTTAATTGAATATTGAAAATCCCTCTATTTTTAATGACTGTTACAAAATAATCGAAAATAATTAGAATTAGAAATGTCATGTCAGTAATGCTTATGCTGGGACTACAGGAGTTTGCATGCTAAAGAAACCTCACTGGTTGCATATTAAAGGGAACCACTTAATGGCAACATTCAATTAAAAATTAGGGGGGATGATAGGGAGTTGGAGCAGTACAATAGAAGACTTTCAAGGCTTTATCGCCCATGACTAGTTTTATTTATGTCTTCTGCATACTGACAAAGTAGTTCAGTTAAGGGGATAATTAAACCAGGGGGAAATTAGAAAATTTCCTGGAGAAGAAACACAGGCTAGTGATGCGACAGGAATTGTGGGAATTCAGCATCCTTCAGGATAATTCTGACTTTGTGTTGTTTACATACTAACCTACTTGCAGCCTTTCCCTGGTCTCCTCCCAGATCCTCCTGACTCTCAAACCCTGCCCACTCTCTAACTTTATTTTTCTTCAAGCATTAATTTTCAGGTCTGTTTTTAATGAAACCATTCTGCAGGAAAAGGACAGTGGAACTGTAAAATCTTGTAATTTTTAATAAAGACTTCCTGATATGGTTTTCTCTGACAAAGTCAGAAGTCTGAACTGTTGAGAGACCTTCTGAATAACTGTGCTTGTCACCTTCCTCTAGTAGATAAAGGTATATACTATTTATTTTCTGGTTTCTGTGTTTTCATTTTCGTGTCCTTAAGCTTTTGCTGACATGCTTTTTCTATGTAAAAACTAAGGCAGTGATGCCAATAAAATTTCTCTAGGAGGTATTACTTAAAATAATCCCCCAAATCATGGAACATACTAAAATAAGATGATTTGGCAATAATGTCATAATAGTCAAAAGCATTGGATTAGTACACATTTATTTTTATTCTCCCCTCACCCCCCCAATGTTAATGTGATCAGATTTTCATTGTTAAATTATGTGCTATTCTCAAATGGCCTGAAGGGCAGACTTGAGGTTATATTCGTTCCAGCTGTCAATATTACTTGTGGAGGTCCTTCAAACCACATTTACCTGTGGTTGTGTGGACAGTTGCCATTTAGTTTACACTGGGAGACTGACTTCCAGCAAATAAATGTGCCTGAACTTTCCTTGGAAGGACCCAAAATTTCCTTCCCCGAAGGGAGATTGTATCATCCACAATGATGTGTCATCTGCTGTTTAAGATAGTACACTGGACCAAGGGCTGGTGTCTGGTATGTTCCAATCTCCATTTGCTCATGCCCAGAAGACTTGGACAGACAATTGAAGCTGACAACATTTTAGAAGGCCAAAAGCAAGATTCATCAGAATGTGTCTGTCTTGGGCTAACTCCTTGAAACAACCTCCGGCAATCATGCAAAGTCCACCAAAGCCAGTCCCGCTGTTCCCACACAGTGAAGATCTTTCAGAGGATATCATAGGGCATGATTAGGAAGGAGAATCCAAGCACAACTTGGACGCAATCAAAGATGCCTTGTGAGGGGCAGATTGAAGGTGGAGTTGTTAGGCCTGACAGCCATCTTGAGACAGGCTTTTGCGAGGAATAATTACTGGAGACCTTTTTGAGTGGAGAGGAGCTGTAAGAGAGAAGTCGAAAGCACATAAATGTGTTTTTTTTTTTTAGCACAGTTTTCTGTTGACACCGTAGCTGCTCATGAGGCCATATTCATTAAAAAATGAAGTTTTTAATCGGAAAGGTTTTTTCCCAGTTCAAGATTAAATTTTGGGAGAAAGGAATTAAAGTGATGCTGGGTTCCTATTATAGCCCTTAGCACAATGTGAAAAGCATTTATCTGGGTGATTTTTTAAAAAATTCTCTTGCTAATTAGGTAGACTGATATTTTTTTTTTTCCCCCCATATGAGTACCTTTGCAAGACTTACTGTCTAGCCTGAGATAGACATCTCTGCCTCTGGTTTTAATAAAAATATCAAACAATCTCAGTTTTATCTCATTGTGAAACAGCAAAAAAAGGCAATTAAAGCTCAGGATCTTTCATGGTGTGGGAGAACCGAGTCACATCCAGTTCTATTTCAGGGAGACTAGACAGCATAGTGAATGTTTTGAGATTTTAAAAATAAAAAAGCTGGTAGCTGGATAGTTAACTGAAGTAATGGGTGGATTTTGTCAAGACCAAGAGCTTAGGATGCTTGTAACCTGGGGAAAGAAATTGTCATAGGGATAGACATTCATAAGAAGAGGAAAAATGAGGTGAAAATGGACATGAGAGAGATGGGAGTTTACTGAGGAAGCAACGGCCTGAAAAATCAGGAAGCCAAGAAAGATCTTTGTGATGAGAGGAGGAGTGGAAAGTGAGCTGCAGGTGAGGACTGATTTCAACAAGATCCTATGAGAAGGGAGATGTGATAGCAGGAGGGGAAGATGCTTGTTCTAGGTGCTAAAGATGTATAGCAGAAGACAATAACTCTGGTTTGAAGTCCTGGCAGTCCAAAGGCTTGATCCAATGGTCATGGTAGTGGGAGTCTCAAGCCTTTAACTTTCTGGGGTTTCATTTAAAATAGATTTTTTTTTTTAAATTGTTTTTTTGTGAAAGGCATTTAAGTTGGAAGACCTGTTACCAGTTAATCTTGCTGTTGCTGCTAAGTTGTTGCACTTCTTGGACCATATGCCCTTGCTGGTGTGTGTAGCTCATATGAGCATCCTTGGATTTTCTAGATAACCTGTGTTGCCTCAAATGCATAGACTATGAGTTCCAGTGAAGTTGGAGCTTTCATTCCTGAGCAGATTTATGCTCAAGATTAAGTGAAAATGAGGTATGGTTTGGGCTGGTCTTTCAGGCTTGAAGTTCCCTTTGCAAAATTCCCCACTGAGAAGACAGTTTGCTTCTAAGCCACTTAAAAGGAAAATCCTGTGTTGTTAGAGTATTATTTTACTGCTGATAGCATCTGACAACCCAGGAGGATTCTGTTTATCCAAAGGAAAGGTGTAGCAACAACCCTGAGCTTCACTCACACTCCATGTTGGAATAATTTTGTAGGCTTTTCTCCTAGAGTAAATTTATTTCATTACCTCTGGCCATGGAGCTGGTTTCTATACAAAATATGCCTGGAAAACCTGACCAACTTAATGCTCATGTTGCATATGCTCATATTTTCTCTGTTGCTATCACTAGCTGAGCTCTGAAGATTATAGTGGCTTGGGGAGGTTGCAGTTGAAAATGCCTATGACTGAGAAAGATTAAGAGTAGTGTGCAGTCAGTCTTCTCAACAGATCTTTAACAGAGGTGCAGCAGTGCACATTTTTTTCAAGTTCATGGAAGATCAGACAGGGATTCAACTCTGTTCATTTAACTGCTTCAAGCAGAAGATGTAATCTCTGATACTCTTATAAATGCCTACAACTTGAGCAGCTCTCTGAGCAGTCACTCTTAGTAATGAAGGCTTCTATATTTTCTTCTGAGGTTCACTGAAGTCCTGTCATGCTCAAGTACCCAAGTCTCTGCTTTTCAAAAAAACTGTTTCTGGATCAGATAATAGAAAGAGATCTTGGTCAAAGAACAAATCGTGTTGTTTGAAAGTGTATTTTGTTTCATAGAAGAGCAAAATATATCTTTTCTTGTACAAACTGAAGCTGGATTGAAGCTTCAGGTTCCATGAAAAACCTTGCTTTCACTCTGAGACTCTAAAAATGAGTGAAAATGTCATAATGGGCTTTGCCAAATCTACCATTAAAAATATAATTAAAATTAGTAACTTTCTATGGAACAACATCTTTTGACAGGAATTGCATGGTCAGAACTTCTCTGAGCAGAGCCGTTCATTACTATTCCAGCCTGTGCATTTCATTTTTTAGAGTTTTTGTGGTTTGAAGTTTTCCAAATGATTAAGTTCCTCTGTGAAGAAGCATAAATCAGCAATATGCAGAAAAAAAAGAGGGAGGGAGAGAACGTGAAAATGGGTTGCTAAGAGCAATGAGAAAAAAGTCATAATTACAATCCAAATTGAAAACCAATGCAAGGATATATTTTCCTCTTTCTTTAGCTGTCTTCATCTGGGTTACCTTTCCCTTTTCTTTTTATGTGTGTTGTCTGAGTTTTAGTTATAAAGCATGCACAAGAGAACTTAATTTTAGCTTTTGTGAATTATGGTTGTGCCTTTCATTTTCCTGCAGATGTTCTGCACAGCAAGAAGGGCTTGTTGGGTCTAGTGCATTCTGCCCACATAACATTGCTAACATGCAGCTGTGCAGAAACATCTGGACAGCTTCACTTGAGAGTATTTTGAT
>KZ505867.1:170721-204944 GCA_002844005.1 Limosa lapponica baueri
GTATGGTAATTTTAATAGAAGCTGCAGTGGATCTGTACACTTTTACCATGTTAGGTGGAGTTGATTTGGATGCTTGATACAGAATTTTGGGGGCCTAGAACAATATTGTTGGTTGGTTGCTTGGTGAGAACCGTCCTCTGGGAGTTTCTCTACACTGATTGTCATCTCTGTTTTGAGGAGCTTCTTGGCTTAGGCTAGGCATAGCTGTGTTTCTTCAGGATCTGGCAGAGGATATGCCAGCAATGGTTGTTTATTTTTCTACTCCATTGAAAAGCAGTTTGACTATTTCTAATAATCTTGAATGGACATCTTCTAAACAGATCATGAATATTATCTTCTTCTAAATGGATTTGATCCAGCTGCTACTAAGCTTGAGGGAAAATTTCCTGCTGCTCAGGGACAACTGTGCCTTTTCTGCTGGTGTGGGGTTTTGTGGGGTTTTTTCAGTTGCCCACTGAATTCTAGTTTAATGCTATACTATTGTATAACTACTCATTTCCTTTTTTTTTTTGAAGTGGTTGTGGCTAATGGGAATCCTGAGGTTAGACTCCTGCCCATATTCAATGTGGTATGATATCTTTTGCTTTTTCTGCCTTCTCCTTTCTCATTTGTTTCCAGGTCTTTAATAATCTTCTAATTGCACAGCTTATAGTTGTTCTGGCTTGTGTGCTGGTAGGGAAATCTGGTGACTGAAAACTGGAAACCTCTAAAGGTTTCTTTTGAAGCACCTTTGAAGGCTTCTGGTACGGATGCAAAACCAGAAGTGACTAAAGCCACTGGCTTCCTATTAAGCTATGTCTTGAACCCTAAAATGGTGAATAACCTAATTAGGCAGGCAGAGAAAGAGCTATCTTTAGCATGGTTTACTGGTACACCTATGCAGCAGAGCAGATGACAATATGCTTACTCTGCTTGGGGTTTTATTTGGCCAGATGCAAGCCAGATGTGCGCAAGTATAGCTGTCTTAGTAAGATGTTGTACTAGTAAGCCTTTTCTCTCAACTGATGCCAGTTTATTTTGGCTAGACAGAGACTGGAGACTAAGGGAGCAGATGTTCAGGCTTACCTAGCTGCACTCAACAGCAGCTTTCCTACTGATGGAGAGATGAAGTTAGCTTTGTCAAGGGATGATATGTAAAATGCAGCAGGCCATGACTAGCCTTGGGGAGGGCTGTATGTGAAGGTCCATCTTGAGTGTCTCTGTGGATTTGCTTATTAACCATTGGTTTCCCCTGTTTTCCATACATGTATTTCTGGCAGTGATTTCTCTTTCCACTGGGTTTCAAGATCTGGCAACTGTATAAATGGCTGTAAGGGTGCTTTATTTTTTATTATTACTCCACTCTATGGATATATGCTCTGGCTCCATCTACCTCACAAGTCCCCAGCTGCTGCTGTCCACTGAACAAGAGCCCTGAGGAAGTTGCGTGAATGGGACAAGTTCCTACTTTGCTCCTTGTGTTGCTTACCTTTTATTTTTTTTGTGCGCACTGAACCATATTAAACGCTTTACTGTAAATGTCATCCTTGCAAAGCAGAGGAAGATACTATTGGTCCAGGATTTTGGATAGTTTAAATGCAAGAAATGCAGCCTCAAAAGCCAGTTTAATCTTGCCTTGAATGATCTACCTAAGTAATTGGAAAGAAAATATTTAATTCCTAAAATTCAGACCTATCTTTGCCAGTTTGATGTTTGCTGTTCACTAGTATCACCATTAATTTACCATGTTGGTACTCAGAGTTGCACTTAGAAAGTGATTGTTCTAATGAGCCAGAAGCATCATAGAAAGGAAAACCCCTGATCATTTCCTTATGACTTGTTGCTTGGTTTTATCTAAAAGAACTGTACTGAATTGGTGGCTACTTAGGTTTCATCTAATGGGGGAAAGCATAGGCAAGGTAGATGTTTATTTATTTTATTTTATTTTTTTTGTGGGTGGTCTGGTGAATACTGAGTTACATAAACAGGTATTAGGGCAGGGACCTCTCCTTTCTTCATGGTTTGCAATACTGTTGGTAAAAATGCGCTTTAAATTGAGTTCTTACCAGCATCTGGGTGAGATGTTGAATTCTGGCCTGTGGGTTTGGGCTAAACTTTTGTCTTTTGTGAAGTGTTCTCAACTGCAAAAGGAGTGTCTTGTAAGCTCTTCTCATGACAGTTGTAACTGGAGAAAACCTTGAGAATTCAGTAGTTCCTGAAGCTGCTATAAGTAATATATACTGCATCCAGCTTTGGAGTCCTCAGCACAAGAAGAACATGGACCTGTTGGAACGAGTCCAGCAAAGGGCCATGAAGACGATCAGAGGGCTGGAGCACCTCTCCTATGAAGACAGGCTGAGAGAGTCAGGATTGTTCAGCCTGAAGAGGAGAGGACTCTGGGGAGACCTTATAGCAGCCTTCCAGTACCTAAAGGGGCCTACAGGAAAGATGGGGAGGGAGTCTTGATCAGGGAGTGGAGCGATAGGATGAGGGGTAATGGTTTTAAACTGGAAGAGGGGAGATCTAGATTAGATATTAGGAAGAAATTCTTTACTGTGAGGGTGGTGAGACACTGGAACAGGTTGCCCAGAGAAGCTGTGGCTGCCCCACCCCTGGAGGTGTTCAAGGCCAGGTTGGATGGGGCTTTGAGCAACCTGGACTGGTGGGAGGTTTCCCTGCCCATGGCAGGGGGGTTGGAACTTGATAATATTTAAGGTCCCTTCTAACCCAAACCATTCTATCAATTCTATCAATATCAGAACTGAAGGTATAAATTTTTTCCTTGGGTTTCCAGCTTGGATTTACAACCAAACCCCAAAGGGCTGTGTTTTGGATCCAGAGATTTGAATCAACACTCAGTCCCCTTGTCTGATATCTTGGAGGGGATGGTCAATGTTAGTGAGAAGTTGTAGTTCATGACTGATGTAATGCTTACTGTTCTTTGACAGTTGGTTATCAGTTACAGTGAAAGTTTAGGTACATGGACAGGCCCTGGAGAAGAAGCCGTGTTAACAAGGTTATTGTTTTGCAAATGTTTAGAGTAAGATGAGCTTTATCTGTTTAAAGCAATTAGATTGTTGGCAGTCCAATCTATATAAATTATTTCCTTGAGCTCCTGTTGCAGAACAAAACACTGTTTCCCACTCTGGAATCCTGCGCCTTCTTAGGAAAAGACACTTTAAAAAGTCAGAGAACAGTGCCTTTCTGTTTTATTAATGGAGCAGGGTTTAAATCCTGCTTGACCTGTGAAAATCTGAAGACAGTCTTACATGTGTTAGTAACATCTAGATTGGATTAGTGTAATTCTTTGTTTGTAGTTCTGCCAGCATCATCATTCAGAAATTACCGCTTCAAAACACAGTAACGAGAATGATCTCTGGCGCTGCAGAAATAAGCAAACTAAACAATCCAGACATCCCTCTTCAGAGGCTCCCAGCTCTAACAAAATTGGCTGGAACATCTGTTTTCTGTCTTAAACTCTTTAATGATTAGGTTACTAATTGTTTGACTGGGTGTCTGTGTAAGCAGAGACCCAGGCATTTTTGAGTTAATGCTGGACTTCTGGCACTAAAAAACAATATTGAATAGATAAAATACAATCAATTTATGTGAAGCACTTTTTTAATAATGCCTTCTTTGCTGTGAATTTTCTGTGAACGTTTTTGTTAAATTGTTTTCATGTTGATTGCAACTAGTATAGCTCCTCAGCTAATAGTATGGTGCACGTTTTAGGGTTACTATTTTAAAGAGTTGCAGTCCTGCTTTGAGATACCTTCTTAGAGGTATTTGTACACAGACTCAGGAGACATCAAGGGCATGATTTGCTGCTCCTCACTAAGAGAGAACACATATGAAGACTAAAGAGCGTATCTATTTCTGTCCTGTTCATTGCTTTGTAGTGCGGGAGAGAACAAAAGCAAATGCTTAACTTTAACCACATGCTTTGCTAGAACATAAGAAAATGTTCAAATGCTTCCCCATGTACTTTCTGGAATTAGGTTGTATTGAAGCTTTTATGCTTTTCCAAGCTAAATGGGATTTCTGCATATTGTTATGTGCAGCCCTCTCCTAGTGCAAACTTGGTCCTGAGGAATGTTTTCTGGGCTTTCTCATAGCCATAGCATCTTTGCAGGTGAAGACTGAGTCTGGAAGGTGGAAAACATGGAAAAATCACCCACCAAAGAGAATATAATAGCATATGCCTCTGTTTTCTGTGTCGGTTCCACGCACACAAACTGATTCTCTCTCTGTGACTGTCTTTTTAAACAACTGATGCCAAAGGGTAGATCAAGAGTAAGCTTATGGGAAACCTCATTTACTTTCAATAGTATCCTCTCTATTTGTGTTATTGATGCAATTCTGCATCTGTGTCATACAATAAAATGGGTCCGCAGAAGTTTTTAACCTTTCCAGATTTGAAGTCATGGGTGTTTGTGGTGAGCAATGCTAACATGTCCTGTTTGCTCTTAGACAAGAGGCAACAGAAGTGCATGACATGGGGAGTTTCTAACAGGTTATTTATTCCCTCTTGTTCAGGGTTTATCAAGCCACCAGAATGGTGGCAGTTACCAACATTACCAGCATTACCAGTACATTCCTACTTTCCTGTTTCCAAAACATTATCAGAGCAGTGAAACAGGAGGAGTGTAATGCTGCCTGTGTGCTACTACTTTTGATGTTGCTTCTGTAAGATTCTTTTTTTTGGACAGAACTATCGAATACTTCTTTGTAGATCAATCTTCTCCTGCCCAGTTAAGTCACATTTACAAATTAGTCCTTAAGTCTTTTCTGTAACTCTTTTGTGTGGATCAGATAAGCATTTTTTCAAAAGTATTTTTAAAAAGAATTCTGATCTTCTACTAAGGTGTAAGTGGTTTGTACAGAAAGACAAGTAATAGATTACTGGAAATTTGAGTAAAAAGACATAAGGACAGTTCATTGACAAAATATGCTTTACCAATGCCTTTTATTCAGTATCATCATGATTTTAATTCAGCATGATAGATTGCTGCATGGAAAAGTGAAGAATTTCTGTAAAATGCTTGTCCTTAATTTCTAGTTACAGAAGAAACTTTTTAAAATGCTTGAAATGTTTTACCTTTAGGTGCGTTTGGAAATTTTAAATGAAATATTCTATGATTGGAACATGTGAATTCAACAAAATAGGAAATTGTTCTCAGAACAGACCAGCTTCCGTGAAACTCTCCTTGGTTTAGTTTTTGTGAGACCTGGAGAGAGTGTGACCCACCCCAAAATATTCTGGCATCTGGAAGAATCAATTTTAGGAATACAGTAATTTCAGGGAAGGAACTAGAGCCTTATCATTCTCATAAATTATGAGGGGGTAACAAGCACCTCGGCTAATTTACAGTAGTGTCCACATGTATGTTTGTAGTGTACAGCAGATCTGAGACAATTTGAATTTGCTTAACCCAAAGGTTAACACTGTAGGTATTTCTAATAAGCTAATAGCTGGCTGTTTATGTGGTTTGGGGAAGACTGAGGACATAGCACAAGCTTGTTACTGAGCATACACCAGTCCACAGTAACTGCTTGTAACGCATTCCGCAGGACTGAGGTAAGCATGAACAAATTTAATTAAAGCAAATTCTACTGGACGAAATTCTGCTTTCCACAAGAGCTTCCTCCAGAGCAATATTTCCAGAAGAAACTCCACCGGACATCTGGTCCTGTACCCAGTACAGGTGCCTGTGTTGTGTGGATAGGTTGCTGCTGTTCACACGATGGTGAAAAGTGCAATACACACCTCTGTTGCCAACGTGGGACATACTGAGTGGATGAGATACAAGAAATCAAGATGTAGGAAAATCTTAAAAGGTCGTCTCTGAGATGGGAACTTGCTGAAGCACAAAATTGAGACAGATTTCCCAGGTTGCTACAACATCATTCTGTCTCCCAGCACAGTGAAGTACTGTGAATAAGCCACCATAAAGGGCAGAGAAGAGAGGTTAGAAAAAACTGTGAGTGGCTTTATATTAATGTGGCTTCATTGGACATTTTAAGCTCTTTACTTTGTGGCTGTTTTTCTTTAAACATGTGATACACGTTGCCAGCCTTTACTTAAAATTCTATTCCCCGAAACAATGTTAAAATGTTGCAACAATTCAGCTGGGAAATGTACAGTATAATTTCTTTCCTTTTAAGGGTTGAGAGGTCCTTAACTAATGTTTCTAACGGTTCATCTGCTAGGTTCTCACTACCTCAGACTGTGCCTTTTATTTCAAGAGAAATTGCACCAAATTTAATGAAGAGAACATTTTGAAACCAATTTTCAGTATTCTTTTCCTAAAGGGATTAAACTGCAAATGTAAATGTTCACAATAAAGCAATACTCACACATATGATGAAATTTGAGATCCAATCATTCTCTGGCATTCACACACTTGGAAAGAGTTGATTGAAATTAGTGGACCCTTCATGTGCCCCTGCCTTTTTGCTTGATTTGTAACACTATTGAGAGCGTTGAATAGAAATTCCATTGAATTTTAACTGATTTAATCCCTGCAGTAGACAGGTTACAATGATCCTCAATTTGGGGGATGTGGTGGGGGTCGTACTGTAGAACTGCATCAAGGTACAGATGTGAATGACGGTGTGTATTTTCATGGTATTGTGTTCTAGAAACACATATTACAAGAAGCATTTCTGCAAGTGAGGGAGGAAAGGGGGTGGAATTCTCTTTAGTTATGGGATATAGAGACCACAGATTTCTTTATTTTTTTTTCTATTAAAAGTTTGAATTTATTAAAGTAAGGGAAAAGAAAAAAACATACTCCCAGCTGGAGTGAGACTTTAGTTATGGGATATAGAGACCACAGATTTCTTTATTTTTTTTTTCTATTAAAAGTTTGAATTTATTAAAGTAAGGGAAAAGAAAAAAACATACTCCCAGCTGGAGTGAGACTACACATCTTTTTGGTGGGGAAAAAGCATTTTCTTTTCAGAACTAAAATGTTCTGACTGAAATATTTAATACAGCACTGGATTTTGTTTCTTGCTTTTGGCACTTAAAAGGCAATTCTCTTCCATGCAAACTGCATGGGTGTCTGACAGGAACTTGTAAGGAGGCTTGTTTGTCTTCAGTAGCCTATCATTTTTGAACGAATAAACATTTAAGGATATCTAGCCAACCAACCAGGGAGGGTCTAGGGTTTTGAGATTTTGAATACAAAACTGACTCTGATGGCAAGCATTGACAAGCATTGCAAGTGACAAGTGGCAAGCATTGACACTGAAGAATTTCCCAAAAGACTTGGTGTCCCATAAACCAGAGATGGTATGGAAAGAAGTTGATGATGAAAAGGCTGGTTGTTGTTATGGACCCTGAGGATGGTTCACAAAAATTATTTTTAAAATGTTTGTATTGATAAGAAAAGCACCTAAAAGAAGCCTTGGAGGTTGATCATGAGCGATTTGAATCACTCCAATATTGATTGGAATAATAACCATGCAAAATCCAAGGAAGGCAGGCTTTTAGAGCTACTCTAGTGTAGAGCTGCTTTCATAATGTAATTTGTTGAATGGTCAATATAGCCAGAGGATATTTGGACCTAATCCTTGGAAATGAATCAAGTGCTTTATGATTTAATAAGGCTGGAAAATGGGTACTAGTTGTATTTGAGTAAAACCTCCTAGTGCTATCATCCAATTTGAAATACTTGTTAAGAGAGAGCACTAGATGAAGCAACACGAAAGTGACTTTGAGAGACTGTAAAATGCCCTGAGGTATTTGGATTAGAATTCATCAGTTTACAGCAAAGAGCGGGACGGCAGTCGGAGGGATTGCTGCTGATGTTCATCCCAATTGCATTGAATAGGTGTGTGGGTAAAAGGGCAGCAGATACCCTTGTGGGAAAACGGCTCAAGGCAGGATGTAAGCAACAAGTGTGCAGCTTTCAACGTACAGCTGGCTGTATAAACAAATCTGTTTTAAAGATAATTAAGAGTAAATATGAATACTGAACACAGAGAGCTGTGTGGTACACTCTAACCTGAGGTCAAGGGTTTTCCAAATATACTAACAGTGATGTGTAGGTATGTGGGGAACTGATTCCCTGGGGAGCTGGGGACAGAGCTGAAGATGGAGAATGAAGAAACAGCTGACACTTGTTTTAGTTGAAAAAGCAAAACAAAGATTGTTTATTTGTGGTTTTTTGGTGGTTTTTTTTGTCTTTAAAGAGAAAGAAGAGAAGAAATGTGGGTCTGTCAAGGAGATTGAGTGAATTTGCTAAAATTTGAAGGAGTGAGCTAAGACAAGTAAACAGACCAAGTAGCAGGGGACATGCTCATCTAAGTGTAGGTACTGTTCAAAGCTGGGGGGAAGGGAGGAGAAATGTCTCAGTATTAAAGGAAGAAGAGGCAACAGATGAAGCCTTTAACTGTGTTAGGTTAGTATGTTTGTATTTTCTAAAATTAGAGAAGCAACAAAAACCATTGAATTTAAATGTCATACAGTAACTGATTTAGTCCCAAGTGAGGAGCAGGGCATATTGCACCACTTTTGAGCAAAGAATTTACTATTTTTTTCCCTTGAAAATAATTTAATATTTTTTCCTTGGAAAGTTCCTGAGCCTTTGTCCATATTGGCTAAATAATCTGTGTGTTCCTCTGTTTGTAGGGATAAAGCTTTATCCAGTCTTTCTGCTTTTCTCTTACATGATTCAAGAAAGAATAAATTGTGATACTAATTATTCTTACATGTGCAGACCCATGGCCCAAGCAGCCTGATTCTGGTCTGAGTATTTGTAATCCTTTGTGTGGATGTGAAGCAAACAGTAAGAACCAAAGATCACCTTGTCTAACATATTGTGTAATAAGTGAAAGAAATACCACACGCTGTGGGGAGAAAGAAGAAGGGTCACCCTGTAATGCAGTCATGGGTAGTCTGACATTGAGTTTAGGTGTACCTGTCTTATGTTTAGACTTTCGTAAACCAGAAGTGTCAGGGATGTTATGGCTTAGTCTATGAAAACTAATCTGATTGTAACATCTTTGGAGAAATGATGTTTTCTTTCTAGTGTCTGTCAAGTTTGCCTCACTCCTTTAGCATGATTAAAATAGACAGGATTTCTAGTCAGGTGAAATCCTGCTTATGTTGGCTGTCAACAGAGTAAAGCAAAACAACGTCAGAGCAGTTGTTTGACGTGCTCAGTACCAAACCGTGTTTCGGCAGCAATGAAAGATAACTGATTGGGTTGCACAAGCAATAGTCTCCCTGATGGCACCTGTTACCTACACACACTTCTGTACTTGGCAGACATTGGTACAGAGGCAAAAACCAACCCTAAACCACTTCAAAATTTCAAACTTAAAATGCTTTTGTTTCAGATGGGAAGATAATGCTCTCAGTACTCACCCTGAAGTTTCTGAAATTCTTAAAGGTTTTTCCACTTGACTATCCCTTGGAAACTCTTTAATTTGCTTGCACTAACCCTTTAAATTTTGTGTACGCGTTAGAGAAGCGGTATCTTTTATTTGTTGAACATAAAAGGCTGGTTACATAAAGTATATTTTTCCATCAGATCTCATGACTGCTACCTGATTTTTATCTCAGGCTAGTGGAAAAATGTGCTTTCTGGGGTAATGGAGCAAACTAGGGAGTATGTATTGAAGGGAACAGTCATGCTATACTGACCAGGAATAGTATTTGGTGGACCAGCTATAGAAATCTCCCTGAGGGCATCAGCCTAGTTTATGACTGTAGTTAAAAATAAAATAACAGGCAAAATGGATACTCACATCAATTTGTGGAAGCCCAGAATATGGCTAGAAATGTGATCATTTCTGTACCACGTACAATTTCTCTATGTTTTTATATATTATCTACAGATTGAATCATATTTTGCTGTAGAAAAATGCAATGATTTTTGAGAGAGGATGACAAAGTAGTAATCAGCATGATACCCAGTCTTGACTGTCTTTTGAGGATAGATTACACTATAGATTTGGTCTATTTATTCCTATAGCAGGAACTTGTGTGGGGTTTTTCTTGTTGGTTGTGGGTTTTTGGTTTTTGTTTTTTTTAAATTTCTTGCATAACATTTGCTGTAATTTGCTGTTTAAGTGACAGGTAACACAGATTACCAATTCTGACTTGTTTTAGTAAAATAACTAATTAACTTGTTTTAAGCACCCTTTCCTATGCAACTGTGTTCACCAGGAATGAAAACTGCATTTGATATTACTAAGGAAGGTTTTTATTTGCAGTTGCAAAAATGCAAGCACTACTGATCAGCTAATCAAAAGATACTGCAGTGACCTCAGGAAACTGAAGTGTGTAGAGACCTCACGCATGTCTTAATAATGGAAAATCACTGAGTGTTAAAGGAAATCTCTGGTTCTGCAAATATTAGTATTTTGACAGCACCCTACACTTATGCCAAGCCCTGTCACCGTTGTCTGTATGAGTGCAACAGTCCAGCAATGTGCTTATAGAGCCAGGGTGCATATAAGCAGAGAATAATAGATATGTCAGGCTGGAAGGGGCTTTGAGAAGTACCTGAGCCCAATGCTCTGCACTGACACAGTAGGGTTCTCCTTTGCAGCTGGTAAAAATCTTCAGGCACATATAGAGACAGTATAGGAGATTATATGACCTCTCTTGGCAGCTTTATTCTAGTGTGTCACTATCTTTAGCGGCAGAACTTTTTTCTTAGACCTCAGACTGAATCTTTTAGATGCAATTAAGCTGATTCCTCTTGTTTATGCTAGTAAACACATGAAGATAATTGGATAATTGACTCTCCTTTTAAAAATATAATTTATTCATTCCTGGAAGACTTGGGAAATGTTTTGACTTTGGTTAAAGGGCACAGATGAAATATGTCAGAGAGAAAAACAGTGAAAGTAACTTAGTGACTGGAATTATTTTTCATTCCATAGTTGAAACTAGATGTTTTGTCATGGTATTCTTAATGCTAACAGTCCATTTCCCTAATGGAGCAAGGTAAAGTGGTCAGCTTGTGCACAATTTTGTAATTACATATGGGAATATTATGTTGACAAACAAGAACTTATTGCTCCACCAGTATTTTGAAGTACCATCTACTTTTCACAATGAAGCATTTATAAAACAGACTGTATTTCCAGAGCATTTCATTTTTGCATGACTAATTGCACATTATAAGTTACAATGGCGATTTCTTTCCCTTGAAAGATGATGCCCATGTCTCTCACCCCATTTGCCTGGAGACAGTTAATGAAAGGAGACCATTTGAGATACAACTTTATTCCAAAGATCATCTGCAGCCGTGGTGATAAGAATATAAATAATTTCAAGAGGTTTTAAAGAAAAGGCAAACAAACTCTGTTTTGTCAAAAGACAGTCTGATAAACACACTCCCAACTCTGACTTCTTCTAAGGCCACTCTTTGCAGACAAATGTGTTTGCCAATAAAACAATGTTGATTCTTTTGGGGGTCTTATGAGTAATGACTTCTAAAACACTGGCTCCCAGCACCTGGGAAAAATGTTCCATGAGGAGGACCATCTGTAGTTCCCTTATTCCATATACTGTCTTCCTAAACATCTGCCAGGGAGACAATGCATATATAGATTTATCTCCAAACTTCCCTAACTGCCAGATATTCACTTAAATGAATGGGTAACAAGAGCCACATAATTTTCTTACCACTGAATGGCTGGAAAACATTAAACTGAACTCATGATGGATAATATATAATAGAAAATGTATTTCTGTAGTTTTTGGAGAAAGAATCTAGCCTACTAAAATTAATCAACTCTTCAGAATTTCAAGACAAATGTCTTGATAATACAGTCTCACAGAAGAGCAATAGCTGTTTCGTAGCTACACTCCTTTCTGAATGATTCCTCTCTCCCCCTTCTTTTTTTTATCCTCTTTGGTTAGGTTCTGACTTTTGCATTTTGTGTATTTTCCCTGCTGTAAGCATGAAACCCTTTTTTATTTGATTTGGAGCAGTAATGTGTGATTGACTGGACATGCTGCTTTATTATTGCAGAGATGACTAGCCCTCTTGCAAGGGATATACAAGAAGCGATATTTTAATGCAAATAGAGGCAATCTAAGAATCTGATTAAAATTTTCATTCCTGTAACAGTATCCTATGTGTTAGTGTTAATTTTATTTTCTGTTTAATCACAATTGAAAAAGGACTTGCACATCTAATTTCTCAAGAATTTCAGCTGAAAGGTCCAAGTCTGGCACGTTTTTCTTGGCTGGGCACAGCAGGGATTGTTTCTAAGCGATCTGCTAAAGGAGCACATACTGTGTTAAGATGTGATGTAGCATAAAGTGTGGAATATCCCTTTTGAGACTGTGTTTTAAGAAAGAGGTGACAAAACAGGAGATGAGAAGAGTCCATGGGAGTCAGCATAAAGAGCAAGTAAACATGGCTGATGAAGGAAGGCTGAATAGGTTTCTTCCATTTTTTGAAGGACAAGATTGAGATGAACTTTAACATGCCATGGTGCACTTTGTTAGGCTCTCTAGTTGGGGCAAGGTATGTGGGTGGGTGAAGTGAAATCATGTAAGGACTAATAAGTGTCAAATAAATATTGCACATAAGATGCCTCCCTCACCCCAAGAAAAAATAATTGTCCTCTTCCCTGATGTGAATTAGCATAACCCATCAAAGTAATTTGTTTTTGAGTTTGGGCTGAGAAATGCCCTTTACCTCTTTACTAGTTTGTCATGAAGCTTCGTTTTGAACTCCGACCTGGAGGTCACAGCTGGGATAAAGCCATTGTGCTGGTTGTTGCACCTGTACAGTGAAAACATGTATCCTGAAGGTGATCGCAAAGACATAAGACGCTCAGGCCAGACAGGAAAACTGATGTATCAGGTCAGTGAGAGAAGGAACCTGAATTTGGGGTTTATCATTTTTGCCTTTTGAAGATTGCGGCAATTTTTAAACCAAAGTTTAATTTGGCACATAAATTAATTTGTATTGTATGTTGGGGGATCAAGAGTGCTCCTGGTTTGAGTGCGTGTTCAGTGTGAAGAGAGCTCTGATCTGTTCTTGGTAGCACTGGTGTAGGCTTCGGTCATAAGTGAGCTTAAGCCCTTTCAAAAACAGACTGTAAATAACTCCCTTTCTGACTTTACCTTGACAGTGCACAGTGTTAATTTATTTCTTTAGTTTGCTGTTTAGTTTTTATAAGCCATAAAACAACATGAAAATCACAAGCTGCGAGTTGATTGGATTAATGCACCAAAACGTGAACTCTTGATCTTAGTCGTTAATGGAAGTGTTAAATGCAAAAGAGAAAAGAGGTGATGCCTAAAAAAAAACTGAGTGTTGGAAGAGACTGGAAAAAACAGCCATTTAAAGAGCTTTCCCTGAGCATCGGGGAATATAGTGATTCTCATAGGAGGCGATACTAAGAAAGAACCAAAGATATGCCTGGAGCCATATTATGGTTATCCAGCCTTGTAAGGATTTGCATTTATTTTGTGAGCAGACGATGGGTCTTTTCTATTGAGTACAACAGAAATCTCTAAAGAGATTGTGTGTTAAATATTTTAGGATGATTGTCAGAACTTAGAGCTTTGTTTTCAGAGCTACCATGTGCTGTTCTGTTGGAGATGAATTGCTTTACTGCTTGAACTCTAAGTTATGTGTCTTGGTCCTGAAATCGGGATTTTTTTTACCATGTTGGTTTTAACTATTGAAAAGATCATTCTAAACCTCATAGGCTGGAGTGAGTATTTGATTCTTTTCTGAGTAACAAGTTATCTAAAAGCTGAGTTAGTTATGAAATAGAAATTAGTTGCTGGGAAAACAAAGCATACTGTTTCGTGGAATGGAGAGGGAGGGAGAATTGTGTGCTCTTCAGTGACCTTCAGTACATCACATTCAATTGTTTCCAACACTGTTTATAATTCTATATTGGTACATGTTTAGAGGGAAAGAAACATATAGGACTTGCTGTAATGGATTAGATTAATTGCCCATTTAGTCCAATATCCTGTTTTCAGTATTGGACAGTACCAGATGGATGGAAAATACATGAGAAATCTCACAATGCAGCGTGTCTAGC
Organism: Limosa lapponica baueri; assembly: GCA_002844005.1. NCBI lineage: Eukaryota > Metazoa > Chordata > Aves > Charadriiformes > Scolopacidae > Limosa > Limosa lapponica. Next base: position 184,741 of record KZ505867.1, read on the forward strand.
TTCTGTCAGTCAATAGGTTAAGCCTTGGAATGTGAAGCTTTGTATTTATTATCAGTCTTCTTTTTTTTTAAAAAAAAATCATGCTTGATGTGAATGTTTTCTCCAGACTCTTGTCTCAAATAGGGAAGCAGACTGCAGTAATAGGTTTATTCCCTTCAGACCAGGAGGCTGTCTTTTCACTGAGACAGAGTGGCTCCCGGCTCCCCCGTGGGAAGGCAGAACTCCCCCTTTTCCTGGTGACCATCAGTGTGGTCTCATCCATACAGAGCTGCTGCTGATTGTCTCAATCCTATAGTCAGTGTTTAGATGAAGTCCCATAATGGATGACACACAAAAATGCAAGGCAGATAGAGAGGATATGTTATTCATAATATCTGTGCATTGGCTGACACCTGGAATTTTGAGTAAGTTATTTGATGAATAACAATCCTGGAGTTTCTGACAAAAAGCAAAAGAAAACTCCTTAAGTGTGTGTGTGTGTGTCACATTTAACTATGTATTGAACAGAGGAAGGCAGCTGAGTCTCCGCTTGCATGGTGGCAAGTACCCAAATCAGCACAAATATTGAGGACTGAAGAACCTAGAATGGGTGGCCTCAGAGGTTTTTTGTTCCATCTGCATTAGACAAATCTGATGTTTCTCACCTTCTCCAGTTAAACTGGATGCTGTAGCTACACATCACATCCATCCTTGGTGTACAAAGTTCACTTCCACACTTGCTTTATAGCAGAATTGGATACATTGACCTTGGCACTGTGATCTTTTCAAGGCCAATATAACTACAGTGAGCTTTTAAGGCACACTTGAGAATTGTTCAGTGGAGACAAAAAGCGAACTCAAAGTTCCATGGAAAAAGCTTGCCTTATTATACAGAAGCTGCGGAAAAAAAGGTAACTTTAATTTACCTTTTATTTTTTTCAAGGTCTCTTAGCACTTCACTTAAATTCACATATAACATAATACACCAGATTTTTATGGTAGCAATATTTATAGTTCAAATCATTAACATCCCTACAGCAGACATAGTACCTAATGAAATAGGCTGAGCAATGTCTTCTTTGGGGCCAGGCTGACCAGAAATTCTAGCAGGTTGTGGTTGTACCAGGGCAGAAGCCAAAAGGGCAGGGCTTTTTTGCTCCCATATTTTGTAGGGCAATTCACTGCTCCGTCCTTAGATAACTTCTTAGTTCTTCTGTGGTTGGCACGAAGGCCAATTCAGATGAGGGCTGCTTCTTCACTCTTCATGGGAGCTTCTGGGAGGAACACACTGTTTTCTGTGATCTAGAAAACCCTAGTGAAGACCCACATGCCTTACTTCTGGTTATCTTTGCCATGCTGCAGAAGAAAGCCCTGTGTGCTACTGTCAGCAGGATTAGTTATGGAGAACTTCGCGTGAGCAGACATGGGAAGAGCTGGTTTATATAGAGATGCTAAATAGATGCCAGTAATTCCAAAATGTAAGAAGTATGTGTCATCCAAAATGGAAAACAGTAGCAAAATGCTCACTATAAAAGAAAAATAATCAGTAAGTTAAATCTTTGTTAATAATCTGCTATTATAATACTAACCAAGAAAACACAAAAGCACAAAGGATATACAAAAGAAAGAAAGAAAAAAAAGCAGATGAGTTAGGTCTCGAACAGATTAAAAGAATCAAATTGCTTCCTGGGATTAACTCTGTGTGTTCAAGAATGAGTATGCCTCATGGTGAGATTCAACTGTATAACAGCATTTATTTATTTCATGGAGCATCCAGAATGTGCTTACAACGTGGTGCTAGAAAGCTCTTTTGTATAGGCTCAGACAACAAGCAACTGCAAATCGATGCTAAAAAATTGGAGGGTCTTACTACAGAGTAAAGATAGTGATCCCCATATTCAAGTTTTCCTGAGACATGCCATCAGCAAAGACTTCTCCTTTCTTTCTCTTTTTGACAAGCGTTAGCAACTTTGAAATGCAGCAGAGGAAAAGCCTTCTAGCTGTAGAAGTTTCTCACCCTTGTTGCAGGAACTGTTGCTGGGGTTTGGTTAGAAATTGAGCTTCGATTAGAACTGAAATTTGGTTAGAACAGCACAAACAAGTGCTGTTTCTCCCGCTGTGTATTCCGGAGGACAACAGTGACATCGCAGAATGTCCTGCAGAGTCTCCTCTGCCCTGCATAGCCTACGAGGAGAGCAGTGTGCCTACGGACACCCTGCAGAAAGGTTGCAGTGGGAACAACCGGGAGATGCCGGGGACAAAGGCGGAGTGTTACAGGAAGCTGTTGAGACAGGAAAACTGGGTTGGTCTGTCTTCCCTGTTTTTTTCCATCTTCATAGCGTGGCATCTAATCCCTGCTGTCTAGCTTCACATTGTGATCATGTCTTATCCTGGCAATTAGTGTGACTTGTCCTGTGACTCAAGCAAAAGAAGTTTCTGCTAATGCATTTAGTGCAAATGTTTACAGCTGAAGTGTCATTACAATAGGTTTTTAAATGAAATAGCTAAAATGCAAAGACTATAGCATACGATTGTGATGTGCTGTTTTAAGGTATGCAGACAGTTGCTAAATAGAATAACTCAAATTTGTAATAACATTACCAATTCTCTAGTGGCTGCTGATATGTTGGAGAGATTCTTGGCCTTGTTCTGATGAGGGCAAAGCCCATTTTTTGCAATGTTTATAAGGACTGTGGCTGTTCCATGTTCCAGGTGTGGAGGTAAGGGCAGGTTATTGGTTTAGCTGGTTGGTACACAGCACTGTAAGGAAAAAAAATGAACAGCTGAAGGCAAAAAAACTAACAGGACCTTTTTAATATTGTTTTGTGATAAAATTCAGTCTGAAAGGTAGTGTTCTTGTGGCTTTGCTTAGTAAGATTTGTGAGACGATATTTATCTGTCTGGTCATGTAGTACATACTATAGTCTTTGGAAGGTCTTCCAAGGAAGACTTATGGTAAGTAATATATTGGCAGCAGGATACCAGCATACGGAGCAATACCTCTGAAGCATCATCCAGAATAATAGACTCAGGTGTCAGCTGAGCAGTTTAAATAGTTGCTTTCATATGTCATTATTCTGAAGTTGAATATGGATTCAGTTATTATTAATTGTAGTATTCCCCAGTTACTGATTTGGCTCGTCTGCTGTGTCACCCATCGGTAATGGAACTTGTGCTGTGATAACTGAGTCATGACTAAGAAATACACACAGGTGTCACAAGTCTTAAGTTAAACCTAATCTTGCAGAACACTGAAGAATATTCCAAGTGTCGTCTTGAAATACATGAGCTAGAGAGCAGAGGCATTAAGCCAGATTAGATAGTGATGTCCAGATAAATTTAAGTGATCTCTAGCGGTTAAAAATGAAACGTGCCCACTGAAACTTCTGAAAAGATATTCCTAACTATGTTCTTATATTCTGTAACCATTGATTTGAACACTAAATCCAACAAAATTATTCAAAATTCAGGGTTGCCAGCTCCTTTTTCCTCCCCCCTCTGTCTATAAGGAGTTGTATGTTAACTGATTGAACTCCTCTTTTCTGTTCATGAACAAATGCCACAGAAGCCATAATTACTCAAGTATGATTTGACAGAGTCTGTGTAAAACTGTTGCATCTTTTTTCTAGAGTGTACTCTGCATTATGCCTTCTTTGGGTAGCAGAAAATGGATTCTTTTGATTAGGCAGATCAAATGTCTGCTGAGACCATATGAACATAATGCTGACTGCAGGCAGGATTTACCGTGGGAGCTAAGAGGATGAAAGACCCCTACTACTACTAATTGGCATAACCTACCCACTCTGGGCTATACGAAATGATATTCACCACATGGCTCTCTAGTCCTTGCCCTTCAGACTGGGACTGTTCCCAGCCTTGCCTACAGGAGACTCTTGGGGCAAATGTATGCATTTATAATTCTTCTTCTACGGCTGTTCTGTAATAACCTGTGCTTTGGAGAACAGTCTTGTCAGTGAAGGTTGTAGAGGCAGAACACTTTAAGGAAGTGGACAAAGAAGGGCTATGAGAATGGTCAAAGCAAAATTAACTGAGGAGAAACTAAAATCTGATCAGAAATGATTGGAGTTTGAAAAGTGGTGTGGAACACACATAGCAAAAACCCCTCTGAATGCTGGGGTTTTTTTGTATCTTCAGTCTGCTGCTTCAGCATCAGGGTATCTAGTGACGGGGGCTGATTTTGTATCAATCACCACAGCTTTCTTGCAGTGGGGACAGTATGTGTCATTGTAGCTATAAGAAATTATTCCTACCAGGACAGAAATAATGGTTTATAGTACATCAACTTTGTTTCAGGATCACACAAGACAAAATTTACATGAGCCCTCGTGACAGATAGAAAATGAACCGTAGGTGCTGCTGTACTCATGGTAGTTGAGACCAGACTGGAATATTTTTTTAGCGTGAAAACGCTCTGATTTCTAGGGTTTCTTTGCAACTTGGAGCTGGCATTATTTACTTCAAAAAGCATTTCGTAACTGGCTCAATTAATTAATAAAAAAGTGTCTCAGATCCTCCTGTAAACATTTAATCTTTGGCTAGCTCCAAGGGCAACTACAGTACATAGTGAGTTAGAGAGGTCTCGGGCTGCCCCAGCACCTCAGATCCTGCGCAGAGAGATGCGACAGAATTAGATGCATGCAAAGAGTAAACTGGGTTTTTATTTCTGGCTGTTTCAGTAAAAGCTATGGATCTGGTTGAGAAGTTTTCAGCAAGACTCTGTAACAGGTTAATGCTGTTTTTTAACTGAAAGTTATTACAAATTAACCTAGCCATGAAAAGAGACAGCAGTGAGTGACAAGCTTTTTATGAAAAATTTCTTCAGAAGGATCTGTACAGTCCAGGGTTACATATGTTGAAAAGCACTAGATCATAAAGACACAACTGATATTTGCACACCATGGGCCTCAGAAGACGCCTGCTGAAGTCAGTTTTTAGTAAAATTCAGCTGGTTTTGACTAGGAGCTCTAGAATCAGAGGAAGCTGCAGTTTTGGTCCTTCCTTCTCAAAACGGTGTAGAGAAACTGAGTGCACAAGCAAAGATTCTAGGATAGTTTCTTAGGAGAGATGATTTAAAGACCAAATATATTGATGTCTGATAGAGGGGATTTGAGATGTGAGGATCATGCAGGGAAGCAGGTACCCGTGTATGGAGACTTGGGTATTTTCAGGAGGAAGAAGAACCTTTCACTGCAGCACAGGGAGGTTTCCTATAACTTGGAGTAATGGAAGAAAAAGAAAAATGGAGGAAGTAGCAAGAAAAAGGTTTCACAGTGAAAGAGATCAGAAACTGTCCCACAGTGTTTCAGGAGAAACACTGGTATCCTCATCCTATGGGATATTTAAAACCCAAAAGCTCCTGGAAACAACAGTGGGGAAGGTTGCTGCTCTGACACAGAGTGAGGAGCTGAAATAAATCCCTTTTATTTATCCTGCTTGGAAAAAACAAGTTGTATTTCTGCATCCCAGGCTGATAGCAAAAAAACCAGAGGACCTAGGAAAATGCTGTCAGTGAATAAATTTGATTGGCACTTTGAGTGTGAAAACAATGATATCACATTTTAAAAAAAGATGTTTGAGAAAGGAACCGCTCCCATAGAAAAGCTCTTTAGATAGATATATGGATCTGCTTCATTTTTGAATAATGTTTCAAAGACTGACAACTTGGACATATGTTGTGGCTCTGACTGCTGGAAACTTTATCTATTGTTGGAGTACCACAGCGCTGGACGTAAGGTCGCAGCAAAATCGGACTCGGTCTTAGCACTGTCAGTTATTATAAACCTCGGCAACAGATGAGATTCAAATGTGATTTCAGTGAACCTAGAGCTGCAGTTTCCAGTAAACTTATTATTTGAAGTCTATTAGCAGTTCAATGAAAGCGGGAGTGTAGCACAAAACGCAATACCTGAAAACCTTATTAGAGAACCAGTTTTGTAATTCATGGTGAGAAGAGCATTTCTTCGAAAAGCGAGGAACTATTTTTAGCACCTGCACAAAATTCAAAAGCAAAAGAGATTGATACAGCATGTGCAATTAAACAATCAAATCTAGTGCTTAATTAAATTGTTCAGTTATAAGATGCCACGCTTCCTAAAATCTCAGAAATAATTATTGATCATCAAATACTCTGCCACTTCTGGGTTTGTCATCAGCTGGAACTGGTGAATTATTCATGGATTTCGATTTAATACAGTAAATGCTCTTTCTGGTGATCAGTATCTGTGTCAAATGTCTAAATGTAAGTTGTTTTCTTTCTTGTTGTCTCAGTACAAGCCCTGGCTTGCTCACACTGCATGCTTGTCACTCCAGAGTAGGACAAGTCCCGCAGTCTTTTCCCAGTCAAAATACACAATAGCTTCTCTGGAAGGTGGTGCATGAAAAAAGATGGGTTTAGGGTATAGAAATTAAGTATTTTTTTTTTGTTTGTTTCGGTTTTTTTTTTACTTCAATAAGCTAAACAGGAGAAGGTAAAAATCCTTCACAATCAAGTTTCCTTGGAAGAGAAAAGCCAACAACTACTGCTTTAATTTACCACCACATTTGCATATTTTACATTATAGTTGTGCAAACAGGAGAGATTTAATCCTGCCTGTAAGCATATCTTCATAAATGCATTATAAAGCCTTCCAGAAAGAATAAAATCAGCTGAAAATATATAGCCCTTGGTAGGCATATCAAATTTATTACTTCTCCATTCAGTGAATATTTATAATCGGCACGTATTTGCACTCCTTGGTAAGAGCATTTTAGCAAACTTTACATTTAAAGACCTTTTTTTCTTCCTTATGTCAATTGGGACTTTTATGTCTGAGCCAATACACGTGAGGACGTTTGTCTCTGTGTGCACGAGGAAAGAACCACCAGTCAGAGAATGAGCGCAGGTCTAATGAACTTCATCAACTTTTTTCAAATTTACTTGGAGGAGTTTTGTCTCAGTGCTTGGAATCAATGTTAAGGTGGGACCTGTTTGCATACAGTGACTGCAGCAATAGTTTCTGTGGTGAAGTAGAGCATGGTTTATTTTAGCTCTATGATATTACTCCTTGCATTAAAAGTGCCAAAGCAACTATACTGAGACAGAGAAGGAGCCTTCCCCCTTTCCCCAGAGGTGCTGCAATACCTCTGTGAATGATGTAACTCCTATGAAACTAAACTTTAGGAATAATATTATTCTTGTTAAGCAAGCCCTTTGATTTCTGGAAAGACAGATGAGGGTTTTGACATGTCCATGCAGCCTGCAGATACTTTATATGGATGTTGAATTTGCGAAATTCCATCCACTGAGGGACTGTAATTATCTCTTTGTTAGAGGCGCTCTCTCTTCTCCCTGTGAGGTTTGAATGGGTTCAGACATAGGTGGGATACGTGGACCATTCTAACACTGTTGATTTTGAAGTGAAAGAGGGCTGTTAGGGAAACACGAAAGGTGTTGCTGTCTTCCCTGACTCCTCTGGCTCTGTGTGGACTATTGCAGAACTAAAGTAAGGAGATGAAATGTAGGAATGAGGCATACATCTAGGATTCCAAAACAAAGAATTAGGGCTGGGCTGAGTGACAGGTTGTTGTTTTATTTCTGTCAGGGAGATTTATGAGGAGGCATCTTTCTCCTTTGGTTGTGCAGTCAGTTTTCATTGTTGCTCCCCGCTGGCTTCTTCAGATAGTTGCCTGCATGTTGTGTACCCAGCTGATGTATCTGTTGTCAGTCAAAATGTTGGATAGAAGATCTGTGAGGGATCAGGTTGAAGACACCAGTATTGAGAAAAAACTTATTTTTGTCCAAAATCTGTGAATGGCAGTATTTCCCTTTACATGATAGAGCCACTCTAAAACTGCTGTCACAGACCTCCTGCAGCTGCTAAGGTGGGATACAGGTGGCTTTCTTCACTATATTCTCCAAAGAAATTTCACTTGTTTGGTCTACTGCATATGTGCTTGATGTCTTTCCAGATACACCACATCTATGATGGCTGAGGGGTCAGGAAGCTCACAACACTGTTGTGTGAGGAAGCTGGAGCAGAAGGTAACAAAGCCGGCACTTGCTGCTACGCCATTAATATGGAGCATAAAATACAGCTTCGGGAGATCACATGCCTGTCCTGGAATTTCTGCAATATGCTGGCAAAGCAAGGTTCTTGTGAGTATATCCTTAATGCTGCTCTAACCCTCAATTGCTATCAAGTTCTTGTGCAAATTTGTATTTGGAATAGTGAGTGATAGAGCTTAATTCTTCTCAAAATAGAAAATGTATCTTAAAGAAAAAGAAGGCATCCACTTGCTTTTTTGCTTTGTTTGAAAACCTTTGTTTTCTTTCTACAAGTGGAAGTGTGTTCATCACAAGTGAGAATGTGTCTAGGCCAAGTTACAGCATTTGACTTCAAAGTATCGTTCCAAAACAGACAGCCACTTAGATGTCTCCCTGTAAACAAATAGGCAGAAAACCAAGATTTTTTTAAAGAAAATCATCACAAAGGAGAAATGGCTTAGACATTGCAGTAATCCAGGGTGCTTTGTCTGCTCTTCCTGTGGAGAACTTTATAGCTTGTTTACTATGCTGAAATCTGTCTCTCACTTTACCAAATGCTTCTCAAGATGTTGACTTTGTCTAACCATGTCCCCTTCATTCTTCACTGTTTTTTATTTCTTTTTCTGCCAGGATTCTAGACTTTTGTTTGCATGTTTGCAATATGCCTCCTTTGTAATTTTTTTTTTCCCAGCATAGTTTTCTATTTCTGCCTTCTAGGCTAAGAGGTCATTGCCAAAGCTGGTAGGCTGCGCAAAAATTTTGCCTCCCCTCCATGAACAAGGAGATAGTAATTACGCCCAGATACTGGTTCAGTGGGGAGTGATGGTGGAGATATTCAAGTAGCCTCTTCTTTGTTGTAGTGTTTGATATCCAGTATCAGATATTTGAGGCGTAATAGGTGGCTTAGAGTTGGTGGATCAACAGCAGTGATGAGTGTTGTGACCAGTGGAGTCATCATATAGACATATAAATATGCTGTACCTGAAAGACACAAAATGACATATGTTAGAGTTATAAACTGGCAACAAATCTCTGGCAAAGTCAGCAATGGGTTTTGCTGTCTCCCAGCCGCTGTTTTGCAGTTGTTTGTGGTGATGTTGGCCTGGCTGCTCTAGAGAAAGCAAGCTATTATTATCTTAAATGTATGGCTAGTGAATGGGTCCGTGTGAAAACAGACTTTGAGCAGATCTGTGTTGCTTCTAAACCTGTCTGCCCTGAGAGCTGTGCTGGTTTTCAAAGGGACTCCAGATTATTTTATGAACTGCAATCTTTTGTTCCTTATGATGCTCGGGAAAGTTAACAAATATCCCTTATGTTCATTCTTTTATGCCAGGGTGAACTTCTTTAAATTCTTGTGAATATTCAACACTAAATTGATTTCATTTTAGGAATTATTATGGTTTGCACAATAGTTATAGGTATTTCACTAATCTTTTTAAGAATTCAGACTAAGGTCCCAGGGTTGTTGGCTCATCTTTGCTTACAAACCTGGTGTGCAGCAGTGACTGATGGACTAGCCTCTGCTTCCTGGAATTGTTCAATGTGATGAGTGTTGTATTGTTGTTTAACAAATGAAGACTCCTGATGGCTATAGAAACTACAGATAACACACTTAAAAGATATAGAATACCTGTGGTTGAATGCGACTGTCTCTTGTGAATATAGTAAGGAGTGCCTGATTTCAGCGGATCAAGATTTGAAAAGTGCACAACCTCACTACTAACAGCAGAACAAGTCAGAGTTCAAGGGAGTATTTGAAATAAAATCAATACAACTGTAAACTGCAGGCCTGTGAGCTCAGATAGGTAAGAGGTTTTGTTTCTAAAGTCCATTTTTTCAGGGCAAATGTCATCAATAAAATAAAAAAATGGGCTTATTTCTGCAGGGAATTCAGTTTTCATAGTGCTTTTTCATGCAAAATCCCCCGATATTACAGCAAACGTGCTAATGTGACAAAAAAGTTGAGGGGTATGAAATTATCCAAGCTAAAACAAGGCAAAAAGCTCTGAATTCAATGACAAGCGATCACAATCTGATGCCTGCCCCATTGGGATAGCACGGCCAAGCCACATGGCAGCTGCTGGCCAACATCTGGCTTCTGTTCTCCAGCCTGACAATGCAGGTGCTCCTTTACAGCTCCTTCCATGAGAGCTTTCCTCTGGCGTGAATCCAGGACGGAGTGCAAATGTGCACCTTTGGCTTTTCAGTGAGATGCCTCAAGTATTCTGGCCCTGGTATACAAAAACTGCTATTGTGACTTCAGCCTGGTGATGGCTTGAGCTTACTGTTATTTTGTCTGTACGTTTGGGTTTGGAAGTCAACTGCTGTTGCTTCCTCTCCACACCTCAACCTCCTTAACTACCCAGGGATGAGGGAGCATGGGAATAATAAAGTTGTATTTGCAGTACTCCTTTCCAAGAGTATTGTGTGAGGGAAAGGTGGGGGGCAGACTGCCCAGAGCCTGTGCATGGGAGCAGAGCTGGTTGAATCCTCCAGCAATCCATGCTGTTTGGTTAAGGACAGCATCTGCTTCCTTTGCTGGGAAAGTAGAGGTTCAGAGGCAGCCTGTTAGTTCACCTCCCAGCATGGCGTAAGTGGGTGCTGAGGCAGGAATGTAAGCTGTGCTCAGTCCTTAGTGAGAGCCTTAAAGAGCAGTGACTTGACCTTGAAAGTTTCCAGGGATGGGGCATCTGTCACCTCTTTGGGCAGCCTGTGCCAGTGTTTCACCACCCTCGTTGTAAAAAATTTCTTCCTTGTATCTAGTCTAAATCTACCCTCTTTTAGTTCAAAGCCATTACCCCTTGTCCTATGACAACAGGCCCTGCTGAAAATTCTGTCCCTGTCTTTTTTATAAGCCCCCTTTAAGTATTTAAAGGCTGCAATAATATCTCCCAAAGCTTTCTCTTCTCGAGGCTGAAAAACCCCAACTCTCTCAGTCTGTCTTCACAGAAGAGGTTTTCTCTCCCTCTGATCATTTCTGTGGCCTTCCTCTGGACCTGTTCTAACATGTCCATGACTTTCCTGTGCTGAGGGCTCCATAGCTGGACACAGTACTCCAGGTGGGGTCTCACCAGAGCATAGTAGAGGGGCAGAATCACCTCCCCTGCCCTGCTGGCCACGTTGCTTTTGATGCAGCCAGGATTCTGAGCTGTGGGTGCACATTGTCAGCTCATGTCCAGCTGACACTGATCAACATCTGGACATTGAGCCATTGACCGCTACCCTCTAGATGTGACTATCCAACCAATTCCTCATCCACTGAACAGTTCATCCATCAAATCTGTATCTCTCCAATTTAGAGAGAAGGATGCCATGAGGGACTCTGTCAAAGGCCTTACAGAAGTTTACAGAATGTTCCCTTGTCCACTGATGTAGTCATTCCATCATAGCAGGCCACGAGGTTGGTCAGGCAGGACTTGCCCTTGATGAAACTACACTGGCTGTCTTGAATCACCTCCCTGTCCTCCATATGCCTTAGCATAGCTTCTAGAAGGTTCTGTTCCATGATCTTCGCAGGTACAAAGGCGAGGCTGACAGATCAGTAGTTCTCAGGGTCCTCCTCCTTTCTACCCTTTCTAAAAATGGGTGCAATGATTCCCTTTTTCCAGTCACTGGGGACTTCACCTGACTGCCATAACTTTTCAAATATCATGAACAGTGGCTTGGCAACTACATCAGCCAATTCCCTCAGGACTCTATGTTGCACCTCTTCAGGTCCCGTAGACTTCTGTACGTTCATGTTCCTCAGGTGGTCATGAACCTGATCTTCTCTTACAGTGGGAGGGACTTTGCTCCCCCAGTCCCTGCCTTGTGGTCCATCCACTAGAGAGGTATGGGGAGGGAGATTGCCAGTGAAGACTGAGGCAAAAAAGGTTGTTCAGTACCTCAGCCTTCTCCTCGTCTGTTGTTACTGGTTTGCCAGTCTTGTTCATCAGGGTGGTATGCTTTCTTTGACCTTCCTTTTCTGGCTGGCATACCTGTAGAAGCCCTTCAAGAAGCCTTTTTGCTGTAGTTGGTCCAGTCGGAATCTGTCGTATCAGTTCACTGTGCATTTGCATCCACTCAACTGCCGTAGTCACATGTAGGAGTTTCTTTTTTGCATCTCATTTTGGTGTTCTTTCTTGGGGTCCTTTCCTTAGCTGGGTTATATCTCCTGTGATGCAGCATGAAGAACTTCTGCTCACTGTGACTTTAGGAATCCCATGATTGCTGTACATGGTTGGAGGTGGAGATGGGCTGGGCACTGTCTTATCAGGAGGATTAAAGCCTGAGGCTCTGATGTTGTAGTTCCCAGAAGGCATTTAGGTGGATATGGCTCACGATCAAGATAGACTTCCAGAAAATAAGCATGTAGACATATTTGTTTTGGGAGTGAGGACAGAGTGGCATTTTCATTCTGTAAACTGTTCTGTATTTTAGCCTTTTTTTGCCATTTTGGAGAGTCCACAAAATCAAAAAAAATCATCTTTTAATCTGCTACCTACTAGTAATTTCAGTTAGCATGTAAAAATCTGAGATCGTTACTTCAGGTCACAAGTTTGATTTTAATTAGCATTCCATTTATTAAATATATTGTTCTAAGGTGTATCTTTCGATTTAGAGATATTGCAAGGAATGGGGGAGGGAATTCTCAAAGCACTGATTAGCAAATAATGTCAAATCATAATTCTGGCACGACTTACTAAAACTCCAGAGTCAGGGGTCTATTTGGGTTTTCCCTATGCATTTTCCCCATTTATTTCCTGGTGGTAAAACTTGGCATGTATAGCTGCAGCTTGGGAGCAATGATGTAACAAATATTGCTTAGATTTTTTTTTTGTAATCCTTTAGAGTTATATGGCCAAACAGCATGACTCCTGCTGCCTTTGTGCTTTTATAAGCTTTCTGGCAGTTCTATGGCAAAACTTTTGTGAGTAAGATTGTTTTTTTTAATCAGAGGATAGGATCGTGGTGTTACAGACTTGGAAAAGCCCCTGCTGCTGGGTCTGGACAGCATTGATCTATCCAGGCTCCATATGCTCTCCTTTCCCAAGCTTCCTGAAATGAAACAGGCTCCAGGCAGCTGCATCTCACTTTTGTGGGTGCCATCAAGAGGGGTAAGTCCTCTATTTAGGACCTTCTCGTATGAGTGAGATAGTGTCTTCCAACAGCTTAAATTAGTCTTACTTTCTCTAGACTCTCCAGTAGAGCAGGCATGTTTTCCAGAGGACTATTTGGGTTGCAGCTTATTTATCTAGGACACTAGATATTGAAACGGGTCACCTACAAGCTTTACAAAGGCTTTACAGTCCTTCTGTACAGCATAAGAAATAGCCTGGCGATATTCTGGATAGCTAAATTGCCTCTCGCTGTATTTGCTCCTGGGAATATGTGCTGGAGATGGTTGAGCTGGCTGCTTGGAAGGGTAGGACTGGTCTGAGATGGTAGATCTATACCGTAGTGTGCTGTGATGTGTGGAGTTACCAATTCAGGTTGGTTACTGGCTTTTAGGGGTCTTAGGCCATTTTGCAGTATAAATGCACTCCAAGTGATCAGAGGAACAAGCTGAGCTCGTTTTCCTGCCTCAGTTTTTTTTTTTGGTTACTCTTCAGTGTTTTGAGGTTTACATCAGAGTCTCTGGAACAGTCTGGTTTTCACAAGGTTTCTTCAAGTTTCGGAGTCTGTCCCTGAACTGTGAATCTAAATCTACTAGCAGGCTTCCCTGTAATACATTCCTTTTTGCTTTCTTGGGTTATATGATGAGGCTGATAAGCCACTGAAGACTCCCAGCAGACCTTTATGGTGGCCTCTCCATGGAGTGCAGTCCGACAACCTGATTTGCACTGGGTGGCGACTGCCTTTTTCCCTGTAAGCTTTCCAACTCAGCTTAGCATCATCAACAGCTAACAGACCTCTTTTGTTAGCCTTGCCTCAGATGCAAGAGTCTCACTAGTCATCTCCTGGGAGTTTTATCTCAATATGGAAACACAAAATGCATTTGAAATGGAAAAAGAAGTTTCCAAAGCAGTTGGTAGTCTAACACAAGGGGGGAGAGAGAGATAGAGAATCCCCATGAACAGCCGTAAGGCTTAGACATACAGACAGACGTAGACAGATTTACCACATTGGCACTAATACTTTCAATCTTTTTACAAAAAGAAAATATTGCCAAGATGCTAATGTATACACATGGTAGCAATATGTTCATGGGGAAGTGTAGTTCAGTTAATTACTGGAGCTGGGCTGTATGGACTGTGTGTTACACAGATGGACTGTACGATACACAGACACTTTTTAAGTATGCAGATTCCTGCTGAAGTGGCACAGCTTAATGACTCACTTGGATTAAAGCTGCTACAACCTATTGTCCCAATAATCCAGGATTTAAGCATGCTGTAATTGTATGTATCATGCATGAAAGAGCAATTTGTAGCTGTGGAAAGTTTAACGCTGCTCCTAGCTACTTGATTTTCTGGTTTTTTTTAATGCCAAAGAGCCAAAGTTTGAATCTCAGCTGTTTGTTGCACACAAAGGCTGATTCCTTTCCTTACTCTGAGTGTTGTGAACTAGAAGTAACTCTGCTGAAGTACATGAAAGGGGAGCAAGCATGGGTCTCTTTAGCAATAAGATACTGCTTGTCAGCAGGGTCTGCTTAGTGTCTTGCACTGTAGGTTGCCACACATGAGCCTTGCTTGTTTTTATTCACTGTCATAGAATGATTTGGGATAATAGGCAGACCCCATCTGTTCCCATTTTGGGACGCTTTGCTTTCTTTTTCAAAATCTGCCCATAAATAAACACACAGAGAAAAATACTGGGGTGTGAAGCACACACCGTGGGGTTAGCACAGAAGGTCCTGCTTGATGTCTACCAACACTGACACGCTTAGCATATATCATATCTAACATCCAACATCACCTATGCAACTCCTTCAGGCCTAAATTTGAGTGTTGCTGGAAAAGGCTGGGTGAATGGAAAATTAATCTTGTCCAGGAACTGCTCCTTTCCTCTCAGGTTAAGTCAGGGCATCTCTTTAGCTGCACTATTTTGCTGTGCCAGGTTCATATTGGGAGTCTGTGTGGGTTGTGCACAGATTACGGAGGTGGCGTGTGGGGCGAGAGGGTGTGTTAGGTATCCTCTGGCACACACACAGTGGGAAAGTAGAATTGCTTTCACAGAACTTGAGGCAAAACCCTGTAGCATCTGCTCTGGGGAGGGGATTTTCTGGGGTAGGGGGACAATCCTCCATAGAGCAGCTGCCAGTGAAAAGGGTTTTATCAAGGCAGGGGACAGGGCACAACGCAGGAGGATGTATTTGAAGCTGCCTGTGTGCCTGTAGCACTTCCTTTACTCCACTGTGAATTCCACCCTGTGGTGTTTTAGGGTTTTCCTTATCCTGAGGTGAGGCTGATCATTGCAAAGAAGCTGCAAGATAGTGTTTCTATCGAAGCCAGACTTCTCGTATCAGATTAGCATTCCCTGTAAGCACCGTGGAATGGGAGGCTGTGAACCCAGCCCAGTGCGAGTGATTGTACATCAGTATTACCTAATTCTTATAGTATTAAGGTAATTAGGAAACATGAGACTTGACAAAAATAGACAGCTCGTTGTACTGAGAGTATCAAAGGCGTTTCTTCTCCCATGTCAATTTGAACAGTGCTCTTGGCTACTACATTACAGTAATCAGCTTAGCTAAATTTGTTTTGCATGTCTGATGTTAATGAATGACTGGTTGTTATTCTTTTAGGTTGAAATCCACTGCATCTGCATAAAATGGGCAAGTTAGCAGTCAGACTCCAGAAGTTGCAAGGCAGAAGGGGTGCCAAGGAGTTGAAAGTCACACTTGTAACAAGTGTGGGGCCATAGGAGAGCACCCCAGTGTGTGTCACTTTGGGCTAGTGCGGCAGCCGTATGTCTGTTGCATCAGGGTGTGAAGACCTTTGGGATCTTTGCAAATGTGGCCCCTTAAACCTTTGAAATTGTTCCTTGCTGGTTGTGGCAAACATTGGAGATGTAACGGTTGTACGTTATGGTGCCTACATGAATGTGCCATTTGTTCCTCTCCCCTTTCCCTCCACTCCAGGGTGGATCTTACAGTATGTGGGGCTTCGGTTGTCACCACTTACGGGTGTTTTCCAAATGTGGTAAAATGAAGAAATGATGGAAAAGTGAAGACTCTGGTTAAAAACACACTTCAGCTGGATTGAGACAGTTCACACAAGATGGAATTGTAGGCAGGCTTTTTTTTCAGATGCTTTTCTAGTTGATCCAATTTATAATCTGTCCCTGCAAACATGCCATTTCTAATGGGTTCCATATGCCTCTAAGCCTTCCTGTTATTTCCTACTTTAAGGATTGCTCTGTTCAGCAAGAAGTCTGCCACTCTGCAGCTTGTCTAAGGTTTTTTTTTTTTTTTAAAGAAACCCAAACAAAACCTGGAAGAGGACTGGATGGCACTGTCACAGTCATTCTTCACAGCTAACCTCAACCTCCATTCTGATGCTGCTGATGGCAACACAAAGAGTCTGTTCAAAACATGTATGCTAATGTAAACAAGGGAGGTTTGGGGTGGTTTTGCAGCCAGCAGTGGCCACAGTAATAGAGACTGAGGAGCTCAGGGTGTTCATGTGCTGGTCCTGCTATGGTGTTTATCGTTTTCCTCATCCATAATTATTTTTTTTTTTTTACACTGAGTCTCTAAACTGCTGTCATACTGAATTATTTCATCCTAGTTCCAGAGAATGGTTCTGTAAATACTCCTCTTGACCACTTTTTATGGTCTTTGACTATGGAGGGGTTTTGAAAGCTCATTGTTACTTTACTGCCCACACATTTTCCCATCTATTCCTTTTCTTGCTGCTGTCTCCTCCCTACGTTAATCCTCCATTTACATCGTAAGGCACTGATGAAGGATGCCAAGGTCACTTCTGTGCCAACAAGCTTTTGCAGCTATGGACAGTCACATCTTCATGCTGTGTATGCCAGTTTTATTTTTCCTCAAGAGGAGATTACCAGGAAAATATCACTGGCAGCTGAGCTCCTGAATCCCTATAATTTTCCTACTGAGATGAGGGAATTCTGCAAAGCCAAACACCCTGGCCAAGACTAAAGTCCTCTTCTTTCTGTGCCATTTTCAGTGTCTAAGCAATGAAGGTTCCCTTGTTAATAATCTGCTAAATTCCAAATTAATGCGATTAGTGTTTGAGGTAGCTTGATAACATGGAAGAAGCAGGGAGCTGCACAGCCTCTGGCAATATTTTCCCATCTCATGTGACCTCTCTTCCTCACTTCTCTCATCTAATACTGTTGAAAAGAAACCCCTCTACTTAAGGCACTTACTTAGGCTTATGATGGGAAAAAAAACCAGTGAGTATGTTGACATATGAATGACTATTTTTAATTTGTATTAGAATAGCTGCTACAGCTTGTAAAGCGCCACACTAGGCAATTTACAAACAAATTGTGAGAGGGAGTCCCTGCCAACATAGAGTTTATGATCCAGACAGACAAGATAGACCAAACGTGAGACAAGGCAAATGTCACCTTTATTTTGTGTGCAGAAATTGAAGCTCTGAGGGATAGTTTCTTCAAGGTCATAGGCAGACTCAGTGAGAGATGCATGGATTGAATTCCCATTTCTCGAGTCTTGGGACAATACTTTACTCATCAGACAAGCATTTCTCCTAAAATACTGTGTAAGTTCCTCAAATTAAATTCCCCACAGAAAGCAGAAGTCTGAATGGGAGTTAGCTTTTAAGTGACTTGCAAACTCAGAGCAAGCTACCTATTAAGGAACCATTAAAAAACCAAGTTAGTCTCCTGAGGAGGTTAGTATTTAATTAAAATAGAGCAGGTCTTGATTGGATTTAGTAGGCCCAGTTCTTTGCTGTATGTTCAGTTTGTATATTGTGAAATAACCAAGTGGTACAAGCTTATTACTGTCTAGAGCTGGCTGAGCTTGTGCTCTGAAAATGTATAATCAAGAAGCTGGGACATTAATGAGAATGGAAGAAATCCAATTTTGTCCTTTTTAAAGAATTCTTTCTCCCTGTAAACCCAAAAATATTAACATGAGATGTGGTTTGGTTTAGCTGAAATCTGACAAAGTGTAATCTAAGCTTCTGTGAGCTACCTGTGAAAGCACTCATCCTCTGGTATGTAAATACAAACTTGTCACTTTTCTTTGACCTGATTTTTATTCAGAGGGGACAATAGAGAAACTCAATTGTATATTTTGCCACATTAACAGCAGTTAGCTTGTCCAGACCACAGAACTATCAAACTGTCGTGAACTGGGTGGGAGGGGAACAATTCTTGTAAAAGGTCACCAGAGATTCATATTTATAAATTCCATCTAATAGCTATTTCATATCAACAAGAATATGTCCGTATCAACAAGTGACAAATTAATACTGGAATATAATGTGTTAAATCTTGCATAGCCATCACTGACTAATGAGGACTGACCTTTGCAGCAATATATACAGTCAGTTTATTAAAGCAGGGACAGAGCAATCTCTAGGCCTTTGGTCAATCTAGGTTGCTCGGGGCTGAGGAATTTCCATTTAAAATATCTCTTCAGGTGATAAAGACTGATTCAATAGAGATCGGCTAATAAAGAAAGTGCTGGAAGCTACTATTAAATTCTAGCTTCTGTCAGCTTAACAGCAAAAACTTTTAATGAGGAAACCATTAAAGTTGACCTAATGAATCAGAAATGCTTTTCCTTGCTGGCTAATTATAGAGTGCCTAGAATATCTTTTGACATATGTAATTTAGAAAATACGGAACTGTTGAGTCCTCCTGCTCTCGAAGGAAACCTGTTGCATAGCAGAAAACTGGAAAATGCTCTCCTGGGAAGATGCAGGGTTTGACCTGGATTCACCAAGGAATCTCTGTGGTCAGGTGGGCTAGGACTAGAGGACATGCAAAAGGATGAAATTAGCAGTGGATATGTCTAAATATTGTTTTGTCTAAGGTGCTATGGCTGTGGAGGAACACAGTAACAGACATGATAAGTAAGAATGATTGCTGCACGCATCTGGTCTGAAAAAGCGCATTATGATAATGCCCTAGTTAGTAAAGTAGAAAATATATTAAGATATCCTGTTTACAATTGCAATGTGAGGTGAGGCATCAAAGGATGTCACTGAAGATGATGTTTGCTGCTTGCTTCAAGTTTTTCTTCTACTAGCAATATATTGTGGCAGCAACATTTGTGGTTTTTTTTTTGTAATCTAGGGAAATTTCATTGATATTACAGTAACATCCAGAAATCAAAGCCTTGATCAGATTGGGCACTTAAGAATCCAGCTAAGAAACAATTTCTGCCAGTGTTGTCGCTTCTCGTTTTCCTCTCCACAAAATCTTTATTTCTAAATGGACAGGATAGGCAAAAGAAGGAAACTATTCATGTTTGGTGGAGATGAAGTACAGAGAAATGAAATCATTAGTCAAAAGCTGCAATGCAAATTTGCATTGGAGCTAGGAATAGAACTCAGGTTTTGGAAGTCTTAATTTGGAAATTGAACTGCAACCCCAGTTTGCATGTTGGGGATGATTTATGATTATTGTAACCTATTTCCACTTTCATATGAAAATTCCACTGTTACTTCCTCTGTTGTGATGTGTCAAAATGTGGTTCACAGTAAAAATCACAACCTGGTTTATGGAAGTTGGCAATTGAGGAGAAAACCCAGAGGCGCAGCATATTATAGAGACTCCCGTGTCTGTAAATTAGATGACTCTAAACTCCTTCCTTCCGTAATTAAGAAACAAAATCTTAAGTTAAAAAGCGAAAGGTGCTCAAGTTGTGGATACAAACAAAGTGAGATGAGGTGGAAAGGGCACTACATTTTTAAACTGGAGCAAAATACAAACAAGTGTTTGGAACAAAAGCCTCCTGTTTTCAATGCAGTGCTATAATCAGATTAGAAGATCTTTAAAACCTTCACT
This sequence comes from Limosa lapponica baueri, assembly GCA_002844005.1. Lineage (NCBI taxonomy): Eukaryota > Metazoa > Chordata > Aves > Charadriiformes > Scolopacidae > Limosa > Limosa lapponica. Next base: position 204,698 of record KZ505867.1, read on the forward strand.
TAAGAGAATAAAATATAAACTAACTTCTTTGATTTCTGGTAGATTACTGTGGTTTTAAAGCTTGACAGGGACTGCTAGGAGGTAAGAATTATTCTCTGTTGAAGTAACAGATTACCTTTTTTTTTTTTTTTTTTAAAAATTAAAAGTTAGTCTCAAGTCAGCTAAACTGAGCAATGTTTAGTAAGCTCCTGAGGGGGTGATGGTGTTGGGGGTTCAGGCTTAAGATGGGTGAGTTCTTTAGAGCAAT
>KZ505867.1:204981-215465 GCA_002844005.1 Limosa lapponica baueri
TTTTTTTTTTTTTAAAGTAGAATTAAAAGTTAGTCTCAAGTCAGCTAAACTGAGCAATGTTTCAGTAAGCTCCTGAGGGGGTGATGGTGTTGGGGGTTCAGGCTTAAGATGGGTGAGTTCTTTAGAGCAATTGCATCTTCTGTAGAAGTGAGTGGCGTTATACCATGCACTGTTTCCAGTACTCTGTTGGTACTTGGAGATGGGAGACTCCAGTCCTCTGCCCCATCATGACAGAGCTGTTAACTGTGCTAGCTTCCCTGAGGACCAGCAGGTTTCCAGGCAGTGAGTATTTGTCTATCTTTAGCCAGGTCTTGGTCTTTGCAGGGCTGGCATTTGCAAACCAGATACCCCTTCGTGTGCCCAGCCTGCAAAGGCTTGAACTTATTGCTGTTGATGCTAAACTGCAGCTAAGGAGCTAATGATGCTCATTAAGACCAGACATTTTTAAAAGATATGCTTAATGCCTGCTGCACTGCAGCTTCTCTCCTGCTCCAGCAGATGCTTAGATCCTAGGATCTCCAGCTGACATTATTTATTGATATCTGTGGCTACCAGACTCCAGGAACAGGCTGCTTTTCTGTGCTGGGCATGCACTGAAATGCTGGAAATGCACTGAAATATGGCCCTAGCTGTGGGAAGGATGGGAAGTGGAGCTGACTGTGTCTGTCTCGCGTCCCATATGTGTGACTTGACAGGCCAGGCTCCCTGCCAGCCTTCTGGAGACCCCCTTGGCACACACAGTCGAAGGGAGCCGTGATGGAGGGCGAAGAGGCTCCATCTTTACATTAAGGTAGAAGCCAAGGCCAAGTGACTAAGGTGGCAGTCCTGTGTCTTTTACTCAGGAGACTTGCTATTACAGTGGTAAAGATCCAGCTGTACTTAATTTAATATTTTTTTCTTCATGCTTGCAAATGCCACATATACAATACCAATAAATTTCCTTTATCCTCCTCTCTTAAGAATTTGAGTGATTCAAACTTGGGACACTCTTCCTTTGTTCTCTGCATTTTGAGTCTTGAGGTTTATGTGTGTCCTGAGCTTTTTTGCCAGGAACTTTCTTTCCTAATTGCGTAATTCTCTATTATTAGCTCTAAATGTCACAAGGATTCACAATAGTATCCCAGACTTTTTCATGTCGGGTTCAACTCTGAGGCAAATCAACAGTGTGCTATTTTAGAAGCTAGTTTTGTCTAGTCTTTCTGCGTGTTATTTGAATTTCAAGTGAACACATAATTGCACGTAGAACTATTAAGAAGATTTATGGTTCTGTGTATTTCCTGTGTATTTAACAGCATCCCAGAATTTTGCACTGGGCCTTCTGGTGCTGTTTATTTACTTAGGGTTGGTTTTAGGCTATAGGCATTAATAATTTTATGACTGAGTGTTCCTAACAGATGGCTTTATGGGCTGTAACAGCCACCAAAGAGCAGTGCCAGGGAGCAAAATGAAACCATATATAATACAAACAGTTGTGTGCAGGCTTGCTGTAGGTCACTGAAATACCTCATTTATTGGATATCCTTCTGTAAAGGAGGGTTAGAAACACCAGCTAAGAATGGAGCCAAAGGGACTCCCTCTGGATAATATTAGTGGTATATTATTGTGACTTGGAGAAGTGGGTAATTGGTACCAGTCAAAGGGGCCCTCTTTCCTATCCCTCCTCCCTTTTTGAGTGTCTCACTAGAAAAGGCCTATAGATTCACGGCTTGTTATAAGTTAGCATGTGTGTTTGCGGACAGTATATGGTCTGTTACCACTGAAAACAGAGTAGCTTATTGACTTTCAGGCATCTGTGCAAAGAGGAATGGCGCACGTGCGACAGAAAGTGGTCTGACCTATTTGTTGTGGAAGTCAATGGGGAGAGTGGTACTAGACTGTTCTGTGCCCTGCAAGTCTTCAGGCAGTACATTGTGGTACCTGGTAGGTAGTTTTTTTTCTTGTATCTGTGTTAATGTTCTTCGAGATCTGGGGGAAGATTCCAAGTCTGTAGGCCAGTGAAATCTGTGTGAGACACAGATTCACCAACCTTTTTTGATAATTATTTTAAAAGATAGCTTATGCATATTGACATGAAAGAAGTTTATGTGTATTGGCATGAAAGAAGCACATTATAGGCTTGTAATCTAAAAACCCTTTTGGGCGTATGCCCAACTCTTCTGGTGGAACCCAAAGGTCTTGTGACTCATTGGCAGTCTCTGATACTCCAAATTGGGCACTTATCATTGGTTCCACAGAAGTAGTGCCAAGGCTTACCCCAAGGCTTACCTTATCTTGACAAGACTGGATTACATTCAGCTGCATCTGGATAACTTACAGAAATTACAGATATCTCCTGCATAAAAGGAGATGTAACAACTTGTAGCATGATTAGGGAATCTCAGACTATTGCCCACCCCTTTAATGACTGCAGAGACCACAGGAGGCAGGAAAAGAGAAACCACTGGGTCTCCTAGATAATTTGACTGGTTTAGTAATCTTGGTATGAATTCATCATCTGTTTGTGCTTTTCAAAATACCACAGTCAAAGACAGAGGAAGAGAGGGAAAGGGAAAAAATAAAGTGCTATGTGACTTCTGGAGGTTTAACTTTGCTGAGCTGGTCTATAAGCAATGCAATTGTAGTAAAGATGTTGTACAGCATGAATAGGGAAAAAAAAAGTAAAGACCCATTCTAATCATCTAGGAAAAAGGATTCTTGTACTAAAACTAGTGGTAATCTTTACAGATTTCAAATTGTACAACCTTTGAAAAATGCATGGTTCTTGTTGAATCATTTGGGAACACCTTGGTCCAAAGGAGCATCAATTCACCGAGTAGTTCTTAATGACCAGAACACTTGTTTAAATTCAGTCTAAGGGAGCAGGACATTAACCTCCTCTTCTTTCATATATATGACCTGATGAGAGGGACAGAGAAGTCTGATGGTATAGTTCAAGTTGCTATGCATTTTAAATTGAGTTCTGCTTATGCTGTATGAAGAAATATTTGAAGAGGAAAGGGAAAATTCTTTCTTTTTTCATTTAAGTGGAGTAAAATAAATCTCGGCACTGAGATTAAGTCTTAGTAGTAGGTGTCATTATGTATAGGAATGCACATGTAAAAGTGCTTAATAATGTGCCATCAATACAGGGGCTAAATTTAACTTTTCATATTTCACTGTCACCGAGCTCTGGTAGTTCGTCCTTTATTTGATGGCTTGACCTCTTCTGAACCATTAAAAAAGATATCTTTTCCCTGCAGCAGCCTGATTTTAAAATGTCACTCATTATGAAGCAGATTCAAATAAGATTCCTGGATAGTGGGTCTTCAGTGCTGTCTCTGAAACTTTAAGTGAGGATTACACCAAAAGACTGGAAGCTGATTTCTATGCAGATGTCAACAGAAGCCCAATCATAGCCCTACAGTAGGATTTGAAAGACTGGTACACTTTACATCATATGCTTTTACACTGCATAATCTGCTACCGGATGATTTGTTGCATGAAGTAGACAATTCTTGTTGGGAGGATGGCAGACTCAGGTTTGCATTTTGTTTTTACTGGGAGCACTTATTAAATCTTTCTACCTGGTGGTCCCCAGTACTTTGGGGTGTCTTAAAGGTGGCCAGCTATTTTGTGAGAGGTTTCAGCTTGCCACGAAAGCAAACCATGGAAGTTTTAAGCTTTTAATTGCTTTTCTTAAAAGTTTTTGGTGCCCTTCAGGGAAAACATCCAGCATTTATAAATTAGCTACTTGCTAATTTGTAGATGCTAATTTGTAGTTGGATGCTAGTTGCTTTTGAACCCTCTCTGTTTTTTTCTTCTCTTGATAACAAGTGATAAAAGAGTGGCCAAATAAAGAACATTAGCAATCCTATGTGTCAGCTCTGATAGATGTTTCTATCAAATAATGCTGTGATCATTTGGGATAAAAGCTAATAGGACTGCTTTCTCTGGGGGTCATTTCCATGTTACATATTAGTTTCTGCAGATTCTAATGGACTCTTCTGATGTATCTGGATGGGTATGTAATTTAGCCTCCTTCCCTGGCCCTGTCTCTAATCTGCACCTAGAAGGGCCTGTTGCCAGCAGTTGTTAGTGGTAGGTAACTTGCTGAGTGCTGTGGGTGTTGGATTATAAGGTCCTGTTTGCCTCCTCCCTAGGTTGGATACCCAGAAGCCACTTTTATCTTTCTTTTTTCAACCTTCTGCTGTGTGGTCCTTTTGAATAACCCGATGTCTGAATTAAAAAGAGCGAGGGAGGGAGAGGGGATGCTTACAAGAAGGAAACATTTTGCTGACGTTTGCAGAGTAAATGTAAACACGAATAGTAGTGTTACGTGTACGCCTTTCTAGTACAAACAGCTCAACTTGCAGTATGACAGTTAGCATGAATATAAAATATTCATACCCTGTTCAAGTATGCAATGATGAGCTCAAAGAACATCACTCTTTCACGAGCTTGTCAGTATATTATTCATGCGCTGTACAGTTGATATCGTTAGACAGTATTTTTAATGTGCACATTATATACTCAGAAATATGTCTTATTTACACTTAATTTTTTTGTGAGACTTGCATGAAAAATAGTGCTGATTGCACCTTGTATGCTGTGCACGAGAATTAAAAAGTCCAGCCCTCTCTTTCTGGGATACCAGTGTCTTGATTTAGGTCAAGATTTTTTAAAGCTTCTTCCTGCTAGGGTGTTCATGAATGACCTTAGTCACTCAGCTCTTAATTAGAAGGCAATGTTGTGATGTTATGGGTGTTACTAATACTGTTTATTGCTCTTGTTACCATTTGCACAAAATTACCTGTGATTTTTCTTGTGCAAAGCAGGCCATAACCTCAGTAAGTCTGCATGGTTCCAGTGACTCGGTATTGCTCTAACAACTTCCATTCGGCCACTTGGGAAAAGTAAACCAATTTTTACCAGTTTAACTTTGGAAGTGAGATGTGAGATGTCTGAGACCACCCTTTGAATATAAATGCATATTCCCTCCATTCTCCCATAAATATTTGAACCTGTTGTATAATTTCAACAAAATACAACAGGGAAATAGGAAGTAGCAAAATACTGAATTCTTATGAAAATCAAGTACCATGTTTAGCCTCCAAAATCATTAGTTCAGCCTGCCACCAACAAAAAGATGGTAAATCATTTGCACTGTCCAGCCAGTAACTGCTGGTGTCCAGCTGACCGCTTGGGAGGCACACAGCGCTCAGCCTCTTGGCCAGGGAGTGTTTGTGTAGTTTGGGGCAGATTGTAGCTCAAACCATCTCTTGACTAAGGAGAAGGTTAAATAACAGTAACATTCTGGTAGTAAAATAGAAGTGATGCGGTCTTGGACTGTTACCTTAGTTAAATTAATTTAAAAAAAATCAGTCAACCATGAGGAGCAAATTAATTGAAAATAAAGCATAATTCATTTCGGTGCTCATGGAGCTTTTATTGCCACCCTTTTTTGCCTTTTCCACATCTTAGCTTGATCTTGCAATGGCTTCTTACACTGTGGTCAGGAATGAGTGTAATCCTAAAAAGCCTGATCCAGGTGAAATCAAAGGCAGACCCCACACCGATTTCTATAAATGGCATGATTCTGTCACTTGTCTTTCAATATGTTTGCACAAAGCTTCACTCAATGGGGCTCTGATTTTTGACTCAGGCTTGTGCATACATGATTAATGCATATTATTTTTCACTCCTGTCATATGGAAAATAGTTTCAAAGAAGCAGATTTTAAGTTAGTGGCACCTGTCTAAATAGACATAATTACAAAGAACAGCTTCACTTTCAGAGATGCTCAGTACCCTCATGTTCTAGTGGTGTCAGAGCTATAAAACCAGAACACTTCTTAGGGACTGAAATATGGATTATTTTTTTTTTGCTTAGCTGAGATTCCTTCAAGTTTTATCCTTTTTTTCCCCTCCAAATACTTACTGTCTTCATGCCCAGTTGAGTTTGCATAATAACCAGACAGAAATTGTCTAACTCGCACTGTTGTCCAAGATGCGTTTTTATGCATATTCATTCTCTAGTATCTAGTAACCTTTTTTCAATGTTAAATCCTCTTTGCAGTTTCGATCCAACAATAAGCAATATTTTATTAATAGTCTTTCACAAATGAACTGGAATAGGATGGCACCGTGATAAAGAAATCGTAACATGCAAGTGTGCAATTTAAAATGCTGCCTTGCAGTACTGCTTCTGTGCAAGGCAAGTCTATTTAAAAGTAACAATTAATACAAAAGACAAATTAATTACTTTGTTTCGGTTGTTAGATGAAAACACTATGTGAAAAACCGGATGCCAAAGCAATTGTGCCCTCAACAAACTCCCCTCATCTCGCAATATAATCAAATGGCTCTAAAACTAGGTTAGCAGACATCTGCCAGGGAAATTTCACAACTTTACGCCTGGATTCCTTAACATTAGAGAAGTACAAGGTCTAGTCTTCAAGGCATCTCGTTAATGAGAAAGGAAGCTACCTACATTTATAGAATAAAAGTTCATAACTTCTGACTTGGAGAGGACACTAATTGGAGGTGGAGGATTATTCCATCAAGAGAATTCTAGGAGCCATCTAAACAAAAAACAATAAGGCAAGGCAGAAGGAATCTATGTAGTGAGAATAGTAGAGAATAAAGGTTTAGAGATGGCCCTCAAATTAAATGTACACTTGGCTTTGTTATTTCAGAAAGGATGACAATACTGACCACAGACTCAAAGTGACCAAGAAAGTGGTCTGCATTGAAGGCAGTTGCAGGGTTCAATACGCTCAAGTCTGAGGAGCCAGATAATTTCCATCTCAGCATTTGGGAGAGATTGCTTTATAAATTGGAAATTTTGGCAGAAAGGATTCCTATGGGAACCATCTAAGAGTTAAAAGAGAAATACCAAGTCTGATATGTATACCAAAAAATGATGGCAGATTATACTTTAGTACAAGTTGAAAACAAAAATATTTGAATAAATGAAGGTAAATAGGACATTGGGATAAAGTATATAATTTGTTTATCAAAGATGGATTTTTACCAAACTAACATAAATGTGTTTCTTGGTTAGACAGAGGTTCTAGATGCCTTTATCTGCCTTTATCCAATAATGTGATAGAGTTCACCATAACATTCCATACAATGCCACATGGGGACTGCTAGCTAGACTGGAGAAGATGACATTAAGAACAAAAACAGGGGCAAAGGAGATAAATTAAATTTGGAACATCTGCTGAGAAGGGTGTCATGGTTTGGGCTGGACTGGCCACTGAAATGAATGATAGGGACTCTCTTTTACTTCTCTCCCCTTCAGAGGAGAGAGAACATTTCCCTTCAGGGAGAGAAGGATGAAGGAGAAAAGAGACGTATGAGTCCAAAAAGAAACTAAACTAATGAAAATATTAATAAAATAATAAAAAGAAAATAATGAAATATACAATATTTTCAACACTGTATTGAGCTCCCCAGATGATGATCACATCACCAGCAGGCACTAGGAAAGTCCCAGACTGGACTCAGTGATGGATGAGAACTGGATTCCGGATCTGAATTCAGGAATAGTATGGAGCAGGATCCGAGGCAGATGAACAGACAAAGTCCCCCTTGGATGCTGACCACTGAAGAAAGCGAGCTGATCCTTTGATCCCTCAGCTTTTATACTAAGCATGATGCAGATGGGATGGAATAACCCTGTTGGTCAGTTTTGGGTCACTTGTCCCCTCCTCCCCACAGGTGCAACCCTTCTATGCCTTTCTGCTTCCGACTCTCCAATGGGACAAATAACAACCAAGGTCAGCAAACTTTGTTGTAGCAAGAAGTATAAGCAAAGGACTCTGCATACTATTCCTTGGCATAAAATAGAAACAATCAGGTCTTACCACTCTGGAAGAGGACTGCGAAGAGAATTCGGTTAGTTAGAAGAGGCTTAGCTGAAAATTAAAATTAGTGAACAGAAAATCAGTTGTTTTACCTCAAACCAGGACAAAGAGCCATTAGGTTGTTGAAGGGCGATGAAGTGTTTATTTTACTGAAGGAGCATTGCTTAGCCTACCAACTGGAATCTGGGTTAGTAGATCTCTGTTATCTATGATAACATTGGAACATAGCACCTGGATGGGAGAAGAATATTTTAGGGTTGAAATTAGGTCTCTAATAATCAAAGTAATGTGGTTCTGGAACACTGAACAGAGTAGCAAGGAGAAGATTTTTTTTTTTAAAAGCAATCCTTTTAAAATGGAGGTGAATGAGATTATGTCCATACTATAATCTATTTTTCCTCAGTGAAGTTGTATTCTCCTGCTTGCAGCTAGGAAGAGACTGTGGGTCTGTCCCAGGGCTCTTGCTCAGTAAGGTAAGCAGCTCTGTAACTGTAGGAGAACTTTTTGCATCCCAGAAAGAACCTGAGATCTGCACAAGCCCTGGGTGGACATTGTTTGAATGTTGTTATCATCTTTTTGCAAGTAACAATACTGTAAAATGTCTTGTTTCTGCAAAACTTTATTCAGGGTAGTTTCTTGAGTTTAGATTGGCTCTTAGGTCAAACAGAAATGGAAAAATGTTGCAAGAGAAGAACAAGCATAAGGGTTTTTAATGATCTAAGTGACTGTCTTGGTCCTGGGCAGGCAGTTCTACATTTCTTTTTCTCTCATGGCATGCAATACTTTTAAAATAATAAAGCAACAGCACTTTAACTATTGTTTCTCACTGCATGAAGCTACACTTGAAAATATTAACACTTTTGTGAGTTTCTTTTCAACCCTTTCTTTTTAAAATAATTATATAAATTTTAAATCGTGTTATGTTTAGCTTAGTACTTTTACACTTTCATTAGTACTGTGTTATATAGCATGGTGAATGATGTTTTGTAAGTTTATTCTCTTGTTGGCACTCTTATTGACTGTTTTTTTTTTTTTTCTTTTTGCCTTGTGTTATAAGAACTGTCTATTCCAGTAAAATTTTCAGTTAATGCTTTTCTTTGTGATCAGGAAAGAAATTCAGCAAAAATCGGTAAAACCACCTCCAATGAATTATATGATATAGTTGATAGCAACTGAATCACCCTTATTTACTCACCTGCTTATGTCACTGAAAAAGCTCAAACTACTGGAAACTGCCTGTGATTAACCAGCAGGGAATCTCGTGTAGGATGGGGCTCCAACAGGTCCAGATGTTCTAACTCGATATACTATGTTTATAATCTCTTTCTTTCAGCTAAAAATGCATGTATGGAGTAGGAGATGATGTCCTGGGAAAAGAGGTGTAGCACAGTAAAGCAGCTATGGATTCGCAGCTGTACGATTTCAAAGTTTCCCATCAGTAGCTTTAAAGTATTTTGGGGATAGAAGTTATCTTGGGGTGCAGCCATTTCCAGAGGCCCATGGTTTATCCAGACAGATCTGTAGCCTTGTGCCACTTCAAAATGGTTGTAAATCCAGTGGTGGAGTTTTCTCCTTTGAGGCAGATACTTGTGTGCATTTTTGACAATACTTCCTTTTTCATAGCAAAGCATCTCTATTCATTCCTTCAGAGTCCACTGATTAATTTGACTGAGGTCTGATAATTTCTATCAGTCTCCAGCTGGAAGAAGTTTGCCAGATATAGTGTTGTTGGGATGGTCACGCGTGGCAGGTACTATTGTGTTGAACAGTGAAAACCACAGCAACTATCCAGAACGTTGGGAGGAAAAAACAAATGTATTTCCCAGAATAGTGTGGAGTTCATACTATGTTTGAAGTCTTGGAAAAGTTCTAGGCAAAGTGATCAGATTTCAGATCACGGGTGTGTAGGGCTACCATTTGAGTAGGCTTGGATGATGGTAGAAACTTCAGTATTAGCTTCATTTCACCTTGGAGACCTCTCATGCTCGTCACCATTCAGCACTTTCCTGTGGCTTTATGTGAGCTTTTTACTGTAATATCCAATATCTTGCTGCATTTCAAGAACTAATCCTGCACTAAAGCAAAGTAGAGGAGTTGGTACGCAATACAGGTCTGGTAGGACAGGTGTGACATATATCCTACATCTGAGCCTGTTTACCAATAATTAAAATAAGAGAGTATGTATGTAATTGATGCTATGCTTTATATGATTTACTCTATTTAATTTACTTAAAAAGCAGGAAATCTTATTTTCCTCAGAGTCTATGATATATCTCTATAAATGAGATCGTTGACATACGCTGAAGTTTGTGGCATTCCCTCATTTAGATGGGACTGTTAGAATTATGATAAATCTGTGAAGCGTTATTATAATTCCTCTTTCTGGCTTACATTACCTGTAAAAGTGGGTAGCAGAATGGAAAAAATGAACAGACAATCCTAAATGAGATCAAAATCTGATTTCAAGTGATTTCCTTTCTTCTGTTTTCATATACTAATTTCTCCATCTCCTCCTCGTTCTTTTGTCCTTGTGCGTCACTGTGACAGCACCAGTGTCCCTGTGGTTCTGCCCTTCCATTTGGGGTTATTGCTCCTGTGTTGCTTCACCCGCTGAAGAAGGTCATTCCTACTTGCC
>KZ505867.1:219876-292804 GCA_002844005.1 Limosa lapponica baueri
TATCCTTAGCCTCTGAAAGTCTTAGCTTGTGCGAATTAAACAATTCATCCGGATTTCCTGAAAAAACTCTAGATTAAAGTGTCTTCTTCCCCTGCTCATCGAGTTCCTTAATTTCCTAATTTCACACCCCTTGTCCTTCTCTGAAAGTCCTCCTCCTCCTGCAACAACTGCCCTGGGTTCTTTACCTCTCGTGAGCGGCGGGCTCCGGTGTGCGCTGCTGGTCCTTCTGCACAGTTGTTGCTCGGGATGTTGAGCGGTACCTCGGGTGATGAATATGTAAGATGAGACACGCAGCCTCGCAGTCTGGAGCTGTCAGCTTTCTCCCTGACAGCTTTCCTATGTGGTGGTCTCGAGCTAATTTAGGCCAGTCAAGGCATTACCATTTCTGTTCACCCCAACAAGTGATTCGAGGCTGTTATTTAGAAATCTCTGAGCAGGGTGATTATATTTGGAGAGGAGCAAGTGCCTCTGCATTCTTGCCCTTTCTTATTACCATGACAGATAGAGACAGACACACACAATATGTTGTCCTAGAATTCATGCTGTTCCAAAGTCTCTCATGTCACTTTGAAACCCAAATCCTTCACATGACATCTGCTATATAATAAACACTTCAAAAATCGCTGAGAGATGGCAGTGACAAAACCACATTTATTATGATTTTTAGAGGTTTACTGAAGAGGGCAAAGATCAACATTTAAGTTTTCGTGTGAACCAGTGCTCACGGCTTCATGTTCTTGAATGCCTTACCACAGTCAGCAGGACAGAACTTTTAGCTGGAAGCACTGGGACAGTCCCTTTTCCTTTTTTCCTGTTTTTAAATCCCTAATCGGAGGAGCAAGATGCAAAAAAAAATGCAGAGAAGGTCCAGCTTTGCCTTCTGGCTCAGTGTCACCCACCAGAACTTTTTCTTTCAGCATGCACTGAGTCTGCGCGTTAGCTGAGCTTCCATGAGTCACAGCCTCCTCTACTTCCCGTTGCTGGATCTCGGACTGTTCCTTCTTTCTGCACACACAGAGCACTCTGTGGGCCTCCTGTGAAAACCAGCTTCACTTCTTTTTACATATATTTGTCTGTTTAAGAAGACAAAATCTTTTATAACAACTTTCTACTGTGTTATTTTAGCCTGTGGCTTCTAGGCACAGATGAATTTTAAATTCTTGTTTTCCAGTGTTTCTTTTAATGATATATTTCATGAAAAAAGAATGTCTTTTATGATAATCACTGTGAATAAACACAGATGGTGAGATGGGTTTAATGTCATACAAAGCTGGACCAGAGTGTGTGATTACCTGGTAATATAGTCAAAGGGTTTTAAATGATGGTGCATTTATCCAAGATAGCGATGATATTTTGTGCTGCTGGATTGCAGTACACATTTTAAAACAGACAACCTGTTTCCTTGGGATCATTTTGACTGGAAGTGCTTCTTGCATGGACCTGTGAGAGGCTCAGATCAGGCTGTTCACAAAGAGACTTTTCTGCGGATTGTGTTAAAGGCAAAGACCTGGGAAAATACACACAGGTTTAGGTGCACCATCCTATAAATGCAAAGAAGATAAATATAAACAAGGCTCCATTAACGGCCTGCCAAACAGTGCCGTCAACATAAGAGAATTTGTGCAATGAGAGAAAAATATGTAGCACTTCATTGGCTGAAGGCTAGAAACACACAACTACATGGCCTTTTGCAGTGAAATGCACGTGTGCCACTGAGTTTCCAAAGCAGGTGAGCAGACTTGCACAGTTGTTAGCATTGCAGGATTTAAATATTTTTTATTTTTATTTTTTTAAAAAATAAGCAAGGTAGGCTAGACCACAGTAACTACCATCATTATTAAATAAATCTAACCACTAGGTTACTGTCTTTTAGAAGAGAAGGAGGTGGGAAGGACCTTGTTCACTGAATTAATTCACTCAGCAAAGCTTGGTTCAAGAGATAGATTTCCTCACTACAGCAAGTGCTGAAGTGGGAGATATGCATATTCAAATTCATTTGTTGCATGGTCATTATTTTAAAAACAAGTTTATTTCTGTTTTGTGTTTAAAGCTTTATTGCCATTCCAGGAATTATAGCTAGCTTGCTTCTCTGCCCAAGGCTTCTTTTGTTTATAGCCTGCAGAACTCCCTTCAAAAGAGAAAACAATCACGAAAATACATCTGGGAGAATAATTCCATAGTGAGTTGTAATCTTTTATGAATTCCTTCAAGAAAGTATAGAGAACAAATGCAAAAGCAGAGAGTCAGAATGGAAATTTAAGCACTCTATCGGATTCATATTTTGCTGATGGTGGAAGTTTTTTCTTGGATCAGTTAGCTTATGTGTTCCTCCACCAACAAAGTCCTGACTTGTTTCTTTGATAAATTGCAGCGATATTGCTGGAATCATTTTGTTATCACCTTTTTGTGGGGTGATAATTTTTTTAGCCTTGATGATTAATAGTAGATGATTTATCATATTTATATGGGTGGCAGAGGAGAACAGACACCCTAATAGAGTTTTGTCCTTGTTACAGTGGCTACTGTAGAATTACGCCAGGAGAGCATCCCCCCCAAAAAACTTGAATTCTGAGTAGATGAATCAGCAGACAAAGGATATGATAAAATATCATTAACCTCATTTTACATTCAGGGAGCCGAGTCAAAGAGGAAAGAAATTATTTCCCTAAGGTCTGTGGCAGAGGTGTGAACTGAAATCAAAGTTCCCAAGCCCTTGTCTCGTTTTATTACTTATTTGTATTGCAGCGAATAAGCATGTCTTTCTCAAGGACCAAGGACCTTCTCTGCTTGATGAATTATATGCTTGCACAGTAAAAATCTTACCAGATCCTGTCCAGAGACCCTGTGGTCCAAGTACAGAAAAATCTCCACCACTTGGGTGTTGCCTTTCCTTTGTTTGACTGTCTCATCAGGCCTGCCTTGGGAGATGCTGCCATCACAGTTTTACAGTAAGAATGTGCGAACTCTCCTAATCAGAAGGAAGTTTTAATTTTGTGTATTAGAGCAAATGATACAATATGGTCTCTGTTAGTGAGAAAACCTGCATTTACAAATTAGTGGCTTGTATGTGTAAAGGAAGATATCTGCTTCTCTCTAATGGCAGAAGAAAAGGTATCTCCTGAAAAAGGACTAAGCCAGAGTTTTCAGGGAATTAACTTTTGTTTTGAACACTGCGTGTTCTATTAAAAGAGAGAGGAGCAGGAAAGATATTTAACATTCAGTGATAGTGTTGCATTAGAGTTGCTTGGTTGGGAATCACCTTTCTACTTGCAAAGGGAATGTGCTTCCATAGACAGGTATGTAAATTTGAAAAAGCTGTGAGGCAGCTATTCTATAATTCATTTTCTTCCTCAGGCAATTAGATAATTTTCTTGATATTTATATACATCGTTTTGTTCATTATCTTGGCTTTCAAGAGGGTGGACTCCCTAGGATTGGCCATTGGTCAGATAGCCCCAATGAACGTTCAAGGTCAAGAGTATATTACATTAAGAATAGTCCTGGTTGGATAGAAACATGCATTCCTCATTAAGGCAGCCATCGTAGCAAATGAAATTATAGTCCTATAAATCTGATTGTGTCTGTGCTTGAGTGAGGTAGTGTCTCACTGTTCAATTTCCCAACATACAAACTGCCACACGCTGCAGGAATTCAGGAACTTTTTCTGTGGCAAAGAGAAAGGAAGAGCCTAGGGCAGCAGACGTGACACTGAATGAGAAAACTGTGAATATGTTGAAGGATGACAGAGGAATTTCTTTTGGCGACAAATCTACTTTTCTAGCCCATTTCTTTAAAAGAAATTGAACAGGGAGCGTCTGCCACCTTTTGCTGTCTATCAGCCTGAGTGTAACATTAATTTAGGAGAAGTCATCTCAGGAGCAGGTTTGGCTAGGAAAGGAAATGAAAGACTAGATCCTCTGAAAAATACCTCTTTATCTGCCCATGGTATCTGAGCAGTTAAAGAATTTCAGTGATGTTTCATCATCTCTCCCTTCATTAATGCATTTTCCAGAGAGACAAGAAGGGTAGTTTAGAAAGATAAATACAATTGATGATGTAATGAAAAAAATCAGGAAACAATTATAAAACCTTTTTTATGAAATGTTTTATGAGACTGTATTTGCATCTGGGGAATATTAGAGTAAATATTGTGCAGGGAAATTAGTTTTAATTTCATGCTAACGGAAAAATCAATTCGGTTCTAATTAGGTTATGATTTTTAAAATACAATCAGGCAGTCATTTCAGTGTTTTGATTAGATTGTTCTATCGTTTGTTTGGGTTTTGATAAATACTACTTCAGAAAATGCCTTGCAACACAAAAGCCTATCTGCAGCAGAACAAGTTTTATTTGGGAGAACTATTCTAAAAGCAATAGTGTAGAAATGCTTTAGGTGGGTCATTGGCTGAAAGCAATCTCAAGGTAGTGAGTAGAGCTATAGTGCTTTAGCCTATAGTACAATGTAATGCAGGTGTGGAGAGGATGAGTGAGAATTGTTGTTTCTGTAATTTCTATCTGTTCTATAAGGTTTTGCAATTTCTCTGGCAGAAACAAAAAAAAAAAATCCCTTAATTAATATTTGTAGGGAAATGACCTGAGGGCATTATTGCTTCCTGCACTTGCACACTTAAGTGTTTCTTGACCTTGCAACATATGAGGTGGTAAGGCTTTCCACAACTTTTTATATAAAATATACCCTGAGGAAAACCAGAAAGTAAATCACGGCAGCGTATTAAGACTGTGATCTTCAAGCTGCCTTTGAAAATCTCAGCCAAGATCATTAGGTAAAGCTATCTCAAAGCATAAAATTGACAAATATGTGAATAGTGTGTGCGTGTGTTCAGTCTATACTACATAAAATACAGTCTATACAATGTGAAATGTACTTCATAGAACATTACAGCCTTTTTAAATTGCCACTAATTAAATACCAAAGCCTAAAGAAAAATAAAAAAGGAGTGGCTACCATTGTCACCACTACATTCCTGTATAATTCTCTTTTGTGTGTTTGGTTTTTATCTTAACAAATAGGCATTGTTGTTCTCTGAATGGCACTGCATTTGTTTTGCCAGCTCAGTTCCACAGCTTGGCCTCTGTGGTGATCTGTACTGGGAGATGAAATGTTGGTACTTTTCTTTTCACACTTCTCTGTATTCTCAGTACACCTACTCCATCTTTTTTGTGTGTTTTTCTGTCCTTTTGAGTGACAAGTGCCTTTACAGAACAGTATATTATAATCAAAATGTCTTGTGCAAGAGCTAAAACTGCAAATACCAACATTAAAAATTAATATGGTTGTCAATCAGATGTCCACTTTTGCATGTGGTATTGCTTGAGGTAAAGTACGGCATTACTCTTAAGAGATCTACGATTTAGATTATTTCTTGGGATATGTCCAGCTTTTTTTCTAGGTTACTTGTAAGAAACATTATATGGAGTTGATAAAAGAAAAGGAAAAAATGGGGGGGTAAAAGGCAATTTACCCCTATATAATCAATAAGGAATATAAATCCATTTAAAAAATTACTATGAAGAAAAACAGAAACGGGGAAGGTGTGAGGTTATGCCATTTCCTCAGCAAATTTCTTCGTAAAAAATCTATGCAAACTTTAATGTAAAAATTAGAAATCATACATTGAATGAGATTTGATGTTTGGTAAGAAAACATCAGTGATTTGCAAGAGTTTTATTTGTACAATGAACTACCTCCTTGGGCTTTTTCTGAGGGATTCTTTTTTTTTTTCTGGATACTTGAATTTTTTAAAGCTGTTTATGATGTATTTTTCATGTTATATGATTTATACTACAGCCAGTGATGGGAATGGGTGCTTGAATAATATATTCAGGTTGTGTCATATGCTCAGAATTTTTAATTGTAGTTCCTGCAACTTCTGGATTAATGGGTATAAATTCTTCATGGGTTATTAATAAGATTATTAAAATCATGGCAGTTAAATCCTTCTGAGACTTAAAGTTAGGCAGCTCAGAATTTGTAGCCCCATTTCAGATTGCTTGGAGGGCTTCCAAACAGGGTGGTAAGTTAATTAATAATGGCACACGAAGCCAATGCACTAAAAACATGTGTTGGACTACAGGTTGAGAAAATGTTTTTTGGACATATTTCTAAAGCTATATGGCCACTAATGGGAATTTCAAAAGTCCTGTCTCTGTTGAAGTGGTAATATATTCATAAAAAACAATGTTGTCCTGAAGAACTTTTTGTCTAAGGCTCCTTTCTACAATCAATAGAGAAAAAGAAATGCTTCTTGGAGACCTTTCCAAGAAGAAACTGGATCACAGTCTGCAAGAGTCTTCCTTGGCTTGAATTAGCTTTTTTTGAATATCTGTCTTGACGTCTAATTTTTCTGGTAACAAAAGGGAATTCTGACTTCAGTGTGAATTAGAAACCACTTTAGCTCTTCAGTCTCCTGAAGGGTTGCAATGAATATAGTGGAGTACACCTTCCAGTAGAGAAAGTGCAAGGTGAAGGCCTGCTTGTGAAACTGCTTTATAATACATTGCCTCCTGCTCAAATGCTCATGTTCTGTGATCAGCGTTGTAGCTGCGCAACAAAATACAGGAGAGAGCAATTATCTGGCTCCCTTGCAGGAAAATCTTTTCCACTAACTGTGGTTATATGGTCCTTGTCTCACCTCAATTTTTAAGAAAAATATGGACTGAACAAGCATTTCTTTTCTAGTCCTATTCTCAAATTAAAAAACTAGATATAGAATTAGTCTTTTCACCTTTTAGAAAGAAGTGGCAGTTTATAATGTATTTTTCATTAGCTAATAACCTCTTAATATTTGTGATTGACACATATAGTGGGGTGATTGGCACAGATGAAATGTCTAAGATGCTGAAAGTGAGAGAAACTATGCACATGCAAGAGTGATTAGAGGTCTTTAATGTCATAAGGAGGTTTTTCAACTGAGATTCAAGCTCCGCTCACTTCTCTAACAACAAATTCAGGCTCAAACCTAGTCACAGCTTTCAGATTTGTGTCATGCTGGTCCAAAGCCTTGAGAAGCAAGAACCTCTTTCCAAGTTTGACTTAAGATTTGGGCTTTGCAAACCAGTCCAAAGTCCAAAGCAGCACATTTCAGGGGCCGGATGCTCTGCTCTGGCTGACCTGTGTTTGGCTCAGGGCTGGGTGATAAGTGGGCTACATAGCCCTCAGACATCCCAGATCTGAAAATGGCACCACTATAAGACAGAGTCTCATTCAGGTGGTTGTTTTAGAGCCCAGATCTAAATTTTTCAGTGCTGTAGCACTATGTGATTAAACTCTGGAAGATTTATCTCAAGTCTTGGTGAGAAAACATGGAGCTCTGTGGGCTTTTTTTACCCTTCTGCTCCCAGTTGCACTCAAGACTGGCTGTTTTAGCCTGTACATTTCTAGGACAGACTGAAGACTGAATTTTATGCTTTAAACACAGTGTGCCCTTCTCTCAGCTTTTGCTGCTCAGAGGTGAAGTGTTACGAGTCTGTGGGATTGATACTCTGCTGCCTTGGGATTCCTCTGGTGCAGGGCTTCTTGCTGTCTTTCTTACCACTGAAAGCCGGCAAAAGTTTGGGACTCGGAGGAAAACTGGTCAAGAAAGACTTATTTTCTTCTTTCCTACAGTGGGGTTGCAACTGGTGTTTCTGTCTTTAAGGTTCAAAATGTTGCATAGAGTGTAAAATCATGAAAGAGCAAGGAAACCTCCTAGATAGGTTTCTGCATGCTATTCTGTACAACTGATTTCCTCAATATTTTTGGCAAGAAAACAAAGTAGAAATGCCATGTGAGTCAAGGCATAGCTGTATTCCTGCTTCCCCACAGACTCAGAGCTGCAGAAGAAAAGCTCCAGTGTTCCAGATTGGAAAAGGATTCACCTGGGATCAGGGCAGTAGATGAGAGGGGAGGCAGAGGACTTCCTGAGCTTGCTGAGCTTTTGTTGCTCCTTCCAAAATAAGCATGAACACTAGAACATTTTTAGTTCTGAAATATACTCTTTCCCTCCACACACCCAGGATTATTCTGTGCTGTTTAGATGATGTAACCAGCTTTAGATAAGATAAAGAATAAATTTTGTGGTGTCCCGGCTGATTTACAGTAACTGAATTCTTGAGCTAAATCTGACAAATGTTAATGTATATGTAGCCTCCCCCTTCCAAAAGTTTCCTATTCAATGCCACTAAAAAGAAATGGACATATCTCTAGGAAACTTGGCTTTGGACATGGCCTGAATGAACAGAAGTATAAATTCAGAGATGAAATTTAGCTTCGGTTTCCCATCACTTTAATTTTGTCACTTCTTGATGCGACTCTATGGTGAGTAACAGAGGTGTGAATTGATTTCTGTGGAGTGGCTTGGAGTGTAATCTCATGCAAATGAGGGCATGCTTTGGCTGATAGAATTGCATTACTTGGAGTTTGCACCTTTTCTCAACCAGTGGCCTGCAGAGCTCTGCTTACTGGGTAGGAAACTATTCAACGCAAGAAAAGGCTGCTTTAAATGGAGTGACAGTACTCATAGCCAGGAAAATGCTGGAAATAAACAAAGTAAGTTAGTTGAAGACATAATGCAGGGTTTACCAAAGTTATTGTCTATGTCATATCACCTGCATAGCAAGACCTTTGCTTAATTGATGTATATTTCTAAATGCTGTGGTACCTGTGTTAATCCCGTATTGGATCTTGCTACAAATGGCAAGGAAGTTTGAGCTGAGAAATGAATGTCAAAAGGGATTGCATGTTAAAAGTAAATGTTGAAAGTAGATGATATCCATAAGGCTCAGAGCGCAGAACAGAAGATTCACAAGCCTTGCAGGAAGTTACTTTATTATTCTAACCTATAATCCCTGCTGTGAAGAGTCCTTCCTTTCAAGCCCACGTATGGGATGTTTCGCTGTGATAAGAGGAAACTTTAACAGATTGACTGTAAACATTTCCAAAGTACATTAAATAGAGGAGTCTTACATACACTGTGGAGCAAAGACAGCGCTGTGCCTCCCAACCTTGTTTCTAGCGCGTAGGGTTTCCATGTTTTATTACCTCTCAGTGTCTTTAAGTTCTGTAATGTGTTGCACAAATTGATGTTAATATGACATTTTGAAAACTGCAGTCAGTGCTTTCAGCCTAAACCAAAGATTTAATGGAAAAAAATTTGTGACCTGTTGAATTCTTAGGCCAACCAAATTGTTACTTTGCTGGAAAGCTATTGAAGGATGTCAGTTTTCTTCATGGCAGTCTCTAGCTCTGGATCCAATGGAAGGTGCAATGAGCCTAATGACTATCAGTGGTGTGTGACCCATGAAATTACACGTGCATGTATGTAGAGGGCTGTCAAGTGGTGTTATCTACTGTAGTTTTAAAAAAAAAAAAATCAATCTCTGTGTAACTCAGTAAATTAAGTGGGAATTTGAATCTGTTTGAGCCTGGTGCTGTGATTCTGCATTGTTGTTTTTCTTCACTGTTTCATGAGCGTAGAAGCAGACGTCACTTATGGTACCACCTGAGAGGCTCTAACCACTTCAGGCGCAGTTTGGGTGTTCAGCTTCTGCCCTGCACCTTTGTATCTATGAAAAAATAAAATTGAAGAGCCTTGCATTGTTAATAGGGACTAATTAGACATTTTTCTCCTTTAGGGTGGTGCATGTATACTTGCTTGCTATGACGAGCTGTTTTATTAATCTGAGCTAATGGAGGATGGTGTAAGAGAATCCATGTAGGTGCAGAAGCGCTGTGAAATATCAATGGGAGGGGAGGTTTCCCTCCTGTCAGTGGGGAGAGGCAGGGACCAAGATGTGGCGCTTTCTTTTCTTAGACATTCCAGTGGGAAAAAGTGTTCATTAGAAAAGTCTGAGATGTTGGGTTTTTTTTAGTGTCTGCTTGACGGGGGAGATATTTTACACAGCAAAAATAGAGACACACACTATATTCACACCAACTCGATCATGCTTTCTTTTAAAAAAACACAGACAATTTTGCATTGGTAGCGTTTCACAGTAAGATTGCTCTTCAAATAGACTTTACAGGTTGCTTTTATAGCCCAGCTCTGACAGCTGCAAGTCCATGGTTGTGTACATTTACAATTTTATTTTTTCATTAAGTGTGTACCTTTTTTTCATTTCTTCTGTCTCTAGCTGTTGATGACAAAGTGGAAAATATTCTTCTAGTGTAAAGAGAAAGGGAAAAATGAGAAATGTGTTACTTCCCTCGGAAAATTAAAACGTTTGTATTTTTTTAGCCTTCTGTTGCCTGTAAAATCCTTTTATTAGATATATTGCAAGAGTCCTTTAAGGATCATTTGTCAATTTAAAAAAAAAGAATTTTAAAAACCAAACACTCATTACTAAATTATCTTTCATGAGAACAGAAGGATCTCTGGATAATAGGCATTTGTTCCAAAACAAAACAGTTATTTGTTCAGGGTATGGAAGTGATTAATTATTTACACCTATTCCTACCTCAGTTCTACCTCTAGTTAAAATTCATGGCCTAGGCACTCATCAAATATTGATTTTTACCAAAGTTGATGCTTTCCCTTTAACATTATTATAATGAGGGATAAAAATCAAATTGCCTTCACTGAAACTCAATCATTCTCACAAGCCATCTGCATTGATCTTTTTTCTAGGTTTTACCATAAATTATTCTATTCAATTAAGTAAACCCCACACATAATGACATTTTGTGAACTAAATAATTTATTGACTATTTTGAGCTAAACTTATCAGGCTCTGATGCACAGTTATTTTCATAACATTAATAGTAATATATATAACCCCCCTGCAACTGAATGTGTGTCAGATTCTTTGTTTGGAAAGACGAATCACCTGGGAGGTAGAAATCTTCTCATTTACAAAAGAAACAATTTCTGTCATTGTCATATACGGAGTGAGTCAGTGCCTTCTCATTAGCAAAACGAGGGGGCTTGCATACAACGCTTTCTGGTGATAAAATAATTGCAAAATAATTTTCAGCTGAAAATGGTGCTATTAGCAACAAGGATTGTAATTAAATTGGTAACAATTGGTCTATTTTACAGTTGACTGGTAAGGTCTGATGAATATAGTAGCTTCTTAGTAGGATTGAGAGTCTTCCTGTCTGCAGTGTGATGGCTGCACGTCTGTCTGTGTGACACACGTTCTTGTCACCTCTTGACAGTTCCTCTGGAAATCTGCCCATTTCCTTAAATGAGTTTGGTTTCACATTTGAAAAGTCATTCGGCTCCTGTAGACTGAGATTTTCAAGTGGAAAGGACAGTTTGTCACTCTGAACTCTACTCCTTCAAGCAAGGAAAAGAGTTGTTCTTCCACGTGATAAGTTTGTGATTTGTGTGCAGTTGCTTTGGGCGGTAGCTACATCATAAAGCTCAGATACTGACCACAAAACAGGTTTTTTTTAAATGCGTGGATTTTAGGAGAACTTTGTCTTAGCTCTGAAGGCGTAGTTGGGCTACGTTTAATCATATATGGAAAGTTTCTTTTGGGTTTATATAGGGAATGGCTGCTGCATGGTGTACTTAGCAAACAGGTTGGATGCAACAAAATTGTCCTTTGAAACCAGAAAAACAGAACACTCTTAGTATTGTGGAGTATATATAGATCCTCATCTTCATTGAAGACTCTACTGAATACAGAAGTGCTTGTAAACAAGTAGTGCCAACACCGTGGCCTAGGGAAAGTTTGGAATAGTGCTGTCCCTTTGATATTAACAAGAGTTGTGCACTGTGATTCCTTGTTTCCTTTGCAAACCATGGTGATCATTTTGAGAAGTAAGGTTCTAGCCAGTATGCTCTGCTAAACTGAGAGAAATTCAAAATGTGCTGTGTAGTTCAAAAGCTAGAAAAACCCTAAAAAAAAAAAAGGCTGTGCAGAATAGCACGCAATTGCAAACACCTTAGATGGTTGAGCTTTTTTTTTTTTGTTTGTTTTGTTTTATTTTATTTGGGAAGATCAGTGGTTCCAAAACACAAATCAGACTCTGGAGCCAGGAGTAAGCACCTGGAAAATTGTGTAGTTTTTAAGTATTCCAGTGCCAGTATAGGAAAAGGTAATTGTTCTTCATTCCTTCTTTTAGCATCATCCATTTTATATGGTGGAACAAGGAGTCGATCATTTAATTCCATCTGGGCAGAGAGTTCCTGTTTATTTCTTTCACTGCTTTTCAGCATCTTAAAAACCAAATGCTTTAGTGTCGTCATTTTGAAGGGTTGCTACTGCTGTTCACACTGTGTCTTGCAAAGTCTGAGTAAATCATGGATCTGCAGGTAATAGTAAACTTAAAAGTTTAAATGCAAAAGCTTGTATTGATTTAATTCCCCATTAAATCAGGTCATTTTGTGGTTCAGTACCCATGCATTAAAACATGTAGCCCAAACACAAAATATCACTTTGCCTTGTGCAGTTCTTGGGAACTCTGGGAAGAAAATAAAGCTCACTGTTGCTCTGTCTGTGTGCACTTATCTATGCTATTGGTTTTATGTTTGGGTACTGCTTAGGAATACAAAGCATCCAAATCTGCTACCCTGACTACTTGCAAATTCAGGCTTTTCCTGCCACCTTTTGCTGGTGAGCTGCTGTTGATGAAATCGAACCCTGAATGTTCTACTGTTTTGAGACTGCCGAGTAAGAATCCTGCTCTAGTGTCCTGTGTTACTCTGTATTGTGCTTGTTGAGCAATGATATCACACCTTTCACAAGGCAAAACATGAATGCAGTGCAGGGCAGGTTCTCTTTCCCACCTCATCCATGAGAGGTTGGAGCCAAAGGCTCTGCTGGCATCCTCCTCTGTGTTTTGTGTAGCATGGTGTGCTCTTTGTAGAGATTTGAGATAAGGGGCATCTGAGATTCCGCTGCTGTCTAGTCCTTATTTACCTGTGAAGTTAAGCAAATGTCCAGTTGGATGGTAGTGAAGAGGAACCTGTAGCATTTGGATCAAGCCCTTGTTACTTTGAATTTTTTAGCTCCCTGATGGTCCTTGGCCATACAGGTAACCACAGAATCATATGGGGTTGGAAGGGACCTCTGGAGATCATCTAGTCCAACCCCCCGGCCAGAGCAGGTCTACCTATAGCAGGTTGCACAGGAACTTGTCCAGGCGGGTTTTGAATGTTTCCAAAGAAGGAGACTCCACCACCTCCCTGAGCAGCCTGTTCCAGTGCTCTGCCACCCTCAAAGTAAACAAGTTCCTCCTCACATTTAGGTGGAACTTCTTATACTCAAGTTTGTGCCAATTTCCTCTTGTCCTGTCACTGGGCACCACTGAAAAAAGACCAGCCCCGTCCTCCTGACACCCTCCCTTTAAGTATTTGTAAACATTGATTAGATCCCCCCTAAGTCTTCTCTTCTCAAGACTAAAAAGTCCCTCAGCCTCTCCTTGTAGGAGAGATGCTCCAGGCCCTTAATCATCTCTGTGGCCCTTTGCTGTACCCTCTCCAGGGTACAGGGTTTGCTTCTTTGTGCTTTGGCCTTGTTAACACCAGTGGGATTTTAGGCTTTTTAGTATTCGTTGCATTTGAGATTCTTCCCTCTGAATTAATGGATATTTTGAATAAATCATTGTAAGGCAGGGCAACGCATACTGTAGAAAAAAAATAATAATAATTGCACTAGCATATCTGAGCAAGTTTCATGTCTGTTACTCATGTACCTTGCAGGGCCATTACATATGTAACTTAATGAGGATTTTTCTTCTTTGAACCACAGAAGGCATATGTGCCTGACTCATATACCCAAGTACTATATGAAGAGAAAGCAATTCAGGCACACCAAGCTTATCTTTATAGATATATTATCCATAAAGCACATACTATTAGTATTGCAATGAAATACCCTGTCTGGACCAATGTTCTCTTGAGTGGGGAAAAATTATCAGGAAAGAAACTGATGTCATTGCTGCCCGTATTCTAGCTAATGTGAAGTGTGTTATAGTTAGCACTGAGCAAGATGAATTTGTGCTGGGACATATTGTGAAATGTTAATTATAAGAAAAAACACCGTTGGATTGGCTCCCACTGCTCCTGATTCATGATAAGGAAATTCCTAGAGGCAAAAGAACAAAAATATCAACTCTGCTCTCCCTTTGTGATTTTTCGGGGGAATCGCTGCAAAGGTAACGTTGTGTGGGATTTTTCAATATATTGATAAACTCTTACTTATCCTACCTAACTGGTAAGATGAAGGCATTACCAGAGGATGTCTTATTCCCCCTGTCTTAGGCTTTGCCTGTATACTCTCTCACGTGGAAGCATTTCCCAAGTCCTGAGGCACCTTGGCCACATCCTGACACACACTGAGGTATGACCTGGGCAAGCACCAACCCTTTCCTGGTTCCACTTAAAGGATGGTAAACACACATACCTGGCAGGAGCCTTTGCGTGCTCTGAGCAGACACAGATCTGAGTGGATAGAGGGAGGAATGAGTGCACAAGAAATCAAAGCCTTAAACTTATTTCAGAATGAGATGAATCACTACAGGAATTGACTCTCATCTCTTACAGAGACAACTGCCTTTCAGATGTCTAAATTGGAGCAGATGAGCTCTTTCCTTCTAGGCGAATCTTGTTTTGTAGTGAGCAGTGACTGAAGAGAGGACATGAAAAGGATTGCCATGTGCCAGCCAAGCAGGATTAAGTGTAGTTCTTCCCCTTCTACGTCAAGGCATGAGGAGCTGCTTTTCCTGTAACTAGGGGTACACTGTTGTGGCCATGGTTGTCAATTCAAGTGCCTCTGGTGCTGTCCTCTTTCCAGCCTAACTTTGGGAGTAGTTGAAGCCAGCCTGGGAAGAGACGCTGCCCAGGTGCAAACAGCTGGGCATATGTGGAAAGGCTTCAGTTGTGCTAATTGTGCAGAATTGAATTTGCATAGGTGCTAACACACCAAAGCCTATGTGGCTGGGTCATTTTTATCTTCCCACAGATCGCCTACCAGTATGACTGATAACTTGCAAGCCACATGCTTTGATTTCATCAGCCAGTGTTTAGACTCAGCTGACTGTTACCGTAAAGACTAGAATTGAATGTGAAACAAGAAACAGCCCCTGTGAACTTGGAGCTACTGGAAATATAGTCAATTATTACAGGAGAACAACAGCTAATTCTTTAAATGACATGGTGTAGCTGGTTTTGATTTGCTCTGTCTTTAGTCACTCATTTTATCTTGAAGTAGTGTGGATAAAGGCTAAATCCACAGGCTCATTGGCACTAACCCCAGTAAGTTATTGGTTTATATTCCCTGGAGAAGATGAACTCTCTCAGAGTTCATTGTCTTGATTTTCAAGTGGGAAGAATCTGATGAAAGTCTAGCCATCAGCTGGGAAGCCCTACCTACTAAAACGCATGTTGGGCTCTAGTAGCCAAAGTAGCAGCTTGCTTTTTGGGTTTTGATTTTACAAGTCATATCTATTTTCTCCTTGGGTTTACTTTTAATTTTAATGTGTACATTAGAATTTATTGTTTCCTTTTCTAAGAATGGCATGGATTATTTCTGGTTTAAAAAAAAAAGGAAGAGTTGCCTAATGCCTCTCTTTTTATAAATGAAAAAGCCTGCTGTGGACTCGAACCATTCTGTAAATGTCCTCAAGCAGACAGCTGAGCTAAAACTAAAACTATTTAAGTGGAAGACATATGCCAGGGAGTTAGTGAGAATGGTCTGGAACAAGACTAGGCTCATTACTTTCTGGTGTTCGTAGCAATTCTATGAGCAGTAAACTTGTATTCCCAGCAAATTTCCAGTGGTAACAAGAAAGAGTTTGGCTGCTGTGCTTGACTCCTCTCTTCTTAATTTCCAGAAAAGTCTTCTGATCTTTCATGACTGTGTAAGGATTCAAATACTGAGTTTGTCTCTGTCCCATGGGGAGAAGGAAGGGAAATGGTCTGCAACTTCAAATAGAAAACTGAAACTCTCACGAGTGTGTGGAGGGGACAATTTTTGTAAAAAAAGGGACTTACTGTTTGATTCTGCTGCAGCCCCTTAACTTCTTTGCAGAAAAGAAAAGCAGGATGCTTGGTGTATATAACTCTTATTTTACACATGTTTTTGTGACTTAGAAATCTCTTGCTTTAACCAAATACTAGTAATAAAAGTGAAGGAGTTCTGACTGATAAAAAAGGTGACCTGCTTGCTGCTAGTAACTAAAGATTTAGTACTTGAGTCACTCCACTTCAAAGCAGCAGTTTCCCATTTACAGCCCCGAGATCTCAAAAAGTTATGTTTACAGGCACTTACATACTTTCATACAGATATGACAGTATTACACACAGAGGCTTGTATATGTTGCACGGTGACAGGTTACATTACATGACATACTACTCCAGAGCTGTCAAAGAGTTGGATTCTGCTGTCCTTTATCATTTTGTTTACATCTGAGTGTCTGCAGGTGACTGGGGTTGTCATTCCGCTGAAAATCAGACAGCTGAGCCAGGAGTAAAATGTTGCTCCTAGAGAATAAGATTGCTGTAACCTTCTAGACAGGGGCATACAATCGTCTTCACTCTTTGAAAGCCACGTTGCTGCAGGTTAACCTGTTGATTGCTATGCTTCAGGTGGCTCCACACGTACCACTGCTTGGGGCTGGTAGTCACACAGCAAACAAAAAAGTTCTGTCAAACCATGGACCGCAGTGAGAGCCACGGGTGAGTCACTCCACGATGCTGCTGATAATATCCCTTATTTCCGCCCCCCCCCTCCCCCCATGCTGTAACATTATGTGCTGTAGAAGTCACAGGAAGTGCTAAAAATCACATCTTTTCATCTGGGCCTTTTTTCAGTCCTTCCTATATGAAAAGCCATATGTCTCTGTCATGGAAGTGTCGCGTTTCACCCTGCTGATCCAATTTATTTAGTCTGAACATTTGGCCTAATGCTTTTATACAAATACATTTTCTCTGCCCAGATTCTTATTTGTGTCATGGTCTGTTCCTGTTAAAGATGAATGAAGACTTGTCAACAAATAATCTATCCAATAAGTTAGAATCTGATCCAAAACCTCATTGACGTCAACAGAAAGACTCTTACTGAATTCAGTGGTCCTACACTGTCCTTTTTATACTACTTTAGTGCCTGTAAATATATCTATTTTAGGATTAAATTTTCTTTTCCCCCTAGCATTTTGTTTTTTTTG
This sequence comes from Limosa lapponica baueri, assembly GCA_002844005.1. Classification (NCBI taxonomy): domain Eukaryota; kingdom Metazoa; phylum Chordata; class Aves; order Charadriiformes; family Scolopacidae; genus Limosa; species Limosa lapponica. The sequence continues at coordinate 236,990 of KZ505867.1, forward strand.
AGTCTGTGGAATGACAGGGAAATACTGAGCAAATGAAATGAGAATTGTGCAGTTTAGTTGTAATCGGGCAGGTGGGTGTTGTCCTGGAAAAGCAACTGTGTGCCTGTCCTTGTTGACTACCTGTGGGTTTAACTTCAAATAGCCTGAAATCAGACCAGTGGCCCTTTGAAAACGCCCTTGCACTTCCTCCAGGGTTGTGCCGGCGAGGCTCCAGTGCTGCCCTTTGTACTACGTGCCTGGAGCTACGTGTGGCAGAGCCGTGCTCCTCGCCGGCAGGCAGACAGGTCTACCCCGGCATCCTGGCTGGGAACTCCAGAGCTGGAGTGCCGGAGGAGGGCGAATGTGGGGGCGAGTGTTTAGAAACACTATCCCAGAACGTAGCTACCTCTGATGGTTCTTGTGGATCTGTGTTAGCAAAGTGGTGTTTATAGTACTTCCTCCAGAGAAAGTTTATCTTAGAGAATATTAAATAATAAAGGGGGCAAAAAAAGGTTGCAAGTGGCATGTTTCAGCAAAATAAGCAAGCAGGCAAATTCTGGCATGTAATTTCAGGACTTAGTTTGATCACATCTAAACAAATTAAAATTAAATGTTCTGCCTTGAAATGGGGAAAAATGCTCTGACAGCGAGTGCTCAGCTGATCTCTTATAGGGGAAATGTTTGACTCGGAGCAGAATCGATGTGATCCAAGGGACTGAGCAATGGGAGAAGCACTCACTCTCCTCCCCTCGGTGCAAGTGTAAAATTAATGCTCTGGGAGGGGATAGCTGCCACAGAAAGAGCTAAGGAGATCTTGCTGCCAGAACTGCACAGATGGTGAGGGGAAAACCAATCTTTTTGGGGTAGGGAGAGAGAGCTTTAGCAATCCACACAAACCTGATGAGCTTGGAACTGCTTGGGTTGATGCTCTCTGTCTTTTCTGTATTTTCACATGGTGAAAGGATGAATGAACATCCCCTGCTCCCTAGACGATGCATTGCACCTGAAGTCATGTCAGTATTTTTAGAAAGATTCAAGTGGCATTGGGAAACCTTATGTCCTGAAAGCCTGATGCTATTTAATAAGGATGGAAGGAGGTTATCGTAACAATTTGAGGCTGTAGGATTTCAAAACCCAGCACAAAGCAATTCATTCACTATTTCAAAATCTCTTACATGTTTTTGTCAGCTTCCTTTCTGAATGATCATTGCATGTTATTGTCTCACAAGATGAGACTTAGTTTAAATATCCCATTTGGGACAGATCTTTGTCTGCTGTGGGGGGGACATCATTCTTTAGTTCTGTGTGGAGTTAAGGTCGGTTATAACAGGTAGGGGTGAGGCACTGCACTTATTTTTCTGTACATACATTTGTTATGAGCAATTGGTAGGAAGTAGAGCTATGACTCTGCTAAGCTTTCAGTTTCTTCTTTTGTTTTTGGTGTTTTTTGGGGTTTTTGAGTGTGTAACTGCTTCCTCACCCTGGGCTGGAATGCTGAAATCTTTTCCCACACACTGCCTGCTATATTTTTAGAAGGTAAGGTTTTTTTACTGATAGGTAGGCAGACAGCCTCCTATGAGAAAATGACTTTAAATTAGGAGCATTAGGAAACGAATGTGAGGAAAAGCTCAATGAAGGGTCAAAAAAAAAAAAAGAAGAAAGAAATCGTCAAAATACACTTTCCCTCTGGTAGCGAAAGCAATAGATCCATCCCGTTAAGCAAATGATGAGACTGATATTTGCTTTTCCTACCAGTGTTTTAAATGTCACTGTTCTTTATTCTTTTTTTTTTTTTTCCTCCCATATTAACCCAGAAATGCTGGCGCATCAACATGTCTCATTATGACAGCAAAAGATATTTCTCTTTGCTGAAGTGAATTCAGAGGAAAAGAAATCCTGAGGGCAGTGCACATCGGCTGTAGAGAAAAGCACGGTCTGAGGTGGCTGTTGGAGGCTGCCCGTGGCAATTTGTGGGTTTCTGGGCAGACAGGCAGAGCTGATGAGAGCACCTGAGTTGCTGGTAGGAACAGGCGGTGACAGCTAAATCTGGTTATTCTCAGGGAAGAAAAGAGCAGAAATTAGGGAAGTGAAAATACAAGGAAGCACACGATTACTATTTAAAACAAATACCCTGCGGCCACAGCATGAAGCGTGCCACTGCTGACCGGTATATTAATGCAAAATAATCATGGCTGAGACTCAAGGTAGAGGTAATCCAGACGAGGTGCAACAGTAAATATGGGCTTCAGAAAACACAGATTTTGTCAGTTAGCAAAGTCTTCCTGCTTGGAAGAGGGTGGATCAATCCCTTTAATTCAGGAGAAACTGTATTTCCCTGACACCCCAGAATTCAAGTCTCCTTGCCCTTAACTGATATAACAGGGTTCAGTGTACGGTAAAACACACATTGCATGTCTACTGTATAATACCATTCACTCAAGTGAATTCGTTCATTAATATCCAGTGAAAATACTGGGAGAAGAGGGAGAAGTACTGGTAAAAAGAAGTCTGGAAATACTGTCACATTTCTGACACTTTTCTCGGGTCTGCTTTTTCTCTAATAGAAGGCAAGATGAACTGGCTAGAAAGATGTCCCTAAAACAATGTAAAAATCACCCTTGGAAAACGTCTGAACTAATTTAAAGGTAGGAATGAAATGAGCTTGAGGTCCTGGAGCATCTTCTCTTCCGGAGGAGGTGCAGAGGTGGCTGCAGCAGCAGCGGTGGTGATATTACCCCACACTCCTTGACGAGGAATTTAATGCATCCCACACAGCCCCAGTAATTGCCCCAGTAGGGAACAGTGCCACAAAGGCAGTGGTCAAGAATGGGAATGGAGCCTGAAACCTCACAGTGCGAGGGGAATTTATTGGCAATGCCAAAACTGAAAATTCAAAGCGAGCTCCTGTCAGGCTGATTGAGGAGTTGAAAGGAAAACAAGTCACAGCCCCTCAAGGTGTCAGGCCTTTCGCAAGCCTCCACTGCACAGGTGTCAGCTCCGGGGTGGTGTTTGCCCGTCACCCGCTTGTGATTTTGCAAGCCGCTGAGGGCTCTGCAGTGCTCAAAGGGTCGCTCAAGCATATGAAGGGCCGCAAATCCACCTGCACAGAGATGGTGCCTCTTGCTTGAGCTGGCATGAGGGGCAGGCTCCTTGGAAATGAGGCATCTTGCAGAGAGAGATGAGCACAGGGAGTGATCAGCGCAGAGCTTGGTGTATCTACTTTTGGTAGCCCTGGGATGTTCTTGATTGCACTCATTTGTAATGATGCAGCACATAGCTTCACACCTGGGAATGGAGCCCTGTTTTGCCATCTGCAAGGCAAAGGAGGGATTGCCATCCAAAGATGGTCTCAACCCTGAAAACTTTCTAGTTCCAACAATATCTACAGGATACTGATGAACTGTGAATTTTAAGAATGGCATGGGCTGGTTTGGTTGTGCATTTTAGACAATAGGCTTAACTTCGGTAAAGAGAATCAAGGACAGTCATGGAAACTCTTACTAGGAGACATTTATGGAGAGAGTTCATTCTAGTTACAAATGGACAACCTTATTCAGGTCAGGGATGTCCAGCTGGTGCTCCAGGGGCTGGATCTGGCTGGAGAACATTTGTGTCTGGTTCCAAAGTACTCTGATGGTTGTTCATAGGCTTTACACCCATGAAGTCATCTAGCTTCGCATATGGCTATCGAGCCACCACCACACCCAAATGGCTCTACGTCGTGCCCAGCAAGTCCATGCATATGTCCTTCTTGACTGATAGGGAGTTATGTGTGCATAGTGACCATGATGCTGGGAATTGTCCCTCACCTTGTGTCTAGGTGGTATTGAAACACCACAAAATATAAGAGTTCATGTATAGGTGCTAGTGACGCAGAAACTTTTATTGCTTGTGCTTGAAATGTAAAAGCAGTTGGTGGTTGGTTTAAAAGAAGTGATATTTTAGTAGGATCTTATCCTGTGAGAGAAATGTTATTTGTGATAGAGACTTTGATTACTATTTCTGATTCATTTCCGGAGTTTAGAAGCTGATTTTTTAAATATAAGCCTCAGAATGTTTCCACGTCATTGTTGCTTGGCTGTGGCCTTCGTGTGGAAAACTGTTTTCCTCACTCAGAAGATATGATTTGGGGAAGGGAGCAAAGTCTGATGCCTGTGTACTGGATTTGCATTATCAAATGAAGCCAATACAGTTAATAGTTTGAGCACAGGTGACAGGCTGTCTGCCCTTCAACAGAGATAAATTACAGGTAAACAAAGAAGGAATCCTAATTTTAAAACAAAATGATGTAGCTGGGATTAGAGAGGCAGTCAAGAGTCCTGAGCACTTGAATGGTAGTAGCTCACCTCAGGTAGTATAAATTAAGGAGCTGTCTGGTGTGAAGTAGCAAGCCTACACAGAGCCTTAAGGATAAGTTAATTTTCTTCACTATGAGCCAAAAAAAAAAAAAAAGGGTTATAAGCACAAGAGCTGGGAGAGTCTACCTCCAGTAACCTTTCTGGTGCTTGAGATTGCAAAATCTGCAGTTGCTAGAGGGAAGTGGATGGGAATTTCATAAATAATAAATTGCTGTAATCCCATGAGGTCATCATAAAAATATGCATAAGAATCACAGAAAGAATATAATGGGTCACAACCTCAATAGATTCTAGAGCTGATAACGAACAGTGAGCTTGATAAAAATGTATTACAGACAGAAACCTCCATCAGAGATATCACCAAAATTATTTTATACAAAATTACTACTTTGGGAAAGAGACAAATTTTATTACCAAAAAGCCCAAAATAAGTATGTGTGGGAAACTGTGATTTGTGCAGAAAAGGACTAAATCAACATCATTTAGCCTTTCAATTTAGGAAGAGCCAGAGCCTCCAAAATTTGTCTCACACGGAAACATTCTTGTAGACTAAACATTGTTACCGATGTTCTTCAGGCAACAGTGACTCGGTTTAGTTATTATATTTACCCTTAAAAAAAAAGCTAGACTTGAGTTATAAAAAAGCCTGATAGATGCAACACCTGAGGGCAAACACTAAAAGTATGAAGATCCAGAATAACACCTGGCTTGCCAGAAAAATAAGAAGATGGATTATTTTGAGTACTCCATTGATCTAAAGAAACATCATCAATAATACAAAAATCATTTGAACGCATAATACAGACTAAAGGAAAATGGGTTGACATACACCTGCAGGGGTATATACAGCGTCTGAATGCCAAAACCTAATATGAAGCTTGATTGAAATGTACCACGTAAGCTGTAAACTGGAAATATCATATACAGTGTGAAAATTTCTTTCCAATTACTTTTGGTAAAAGTGGAAATCGAGCTCTTTCAAAGCAGCAGTACCTCCACTGTACCTTTCAAACAGCAGTACCTCCACTGTCAGAAAGCTGCTTTGAGAAAGAGGTAAGTTAATGATGCTGTTGATAGCTAGAAGTAGCATGTGTTAAGCAGCTTCATATGTTGGCGGTTTAAGCTCCAACTCAGAAAAATACCTCTTTCATTTAAGGCTTATAGATATTCCCACTGGAAGTAACGGGGTTGTTCATGCTGTATCAGGGACCTACTGCGTAGCAGGTTTGAAGGAAAGCCACTTGGTGGTTACCAAGGGAAATCTGAGAGACTATCTGACAGTCCAACATAATGTGTGCTTGTCAAAACAACATCTTGTAATACAATAGGAATCCCCAATACAGAGGGAATAGTGCAAATATGGTGCTATTATTACATCAGGGTGCAAATGTTTGGCTTTGGAGAAGGACCTGGCTATGGTGCCAGGCTTGGTATAAGTATATATGGTTAATTCCTGTTTATATATCGGCTGAGCTTTAGATAGGCTGGCTGGGAACCTCAGAGCTGCCGTGGCTTGGAGCTCCCAGCGTGTTAATGGAGCTGAAATCGAAAAGCGTCCCTGAGCTCTTGCTAGAAGGCTGCTGGCCTTGGGTTCAGGTGTGTCTGCTTTGTCCTGGAGCTTGGTGTGTAAATCACCTGCCTCCAGAGGACAGGCAAGCTCCTGGTCCGCCTGCTCACTCTTCTCAGGCAAATGCTACAGAAGAGCAAGAAAAATGTTGCAAACAGCTTAGCTCCCTTTAGTTTTACCTCTGAGATGTTTTTAGTTGGATCCCTGCCTCTTTGGGAGCCCTGCTGAAATCAAGGTGGTTTTCCCACTTCTTGGCTGTTTTTCCTGTGGGACTGAAGTCCAGTTCAAAGGTGAGATGAAACTGTGTGGTGGAAGGAGGGAGGTCTAACAAATACATCCTTGTGTAGAATGCCTAGGTAGTTTTACTTTGGTGGATTTCATCTTTACAGCAAACTACAGGGAATAAACAAGCAACAAAATACACTTGGTTAACTGCAGTTTCCACCAGTGTGCTGCCTAGCTGTTTCCAGCAAATACCGCCTCGGCAACATGGTAGAAATAGGTCAGTGTGTACATATTTTCTCTTCTCTATTAGCATTGCAGCAAATTCTGTGCTTTGTACGCCCCCAATTTCAAGAGCTACTTTCCCGGCTACTCCAGCCTTTCTGCTCTGCCTCCGGTAGTTTGGGATCTATTGTTCAGCAAAGATGGCCCGAGGTGAATGGAGACTGTCACTGGAGAAAACAAAACTGCTGTGGCTGCAGGCTGGGGAAAAAAAAGGATGTCAGATGGGAAACAAGCATTGGGGGTGGAGGGGAGATGTAAAAAAAAGGGGGTTTCTGCTTGTATTGGCACGTGGCAGGCAGCTTGGATAATTGTGTGGTATTAACTTCCTTCTCGTTATAGCGTGGAAGCCTCTGGCATCCTGACCCTCACAAATACAAGCAGATGTCCCCAGGGAGACCCAGCCCACTGCTGCTCCCTATGGCATCAACATCTTTCACACACGGGGTTCTTTATCACAAATGGCTTTTTTATCATTTATGTATTTCAATTATCTTAAATTCTCTTCCGCCTGCACTCCCCCCTCCCCTTCAACTCAGTCTCAGAAGAAGGGAGAGGACGGATGTGATGCCCTTATCAGTTGAGCTTGGTGCTATAGATAACCACCTAAAGGCCAAGTTTTGCAGATTTTGTTTACAGCTTTGGAGTAGTTGCAGTGATATGCCAAAGCACTGGGCATCCAGCAGCTGCCTTGGAAATGAATGTAGCTCTTCTGGTGCTTCTGGCTTTTGGAAAGCCAAGCATTATTCAGGTAGTCACATATGGATTTAGGAAGTGTAACCGTTGGCTCCAGTTTCTGAAATGGTTGGCCCAAATTCCCCAAACCAATACAAGTATGACAGAGTACAGCCATACTAACAGCATTGAGGAAAAATAGTCAATTATAGCATCAGTAGCAGGAAGGGAATTTAAAAGCCCTAAGCTATTTAGAAGCCTGAGTCAAAAATGAAACTGGAATTTTAGTGCCTCAATCAAATAGGAAACTCATTAAGAATCAGGATCTTTGGAAAATGTTACCCAGAAATCTCTGTGTTAGTAAAAAGTCTTACCACTTTTTCACCACTGTATGTCAAGAAGAATACTAAAATGCTTGTCAGGCTCCTTCAACAAATAGATTTCTAACCTACAGATGTATTTGACTGATGGCTACCAGCTCTAACTTGGAAAACAGGAGGTAAATCACAGAGAATTTCTTTTGGCAAGTGGTAGAGTCACCTGAAAATATTGTTTGAGAGAATCCCAAACCATGATCTAAAATCAGCTCAAATTCAAAAACCCTTCTAGCTGTCAGAAAAGATTCTTATTTTTCTAGAAAAGTCTATATTTTTTTTTCTCCAAGAACCATAAATAAATAAGATACACAGGTCTCTCTCTGTTTTACTCTCTCGTCAAGAGAAAGAGGAAGAGAGAGTAATGAGGAACTGAGTTGCCTTATGAGGTCTCTCGAGGACCATGAGATCACGCTTCTTCAGGTTCCAGAAAAGATCTTTGGAAGCTGCAATGGTCTGAAAACACAAGACATTCTTCTTTCCAAATATTTGAAGGGAAAAGAACAGGCATTGACTGAAGGGGAAATGGGAGAGGTGGTAATCCTGTTGAGTAATCCAGTGATACACCCTTTCCTCAAAGTTCCTTCCTACTTGGGTGAGATAAGTAGCATTGGAAGCTAGTGGCTAAGACCAACAAAGTAGGGTGGTGTCTTTATCTAAGAGAGGTGGGTGTCCCCGTCTTGAGATTAATTAATGTTTAATCTGCTTGGAACATTTGTATATTTTGTCTCAGCATGTTCCCAAGCGTATTCGTGGACCTTTTGGAGCTTAGAAACAAAGTCATTTCCATAGCCAGTTGGCTGGCAGTCTCCTCTGGAGAGGACCAGACAGACGGGCACTCGTGACATTCTTGGGGGTCTTTTTCTAGTGTGCAGAGAACTGGAGATATTTCTAAATATCCTAAACAGTAGCATACAGCTTTGTAAGTCCTTCTTTTCTATGTGGTACAGCAGCTTTTCTGTTTTCACAGTAGAGATTTCATTTGCATAGACTTTAAACACAACTAAGGTGTTTGGTACCTACTGTTTAATACATGCAAAGACAAATATTCTTGCTGTTGATGATATCACAGTATTTCTGCTTCCCTTTCACTTTGGTGGTTAAGTATGAGGAGAAAGGGGAACTATTCCAGCCTGACTGTGCATCTTCGTACCACAAAGGGTGAAAGTGCCCCTTTCCCCTGATAATCTATTACTTTGAATTCATTACCAAGCTGACATAATCAGGTCTTTGTCACTTATCCTCTTCTACGTGTATGACCTAGTGGATAATCTAAAAATCTCAGAGGAGTGCTAGATTTTGCTGTGCTGTCTTCTGTTGAGTAGTACTTTTAAGCAAGTATTTTTTCCAACTGGTTTTGATTTGTGGGTACCTATCTTTCTTCCTGGAAAGGTTTAGTATTTTCTTGTCCGTGGATTACTCTAGCACAAGCTTGAACATGCTTTCTCTGGGAATCTTTCACAAGACTTCTTAGAAATAGCCCACAGGCTAGTTCCCAAAGGCCCACAGAGGAGAGGTTGAAAATCACTTTATTAACAGTACCTCATTTTGTGTGGAGCACAACGTGAGTGCAGAGAGAAGGGGCTGGTCATTAATATACATTAATATTCAAGAAAACTAGTATTTTATAGTTTCTGTACACTGGAAAAGACTTAATTCAGCTCATATTGCTTACATAATTAGAATGAATAAAATAGGGGGACCACTCAGGAATAAGGAAAGCTGGTTTTAGTCTAGTCAAGGTTAATCAGTGTTCTTATATATGGAACTGAAAGGATTTTTACTCTTTTATTAAACAGCTTTGAAAAATTAACATTTAATTTGCTGCAGGCTGCAAGGAGGTAACATTAATAGTCATAGAAAATAGCAGGTTTTTAATCTTTCCTTTCGTATTTTTCAATAAAAGAGTAAAATTTTGTGCTGGATGTAAGTAATTTTCCTAACAACTTAGCGTCATTCCTGATAAACAGAGATACTCACTGAAAAGTTGTTTCATTATACATGCTATGAACTCCTGTAAGAGTCATTAAGAACATTCTCATTAATACAGCTTGATCTGCTTTTGCTTGAAGAGAATTGCTATTAGACCTGACTGGAAACCAGGAAAAGTGGATCTCTTATGTGGCAGGAATACTTATAAAAATGTTTTTCTCTTTTGGCATAGGTTTGGGAAATTCCCTTGGGACTCTAATGAAATCTCTGAGTAATAATAAGTCCATCAGTGGTAAATGTGGTGGGGTGAATAATAAACGGTCAGTTTTCCATTATCTGCCAGATCTTTGAAAGACCAGATTTATTCAGTCACCGTGATTATGTTGTGATTGTGCATGTCATGAAATCCCACTCTAGGACTGCGAAATTTCATGAGAACTAAGTCAGCACTGAATCTGGCCTCTTCTGCTTGTGGAATGGCTGTTGTGAAATCGCTCTCTCCCAAGCAGTTTTTGAACTTCAAGTGATAATGCGGTTGATGGTTAATGTCGCATACCTCCATAAGCAGATGGACTGAAAGAATTTTAATAACTCTCTGGATCTAAACGATCATTCCTTCCACATTCTTTGTGGCTTCATAGTGTTTATGATAATTCTTGCTCGGGATCCAATCTGTACAGTTTATCCAGCTGTGCCTTTGATGTCTGTACTGTGGTCTCAAGGGAAAGAAGTCGTGAACGAGCGGTTAGTGAGCGACACCCAAGGGGTTATGACATCTTTAACATAAACTCATCAGCATAAGGTTTTTCCTCTGAAATAGATTAAGCAATTTATTTAGCTATAAAAACCAGAAAACTAGTTAAGTGAATTTTACTGGGGAATCAATAAAGTAATAATTGTGTAATAATGTAACTGGGGCTGAGGTAACCGGTTTTGGCCGTCTTTTCTTTGTTAATCCATTCCCCCTATCCTTTTAATTCCAGTATTTTTGAACAGCCAAAAGTTATTCTGATGAGAATTGAAAAAGCATATTGAGAAATCTTTGAGCACATTAACTTTTGTACTGTGAAATCTTTCTTTCTTGCCTTTGCAATAGATGCAAAAAAGAACCCATCCACAACTCATTAACTAAAATTTTATCTCAAACTCATATTTTTGTATTCTGTTAAATTTTCTCCATTTATATTTCATAGAATGGCTTCCTAATCCTATCTGAGACATGCCTGTAAGCTAAAGATAAATATGTAAAACTTACCTTTGAATTGAATGGTGTCTAACTATCGCTGCTTTTAAAAAAATAATAGCAAGCCCCTTGACATTATCCTCAGCAGTGCTTCAGAATTTGCACTTAGGCTGCAATCATTACAGTTACATAGGAAGTTTTTCCTTCTGGTAATTAGAAACAAATTAATTTAAAAGCAACTTCATTTGTTAAGCTGATGTAAATAAGAGATGATAAATTATTAGAACAAAAGAGGCCTTCATACATCTGTTATTTCATGCTTGTATTTTAGGGTAGATTCCCTAACTTCAGCAATGTGCACATTTAAGGGCTTAAATAGTTTTCAAAGGTCTTTATCTCTAAAAAATTATGGAAAAAAGTCCCTCATTATGTGCTCTGAGTTATTTTTCACAGAAGTGTCCTCTCTTTGCAGCGTTAAAAAGATGCTAGATCATATCATATTATCAGTGTATTTGCATTTAGGAATTCTGTTCACGTATGTGAACAGAACACACGCATCTGAACTATAGGAAAGTTAAAAAGAGTGGCAGGTCTTTTAAAATATAAATTTCCTTCCTTTTTCTGCAATTCTAAATGTCTGCAGGAATCAAGTCTGTAGTCAGCAGGAATGAGACTGAAATTATATGTTGAATAATAAAATGACCACAGTAGTAGTAACATGAATTGGAGGGAGTCCGTGCCCTTTGTGAAAAGTAAAGAAGCTGGCAGTATCCAGGAGGACCAACTAGATGGTGGTAAACATGAATACCGGGCCGGTATTTCTGAGTGGATCTGCTTATTTTCAGAGTGGTCTGTGCCTCACACCAAGGTAGTTTTGGGCCATAGAAATTTAATGAGGGCAAAACAAAAAGCAGTGGGCATCCTGAAGAAACTGCTTGTATAGTTAAAACTGAAGCTAGGTGGAGGAAATGGACATATTTTTCCATCAAAAATGTCAACAGTAATGAAACATAACTAACTTTTTCTATGGAGAATTCCAATTTACTGTCAGAAAGTTTAAAAAACAACCAACCAACAAACCAAAAAAACCCCAAACCCAAGCATAAGCACCCTCAAAACTCTGAATAACTTTTATGAAACTGAAATATTTCAGCTCAAAAAGAATACTTGTCTTCAGAAAAGTTCCTTTAGTGATTTGTGATGGCTGTAGCTTTCAGTTCCTTGTACTTTTCTCCTTTACTGGTGTCTGAAGGCTTAATCTGCATGGCATTTGGGCCTCAGGCAGTTGCTTGGTGGGACTTCAGGATCTCAGGATTTTCTGAGGACTCTCAGGAGGAGTCCCTATCAGAGCTCTCTTAGCTGTTGGCTGGAGATGGATGGGTCTTTGTGGTATAGCAAATCAGTGAGGGACTCGGACTGAATGAACTTATTAGAAAGGGTCAAGAAACATGCAGCTCTGACATGTTATTTTGGTATGTATTAGGAGATGTTTTTCATTTGCCAGTACTTGGGTAAGCCTTTACCCCTGCAAGATTGCATGGCACATCTCTCTGATAGTTAAGATAGGGTCTTTGGGTAATATCACTGTGACTATTTAGCTTTCTGTGTGTATAAGAGAAGCTTGTTTACACAAGGCCAAACAGCAGCGTAATAGCCTATATACCAGCTAAAGTAGTAGGAGATGTATCTTGGCACTTGTATTTCGTTCTTGGCCAAAAGTGCAAGACGCTGGATAGGGCCAAAGCTCCATTTATTTTTTTATTTACAAATCTTTGTTTTCCTTTGAAGAGATGCAGAGAGGTGGTGGAAGCGGTTTTGCACAGCTCAAAGCAAGGAATTAAACCTCAGACCCAGCAAATTATAGCACCAGTGTTAGCAAGCTGCCAGCTGGAGCCTTTCAACAGAGCGTGCTCTGGGGGAAATGCTGGCCACCTAACATGCCAAGAGCCCCCCTGTATGTAAATACTTCAGGGCTTGGTTCTGCATGTGTTTATCCTTGAAAAGGGGAGCAGCTTGTGCATAGCTTTATCAGCTCTGAAAGCCGCGGCTGGATCGAAGGGTCCAACGTGTCTGCTGTTCAGATATCCCGAAAGGACTTGATTTCCCTCAAGGTGGAAGCTTTCTGTCCTGCGTGTCAGTAGCACGTAGAAATGCCACCGCAGACAAGTGTTGCTGTGACCCGTTTCATGAGTGCAAGATGCTCCACATCCTTGCTGGAATAAACAAGGCAGAGGAGCCTCCTCAGAGGTGCGGTCCCCCGGGAGCTGAATGCCTAGCTGTGATTGTACACATCCAGCCAGCTCGGACATCTGAATGTAAAATTCCACACTGGGGGACATCACATGGATTTCATGCTCTTCTCTAGGGAATTCCACGTCTATAAAACAATGAATGGATTATACAGTACTCATCCATATATGTAGTTTTTCATCTGTGACAAGTGTGATATTTGATAATATCCTCTGTTCAATAAGTCCTCCAAGTGTAATTTACTGCCAGGTTACTAATCTCTGTTTGATTTAACTGTTTCAGAGTCCACTATGCGAAAAACTGGAGAGGAGGGCCATGGTCATAGATCAGGCGCAAGGCTGGGAGTTAGGAGGCTGTATGTTGCTCTGCTGAAGACTCTGGGCCTGATTCTTCCCTAACTCTTTCATATGAGTGTAAATCTGCTAGTTCTCATTTCCTGGATAGTTCCTTGCATTTTTTATGTGGCTGGTTAGCTCAGAAACCTCACATCACACACCCTCCCGGGATACCGCATGGATTTTGTGCTGCTATCTGAGTCTGAAAAATGATGAGCTGAAAGGCAGCTTAAACTCTTTGTGTGTGACTGTGGAAGATTTGTCTGAACTTTCCATTTCTCTTGTACATTGTGCAGGTTTTGCTTTCCCACTGCTTTGAAGTTTTGTTGGTCTGAGAATCCCATCCTAGGTTGGACTTGTAAAGCAAAGCTGTATACGGATAGGAAAAAAGAAATGCTGTGAGGGCACTCAATACGAATGATCTCAGGCATAGTGTTGTGACTAACGAAAACGTGTATGGTCCTCAGGTGACTGATCATGGGGGAAGGACGGTTGTGCAGTTAGGAGAGAGGCCTGTGACACTGAGCGAACAAGAGTCCCATCTCACTCACTGGTGCACGCGTTGATGCTTAGTATGTAATACCCAAATACACAGTAGGAAAAAAAAAAAAAGGAATGTTTGATCTGCAAACATTCCAATATCTGTTTCAGAGTTACTCCTCACGTGACTTAAGTTAAGACTAGGTAAAGAGTGGCCTGGGGAGGGGAGAGTCTAAACTGATGAGAAAATGTTACTGCTCCATAGAAAATGCTCTGTGTCAAAAATGGGGGTGTAATGTGAGCCTGTGTGATTCCAGCTATATAAGAGGCCAGAATGGAAACAGCCTCACCTGAACCATTCATTTTGCTGTTTTTCCTTTTTTATCCTTATGGTTTAAGCTTTTTTACAAATCTCTTAGTATAATTTCAGTATTTTAGAAGTGCCTGAAATTTTATGTCATGTCTCTATAAATCATGCACCTAATTTGGGGAAGGAGAGTGGGTGAGAAACGCTCATTCCTTTGTTGGCTGGAGGATGCTCAAATGAGATGGCAGCAGAATCAAGACTGTCAAAACAATAAAAGGAAGTGTTAACGCTGATAATTATATTATTCAAACAATTTGAAATCCTTGGAGGGTGCATTTTTAATGATGCATTGTAAAACAAATTGTTTCATAGCTTGAGAGAGTCATAAAACAATAAACTAATTAGGACACCTTTTGTCTGTCTGCCTATGTGTGTGGTCAGGGGAGTTTTGTGAGTATTAATGGGATACGCCTACATCCTATTTTTAGTAATTGTTGCCACTGCCAGTGTGTTTTAAAGACTGAATATTCCCAATCCACTTAAAAAATTACATCAGTCTGAACCACAGTGTAGTTGTGCTGCTGCTCCAACAGCTTGATAGACCTCATCCCTTCAGACTTGCTTTTCTATCCCCAAATTGAAGCTACAGCACCATCTTAAACTGGGCTGCAGCTGGATTTGAGCCTTCTGGTAGGGGAGAGTCCCAGGCAGTATAAGCTGGCTTTAAGTTTGTATGCGTTTTGTTTCTGTGTATAGAAAGCAATAGAAAAAAGCAAGAACTGTGATGATTGTCTCTTCCAGTTGCCTACTAAAGGTGGCCAAAGTATAAAATATTAGACTGGGCTAAGAGGTGATTGCATCATGCACAAGAAGCATTAAAAGTCTATGCCTCTTTACAGGGAGGTTTTTGGAGGTTCTGAGATGTTTTGCTTCACCAAAAAGTGAATTTGATTTCAGTGGTTCTCTGAATTTTTATGCCAAATAAGGTTTTGATTCTGATTCTCCTTCCCATTGCAGACTTTCCCCTCTCCTTGCTGTGCCTCGGTTTCTTTCAATGGGATTGGTCCCTTGTAAGTGCAGTGTAAAACTGAGTGCTGTGTTAGACTTGCCTAATGCTGGGAGGAAGAAGGCGGCTGCATTTCTAGAATTACTGGAAATAGTACAGGCAGATAGCATCAGGGAATAAAACCTGGCAACTATCCTCATGTACAATGGATTTTTTTAAGAGAATACATAGAGAGTAGAATATGGTCCCAAATTATAGCAGTCTGTGGCTGCTGATACCGAGAGAGTATCATTTCAGCCTTCAGACAAATCCCCATTTTCTGAAATTAACCTTACAGCTACTCTTTGAGCCAAATAACCTCTGTCTTTTTCCCACTGGAGAAGTGGGAAAGAGGTCATCTTCCTACTATGTTGCTGTGTTTGTCTGCAGTCTGTCTGGGTCTTATCAATTAAAGCTTCTTTAAAAAGATGGGGGCCTTCCCTTTTTATGAGCACCTGTGTACTCGCGAGGGACAGAACTGTATGGATTAGGGTTCTGGGAATCTCTAGGAAAGTATCTTTGTTCTGGGATCAGCCAGTAATAGGGTTTTATGTAGAAGGAACAGCAAAATTCCTATGGGACTCATTCCAATTATATCCCCAATTAGGACAACAGAGTTTTAGTTTAGTTTGGTAGGGTTTCTGCATCTTTAGTAGTTATAAACGTTTGTTCCTTTATATGAAGGTGTTAATTAACATTGTTAAAATTTACTACAGGCTTTCACATTCCCTGAGAAACAAAGAGAAGTTTTTAGCCACTTGCAATTAATAAAGGGGAAAAAAGTATTATTCAAAAGACATTTGAGCTGTTAAAGAACCAATCTTAATATCAGAACTGGATAAGAAATGTGGGTTGATTCTTAACAATTTACTTTTTACAAAATTAATTATAATTTACAGAAATCCATTTTGAGTTTACACTAAATATTGTGTGTCCCTTCTGTCTTTATTTTGAGCTAAAACACACTGCTGAGTTAGCTATGGAGATATTTTATTGGTCTTTATTAACTCTTTACTGAAGAAGAGCCTTATACTGCTGCTCAGAGCTAAGAAATTCTCTCATAAGACTTCAACATCTTTTTTTTTTTTATCACTGTTCAAAATAATACGGTGCTCTGTTGCCCTTGTAACTTTGACAGATGAGTAATTATAAATTTGAGGTACTGTGGTTCAGACAGAAACCTAATTGGGTATTTGTGAACCAAATGTGAAAGTGTTGAATGCAGGTCCATGCTTCGGTGCCACTTTGATATCTCTTTTCAGAGGTTAAATCCTCAGGTTTGAAATATATGAATACGCACCGTCTGTTTCTTTCTAGTGGATGTATATATTTTCAGGCAAAAACATAATTCAGCTTTGCATGAGGTGATAAAGCTTTATCAGTAACTGCGGGGTAAAGAATATTTAAACGAATGTATGCATTCTCTTTGAAAAAGCTGGGTATTAAAAATCATGGATTCTTAGGGAATACCTTTCCTAAACTTTAGAAAATATGGAAATTCATAGGTAGAATGCCCTAAACAACAGGATCTCTGCTTTGCGTCTCTGACCTTCCCATCTGTCTTGCTACAAGTAATGCATTGATAGAAGAGAGGATATGCGAGACAATTTGGAGTCAAGCGCCTTGAGAATCTTGCAGCCTGGTAGCAGATCTTTGGTTGCAGGTCACTTGAGCGAGCCTCTGGTCCTCATTTCATTATGCCAGAATGGTTGGATGAATCTGGTACCTTCGTTGTATTAATTTGATTTTATTTGTAGAGTTTTTTTTTGCTCACAGATCAAAAATTAAGCCCACGCTTAAGGGTTTTGTTAAGGCAGACCCTGATTTGTGAAGCTGTGGAGGTGTTCTTGTAAATCTCCCTGTTTCCTGGGTTCTGACACCAAATTGTTCACTTCAAATTATGTCTTAGTGATAGTGACTACAGTGAAAGATGAATGTTGAAATTCCTACCAAGGTGGGATTGAAACTGAAGTGATATTAAATCCGTCATCCAAGAGGTGATGAGAGAAACATGGAGTTAAAAATATTCCTCATAGAGGAAATACAGAGCTTAATTTTTAGATGAAGAATTGTGGGATATTGAAAGCCAAGAAGCTACTGGACTTCTAGAGGATGAGATTGAACAATTAAGGTATTTTCCTACTTTTATTGCTATCTGCATGTTTGTGTGAAGCACATTCCTGACTCAAGGTCTGATGAGTGTGGTTAATAGAGAACTGAGATGTGTATTTTGTATAAGATTCACATCTGACTAAGGATCAAGTCTGTAGAAACTATTTAATGCCAGTGAGTTATGTAAAATGTGGGTCTTTGTGCTTCCCTGCAGAGACATGGATAATCTGATCCAAATCAGTTATTCCTTGCTTTGGTCATTTCTTTCCCCTTTTTTTTCTTTAGATGTAGAGCAGAGGATCATGAGTTACAAGGAGGGCAATGAAAATGGATCTCTACTATGCCTCTGTCCTCAAAGTAGTATCATGGCCTAAAGAATAATATTGAACACATAATGCTGTTTTCAGTTCACTGTATTCACACTATTAATGTATTTAGAGGATAGAGGGGTGAAGTCTGCAGTGCCAAATGGCGTCCCACGATTCACTCCCTGAAGAAAAACAGCCAGGACTGAAACTCTACAAAATCTGCACCTCCATTTCATCCATTAGGTGTTCTTGATTTATTTCTTTCCCCTGAGGGAAAGCAGTAGAAAAAGTGTTACGTAGGGTTATTTTGGAAACCTGTTTCTAATTTTCTAGAAGAAATCCCAACTTTCTCATTTATATTGAAATATTTAAATGAGAGGAAAAAGAAAACATGGCTCTGAAACATCATTCCTTCAGAGACTCTTCACCATGCCCATCTTTGGCTTGCATTTTTTTGAAGTTCCATTGTGAGGAGAGAATATCAGAGCCAAATCTGAGGCAAGCTACCTTCAGCCATCGGTGCCTCTGAGCATGTCAGTCATGCACTGGAGCTGCTGGCACAGCTGGTACGCTGTACACAACAGGGAGTATTTTTAACACTAAAATATGAGTGTGACAGGTGCACATTTTATTGGAACTTTTTTTTTATTGTGCATTAGCGGAGAGAAGAAAGCTAGCAGCACTTTTTAACAGGTCTTCAAGTAAGTGGGAAAACAAACAAAGGTCTATGGTACATATTGACATTTGTTAGCCAAGTATGGGCAGTCTATTCTTTGTTTAAAAAAAAAAAACCCTAGATGAATTTTGAGCAGCTTGCACAGCCAGAACCACTCATTCTTTTTTATGAGCTTCATTTGCATTTATACTCTTCCCTGCTGTTGTTGAATACGCCCCTTTCACTTGTCCTAAATCTACAACTGCACTGGGTACACTTAAGTAGCTGTTTCCTACTGATATATTGATTATCACACTAATTACATCCGGGGTCTGTATATGGGCTAACAGGACCAATTTATTTGAATTTTTTATAGGGGGGAAACTCTCCACAACTAATTAATTCTACAGGGATGGGTCTAACTCATCTCTTTTATTTTTCCTTCCTCCATCGAAGTTTTTGATAGGTAAAGCTTCTGCTAAGAGGACAAAATGCGTGACAATTTTGTCTGGTAAATTTTCATTTCCTTATTTTTTGATGTTTTGTGGGTGTTTTTTTTTTTTAAATCTGCTTTCTGCTTGACAGGATGCTTCTTTTTTTTCTGATGTGGTGTCATACAGTGGGCCCTGGTTCTGCAATCAACTCTGTGTGTGCAGCCTGCTGTGCCTATTGAGGTCAGAGAGGTTGGCTACTTACCTGGAGCACGCTGCAGAAATGGGCCATGGATATTAGCTCATCAGGTTATAGCTGGAACAAGAATCTTTTTTTACAGCCTCCTCTGTGGGGTTATATGCCTGTGTTTCATTCAATTTGACATAGAATTGGACACCTTCAATGATTTTTAGTAAGTAATACAGCTGAACCTTTCAATAGGGCTTTTTTTAAATTGTGAAAAGTTCCAGATGCCTTTCTGACTAACTTTATCTGAAATTATCTAATCTCAAATCTCAGGCATCTGTATGATGCAACTTCCTTTGACAGGTACTTCACGGACTTTTTGCAGTGGATCAAAAGATGTTTTAAAATGGCAATGAAACTGAGGCTTGAGTGCAAGCTATCACGGGAAACTGGATAGTGCCTGGTGATAAATTTGGAGCGTAATAAGACTTTTATATCTAAGCATTCTCTTTGAATCTAGGGTGTGGAGAGTTTGAAAGCTATTACCACTGGCTGGTGACTCTTTTGTGGTTTCTCTAAATTGATCTATTGGCCTCAGTTCTTGTGAAAATGTCCATTGCCAATGGACTTTGATAACGTCTGTGATGATAACTGTAGTACAGAAGTCAAAGGACCGCGTATTACCATCATAGCCTTCATGAGGCTATGGTAGGTGTATTGATCTGAGGAATGTCCGTTTTCTTTTTCTGGTGTTTTTAATTGTGTTTCTAAGCCAGGATGCTAGCTTTCCCATTTGTCAAGACCGTTGCTTCCATGAACGCAGAATCTGACTTAAAAAAAATAGTCTGGTGTGACTCTACTCATTTACCTTGAAATTTATTTCAGTGGTGTCTTGAAACAGGCAAGACAAAGCATTTGAGAGAACAGGGCAAGTCCAGAGGCTTTCTTGTCCTGCAGATCAAGTTTGTCAGGAAACCGAAAGTTATAGAGATGTTTAAATATCAGAAACAGAATGTAAACATGGACACACAAATGAAAGCAATTTAATGAGGGCAACACAGGAAAAAGTGTTCAGTGAGCTTCAGCCAAGCTCAGTGAGAGGCTTTGCAGCAGCATTCTGGACACTGTGATCCATAATTTAAACTTGGGCATTTTAGAAAGAATTACGTTAGTTTAGACTGGAAGGCATTAGAGTATAAATCAGAGAGTCTCCATTTCAGAGAAGCTTAAACAGCTCCAAAGGTTAAGTAGAAGATATAAAACTGTTATGATGTGTTTGTTATGGGCCTTCAAAGAAAGTGGTGAAGCAAGCAGGATGGCAAGGTTACCTCAATACCAGGGGAAGAGATCCCAGGCAGACCGGGCTCAACTCATGGGGCCTGGGGCTGGGTAGCATGGGTGGGAACATCCCAGAAACATTTGGAAAATTATCCTGAGATCTATGCATGGCAGTAAAGTGGTTTTGAAGCTCTCTGTTCAGTATATTCTTATTGCTGATATAGAGAACCAAGATACACATCTGCATGAGCCTTGAAAAAAATATGTAAAGTAAAAACTTTTGAAACTTGTTTAAACTGTGATCTGGGTGGTTGACTGTGATGCCAGAAAAAGACCAACAGGGTGACTTTTCTAAGGAAAAATCCAGTGAGAGTTGAGCAGACAAACTGGGAAGGCTGTTTTCAGAGGAGACTGCTGCAGACTTAACTCCTTCCCATGGAGAGGAAGAATTCACTAAAGCTGGAATTTAATATCTGGCCTTACTGTATAATTCCTGTGTAACTTTGAGTAAAGCATTTAGTCTTTGATTTTCAAAGGCAGCTAGTGAAGGGAGGAGTTCATGTGGACTCCTTTGAAAATCCCACCTTTAATCTCTCTGTACCTCACTTCTCATGGGCAGAATGGCAGAATACTTCTGTCCTCTGCTTTTCTCTGTCTGCTGGCTGTGAGTTCCTCGAAGTAGGACCCACTTCACTTCATGGTGTGAACAATATATTGTATAGGGGTCCAGGAATGAGCTGGAGCTGATAACATATGTTGTGATGGTTAGGTAATTGTTGTAACCGATGAGGGCTCATTTGCTTTTTAATTAAAAATTAATTAATTGGCACCTCAAGATGTGACTGCGTCCCTGTTCATCCAGAATACACACTGTTCTATCTACACCTGAAGCAAATTGGAGGCATCAAGAATTATGGAATAGTGGGAATTCTGGATGGACAGGGATGTGGTCACAAAAGTTTCACTGAGGTCTTTGGACTTGTCAAATCTTGAGTTGTCATTGTTGAAAGTTAATCCATGCAAGCTCCTCCTTTAGGGACAGTTTCTGCCATCTCACACTAAGTTAAGGTTTAACAGATTTACAGTAGCCCTCTGTATCTTATCCTGAACTCATAATAGTTGCCCCTTTTACTCCTTGAAACTGTTTTTTTCTTCCTGCATAGTTTTAGAGTTTCTCAGTTTAGAACCACTGACAGTTCTTCCCAAATATCTCTCCCAGCACTAGTTCCTGGGGTTGAAACAGGTTTTTTGAAAACATTCATCTCCTTTTGGAGAAAGAAATTACACTCTGAGGAGCAATCCTATGAGGAAGGAGAGATGCAGGAATAGTCAGCAAATATATGGTCAGAAAAGTCAAAGCTCTGGGGGGATAGTGTGATTTATGATGTTACCAAAGTAGAACTGGAGAGAGAAAAAAAGCCAAGAAAGATGTTGAAGTAGAGAGCAAAAAAGAGAATGTGGGATAGATGAAGGGATAGAAGGGAGAGAAGAAGCTATAAAGCCTATTTTTTTCAAATAAAGATGATGAAAATTGTTTATTCTTGTATATTTAGATAGTGATTCCTGTGGTTCCTTGAGGGTAATTTGAGACTCTGTTATGTTGAGCATCCAGTACAAACAATTAGAAGATTCTTGTTGGCTGATGGACCTTGCAATTAGAGATCGTACTCCTAAATATTGAATTACCTTTCTCTAGTTAAAGGAAACGTCATGACCACAGATAACTGCAAAATGGGAACTCACTTTGTAGTGGAATTCAAAAATGGTGGAACCTGCTTTTGTGATTAATTGTAGTGAAGATTGAAAAACAAAATTAATCAACCTTTTCTACAGAAGAACATTCAGGGGCAAAAAGATGCCTCTCTGATTTGGTCAGATAGATAACTTTCCTTTCACAGGGATGATAATTCATTTCATTTTCAGTATGTATAAATATGCACTATTTTTAGAATGTAAATAATATATAATGCGTCCTTCCATAGGCAATGACATAAAAATCTTAAATGTGTTTTCCAATACATTGTGTCTTGTTTTTTACCTGGGTTGCAATCTTTTTCCGTCCTGCTTTCAAAGTAAAATTTTAGTATTTCATTTTTGCTGGAGTTGCATAGTCTGTGTAACACACAGTTCTCTGACCAGCTCCCTCTGGGATGATGTGATCACTGCAGTTCATAGAGTATGGAGTAAAAAGACCTTCCCTCGTAAAATCAGAGGGACAGAGAAAAAGCATTGATGATTTATGTTGGCTGAGATTTTGACCCAGAAGCTTTGAACATGCAGTAGCTGTTATTTACTCTATGTCACCATCAATCCTAGGCAGGAAAGACTACTAAGAGCCTTCTCTTTGCAGGGTTGGCATTCTTTCATACAGTTCCCGTCTTGACTCCCTGCCTTAGCTGCTTTAAACAAAAATGCTCTCCTGTGCTGAAAATGGATATCCTGTGTAGAAGGGCTTTTTAAATTATCTTGAGTGCATATGGAATCTAGGATATTTATATTTTATGAGTTAGGTCCTATTGCAATTTTACAACAAGATGAGTTAAACAGTAAGATATTCTTTGGATCATCTTTACACATCACTATTTTTTACTGTAATGGCTTAACAGGTTTCTGGTATATATTGCTTTTCCTGCAGCCTGAGAAACTCGTGTTCAATAGCTGCCTGTGTGGGCTGGTCTGTAAGACAGGCTGCTTTGACAAACTCCAACCTCAGGCAGTCACGTTGGCATCTGATTTTTGAGGGAAGGAAAGGCTAAAGCAAAAATACGTTTGGACGACTTTGTGGGGCTGTTACTGCACAAACTGTGCTGGTCTTGCTTGTGTTACACGTTTGCACCAGGAGAGTGACTGGTGGCTGCTGTAGGAGCTGAGGGCTTTTTCTATGGGGAAGGGTGGGTATCTGCAGCTGCCTGAAAGAGGTCCTAGGTGGAGGTGGTCAAATGTCCAGAAATCCCGGACAGTTGTGCTGTAGTGAGTGGATGGAGCCAAAGGGAGTGTTAAAGCTTTCTTGCCTCTCTCCCTCTCCTAAGAAATGCCTGCCTGGTGGTATCAGGTGTAACAGGCAGTGAGGAGTGATAGGAGGTGAGATTTGGATAGCAAGGCAGCATGAGGCATAGCTGTTTTTGGAAGGCCCAGTGTGATTTGTACATTTTACGGTGAAAACCTAGGCTTTCACATCTTGACATTTGCTGAAAGGGATTGGCTTCTGCCCAACTAAAGAGAATGGAAACGGTTTGTTGTCCTAGTCAAATTCTTCCCTGTTAAACTGGGCAGGTTAGGGAAATAAACTCTCTGCATTTTGGGGAAACACTCTTTGCATTTGGTTTTATGGTGATTGAGGGTCCCTTCTGGAGAGCAAATTGATTTCTGAAACATTTGTTACAATAAAAAATGAATAATGCTTCAACTAACAAGATAGAAATCTGATGAAAGGAGCATTCCCAGATTACAGCAAAGAAACAAACACAGGACTTTTATTTCTGCTAAACTTTGCTTGTCGTTTCTGCTAATTCTTGAAGGAATTTTATGTTTAAACAGGAACCTTCTCTCTCAAACTACCTCTCCTGTTGTTGCAGAGAGCTGAATCCCAGTTCAGGGAGCATCAGCACTGAAATCAAGAGCTGCACTTTGCCATTTAGTTAAAGGAGAGAAAAGTTCTTTTTCCTTTTGCAAATGACAGTGAAAAGAATAACACTGAGGTTCCTGTGCCAATCACTCTTTTTTTCTTTTCTTTTTTTTTTTTTTTAATTGTGGCAACACAAGTGATGTCTCATCACTGAAGGCTACTGAAAGACAAAGACATCTGCCTGCTCTTAAAACCCAGGTACAGCTGTTGCTGTAAAATTAGTACTGTAACGTCTTAGGGATTCACTGAACTCTGGAGATTCCTTTCCTGATCAGAGAGAAAGAAGATCCAGGGTGGCACTATTAGCCCTTGAACTATCATTCACCATTAAAGTCCGTTTGATTTCATAAAAGGGATTTGCCGCCTGCAGAGATCATCCAATAAAAGTAGGACTTGGGGGGGAAAGGGATCAACAGTGGTTTGCTGCCAAGGGGTTGTTGAAGAATTAGCAATGAACTGAAAGTGGGGATAGATTTTACAACCTAAAATGTATCCCTGAGACCAGTGTCTGTTTGATCCTGGATGCCTAAGTTGGCAGCAACACCAGATCTCTCAGAGAAAGAAGTGGATGCTGTCAGTTATGGCTGCACAGAGGGGCCCAAAGCAGAACGATCTGGCAAACCACGCTTTCTGCTTATTCACCGGCAGAAAAACTGCTTGTTTTGAGCCTCCTCCTGACAGTCACTGAAATTTTTACTCAGTGTCTCCCTATCTTTTCAGTGGAGGACTTCTAGGGAAGGACAGATCCAAAGGACCAGCCTGCCCTTGTCAGATCTCCTATCCAGTCCTAAGAAGGAATGACATTACTTGCCTTTAATATGTAATCTGCTAGAAACCATCGTCTTTACTTCCATGGCCTTTCAAACAACGTATCCTATTTCAGCACAGAGGCCAATACTGATTTTTTCACTGTTTTCCAGTAGCACGTAAGGGCCATAAAGGGAGCACAGATTAGCTGAGGGAAAAATGGGTGATGCATAAGACTGTACACAGGAAATAGCATAATTCCAGTATTTTAGGCTTCTTTCTGTGGAGAAGGGATGAATGGAACTGGAGGGCCAGGGGATACTAAAGTTACAGTGACTTCCAGAGAGCTCAGGAGAGAAATAGTCATCTGCCCTGGACATAGCCTGACTGAAACACAGAATCACTCCCATTTGCAAAGATAATTTTTGATTTGTTATTTTGTTGTATACTGCTTGGGAATTGAAAACTATTTTTTTGCATAGCAGCTCAGTGGTGTGTTTTTTTTTTGATACACTATGCTTATGGTGAGCTTGAAGGGGTCCATGGTGTTATTACAGTATTTGAGGCAAATTAATTTGCTGCTATAATCCTTGTGCAAAGCACAGGCCAAGAGCCAAGACCATTTGGCACTGCATATAAAAGGACAATGGAAATAGTATTTCTCATTATAACACAAATGCTCACTGTGATGATAAATCTTTTGCAAAACTGCAACAGTTAAGTTAAAGAAATGATATTTCATGCCTTTTTCTGAAGGATTTAAACCTTGAAAATCTGGTCATGAAATTACTTAATTCTTCTTGGGACTTACATTTAGGAGACTACTGAAGCGCCAGGTTACAACACATTCTTCTGGAGTCACATTTCTATTAACTACAAATCCGAGATGGTAGGATTCCCATCTTTGTAACTTGAGGCAAATGTGTATCTGCTTGTATATATTTGGAAATAAATAGTTGTATAAGTGTACACAGACTGGTGAAAGCTCTGCAACTGGCTTCAGTGGCTTAAACCTGTTTTTGAGACTTATCTCTCTGCTTTGGTAACCTTTCAGGCTTAGAAGACAGCTCAGGTAGAGATAGTCAAAGTTTTCTGCGAGGTTTTTTTTGTTGTTGACACTTTTTATCAACATCTCAAACTTGCAAAAATGGAATGAGGAACATGGACCATGAAACCTGTGAAATATTTCCAACTGTTTTTGGTGAGTGATGATGGAAACCCTGGACTGAGATGCAGGAGATTGCACTGTTTGCTTTGCTTCCTGTGTCTCATTTGGTTGCAGTTCAGAGAACCAGAGTTTGGAGATTACAACCGTGGTTAAATATTAGACAACAGTGCTGTGTAAGCTGGTTTTAGCGCTCTCTGCTCAGTGCCTTTCTGCTCTACTGTGCCAGCACAGCATTTGCGTGGCTGTGCAGTGAAACGCATCGGGGCACTGATTCAGTTGAAAGATAACTTTGCGAAAAATAAAAGGAAAAATGATGAAAGAATAGGCCATATTTCAGATGGACCGGTTCCTGATGCAGTTCTCAGTGTTACCTTGTAGGAAGCTGAGCT
Organism: Limosa lapponica baueri; assembly: GCA_002844005.1. Taxonomy (NCBI): domain Eukaryota; kingdom Metazoa; phylum Chordata; class Aves; order Charadriiformes; family Scolopacidae; genus Limosa; species Limosa lapponica. Next base: position 262,879 of record KZ505867.1, read on the forward strand.
GGCACAACTGAGAGAGCAACCTAGGGGTAGGACACAGATGGTACTGCAACTGGAGAAAAAAAAGGTTTGTGTGCTGATGTCTCAGTGTAGTCTCTAGGAGAATATGTGTGCCTGGAGAGGGACAGCCAGTGCACCTAAATGAGGGATCTGTTGGAATACCCCTGCTCCCATGAGGGTGCTAAGCGGCACGTGTTCACATCTCTGTAGCACACGAAGCACAATTTCTCTTATTTCTGTTCTTGAGCTAAAATACTGTAGGAATATCTGATGTACCACAAAGGTACATTTCCAACCCATTTTTACATATTCAGCTGGTTCAGCTAATTTTGATAAGATTCTGTAAAACTCTTAATGTTTTCTGTGCTTCTGTCTTAAGTGAATTTGAGCCCTTTCAGTCTGTGTGGGTTAGAAAGATAATAACTTGGGGCAGGAGGAAGGGCTTTGGAAGAAGGGAGTGTGGTGTGGGGAGAGGAATAAAACATTTTTGACATGTCTTTTAACACTTAAGAATCTGTATGTGATCTCCTTTGTGCTTATGTTTCTGGAATTAAATTTGAATGTTCTTAAACATTGACAAATATTCAATGTAATTTTGAGGTATTAATGAGAAACTTAAAAACAGACCTTTGAAAAAACAGAAGTGTCATCTGTATTTTCCTCGTCTGACCTGAATGGCTCTGATGATTTTATGCTGGGTTTCCTGTTGTGGAGAGAATTATTGTCCCAAACGATGATGGCACTTCCGCCCCTCATGGGGGCATCTTGGGGAGAAATGCATTTAAGCTGTGAGGCTGTGAACCGCTGTGGTAATGGGAACCATGGAAGTACAATAGGCAGACAGAGCTGGGTCCTCTCACACATCCGTCTCCTGCTGCCTTCTTCAGAGAGGGGAATGTTTGCTCTCATTAAGAGATGCCTGTCTCAGAGGAAGTGTTTCTTTGTGTTTTCAGCAGTCTCGGCGACTCCCATACTTGGAATGGTTGGAGTTTCTCTAGGACAGATGTCTGTAAAAGTTTTTTAGGTTTGTTATGCACCAGGGCCCCGGTGACTGACTGCGTGAATGGCATCTTTATAGACTCCTTTATAGCAGGAGTTTCCTGGGTGGATGGCAGTCAGGCTGCAAGTTTCCCAGAGTTCAGACTTCTGTATGGCTTAGATCTGGTCATTAAATCACAGATGTTTCTTTGAAAAAGCTGAGTGTGCACGAAGTCACTCCTTTCAGCATAGCATGTCTAACAACTTGTGGAAAGCACAGGCTGAATGGAACTGCTATTTGATTTAAGTGTGTGTTTGGTCATTTAGTATACAAAAGACCTGGCATGTGGCTGTGTTCCTGAAGACAAAGAGAATGATGCATACTGTTTGCAGATATTTATGTAAATATTTTTTTATTTGCATCTATACTTTTAATAAATAACTGCTGAATTCACAATGTTCTTAATAATGTGTGTGCTGGGCTAAGTACTAAGTATAGTTCTTAACATCAAAACAATTAAAAGTGCTAAATTTACAAAAATGCCATGTGTATGTCTTTGTACGTACATCTGTGTGTATATAAAGATCATTATATTGTGAAAATGGGCACACAGCGCGATCTGTCCAATCTCAAGTTGGGGGTAGGAGTGAACAATCTGCTCTCAATCAAAATAAATGCTTTCATGCTTTCTGTGCAAGCAATGTATATGGAAGATTTTTTTATACATGCAGTAAGATTTTTTTATACATGGTGTTTTTTTTTTTTTTTTTAATTTTCCCCATTTTAAGCACTTAAATGCCTAATTTCTAGGCATTTTAGAGCTAGCTCAGAAAGGGTGAGAAACTGTATTTATGATGGCTGCAGATAGAAACTAAAACAATTTCCCTATCACCAAAAATATGAAAAATTGCTTTTCAGGTAAAATCTTCACCAAAGCATTGCGAACTTTTCCTTGCTTTCTTCCTTCCTGCGCTATTGCAGCGAAAACTAAACTGCCCTCTTGTGCAGGTTATCATTTCCAGACCTCTCCAATGCTTATCTAGCAGAGCAGCCAGACAAATAAAACAGCACTCAGCAGGACGAGGCACTGTATTTTAATATGGCAAAGGCAGCCATTCGAAAGAAGAGCAAAGTCAAATAATTCAAAACCATAGAAACAGCTTGTGGATCATTGAAAAGCAACACATTTGGAACACAGATGGTGGTTTTTCTCCCCAAAAATAACAAATGAAGGAAAAAACCCTCCCTTTGTTACATTTATTTTTTATGCAGTATTTATACTGACTAGCTATTCAGGGCTCCTTATGGACAAAACCAAATGAGGTCTTTTCACTGATGAGCACCCGGTCTTAATTATTTTTAACAGAATAAGAGATGAGGGTCAGGAAACTTTTGGAAAGGAGTTAAGTTTTCATTTCCTCTGCTCTGATGAAATTTCTTCTTGTTAACAAAAATAATTCACTTAAATTTTGAAATAAGAAAAACGGTGTGTGGCCGAGTTAGGGACTCTGGTATCAGCTAAAGCTGAGAGCAATAGGCTGCCTTCCTTGTTAAGTCAGTGGCCAGCCAGGGCAACAGGCCAAGGATTTGCAACTAACTGCACATGCTTGGATAAGAGCAGTCACTTCTTCAAGACATGTATCAACCACTGACTACATCAGGTCTGTCCCATTCCTGAAGCCTAGCATCAAGAGCAAGCCCAGGACTTGGGCAGACCTCTCAACCTACTGTTGTCTTAATGCATAAGGTTTCCACTCTTCACATCATAAAAACACTTCAGGGAGTATGTTATGTTCCAGCCATGGGTCTTTGTCTAGGATCATGTCTTGGGCAGCAGTCACGGTATGAGCCTGTGACTGTGGAATGAGACCTCCTTCGATGTGGGGCGCTGTTAGGAGTCATATGCTCAATTAGGAAAGATTTAATCCAGCATAGTAGTCTGTACATTCCTAGGAGTGAGGTCATGCCACTGTCCTGCAAATGACCATTGTCTTGGGCTTGGTGTGCAGGACTGGAACGGTTGGATTAAGGCTGGATGTGGGCTAGTGGTTGCATGCTGGCTTTATGACCGTTTCAGGAGGTTAAGTAAGGATTTCACTAGTCTTGTCCCACTGTGTACAACAACTTACAATGAACTACTGATATTTTCCTCCTTTAAATCACCAAATGGTAATCCCTGTTAGATACAGGGTGCCTAACATTGGAGACTCTCTGGGAAACAAATTATTTTACAAATAAGGAAATAATTAAATCTGCATAGGATTGTCTGTCCCAAAATCAAATAAGGGTTTAAAACTTCCATTTCCATTCCAAACAGTACCAGCAAAAATATCCAGGGTATCTGCTTTGGCTGCTGGTCTTGTTTTATGGTGCGTCGTTGCCTCTGATGGCCATGTGTGCACTATGTGGCACAGGAATGCAGCACCAGGGGAGATACTGCTAGCAGCCATCGCTCCAGCAGAAGCTGGAAAAAAGATAGAACTTTTTTGCTTGCCCTTTCTTTTCTTTATACTGGAGTGACTGCTTTAAATAGTATTTAAATGAGGAATAAAAAAGCAAAGATAAGGACTTTTAGAAAATGAGTTATTCTTGGCTTTCTTATGTTCCAGCATATTTCCTATTACACTGTAATGAAGGATTTTCTTTTTCCAAATGGTATTTTTGGAGCCATACACCTAATCAGTACGTGCTCCACAATCTTCCCATCTTGTACCTAGTGAAAAGGTCATGCAGCATCTGACAGCAAACAGCATTTGCTCAGCAGCAGCTTTTTTCTTCCGATGCTGTCTGCAATTCATGTAGCTTTGTTTCCTGAACCCCTCTGGTGCACATACCTATTTCACTGGCAGTTGTGTTATTGCACACCCATGGCTCAACATGGAATCCGCAACTATGCCCATTTTTTCAGGAAAAAAGACTGCTTTCAGAAGGCTTGTGGCTGAGCAGCTCAGGGTGAGTTGGAATAGTAGGTAAGGCTGATGTCCCACTCATGAAAGGTCCAACCAGTCTTCAGCAGACTGGACTGCCCCTCTTCCAGTGTTGTGTCACTACCGCAATGTGCGGGAAACTGGGTAGGTTTGAAATAGGAATGGGTCAATTTGCAATTAGGACAATGCAAAGACGGGCCTTATGTTTGGCAATGCTATGTAAAATGAAGGTGAGGAGAACATCGATACGAAAAGTATTAATAGCACGGTGTTAATTTGTGGGAACATGTTTCCAGCTAAAGAGGCCAGAAGCAGGATGTGCAGTGCTCTAGTAAAATAGCTACGTGAGATAATGTGAAGCAACCATGTCTTAGAAAGATGTGTAAAGTACCTTTTCTAAGATTGCTCAGTCAGATTAAAGAAGTATGAAGGGACACATAACACCATGGCTTGCAGCTCCTTTTAGAAGAAGCCTTTAATTATGTTTTATGTATATTTAAGTTTATGTGAAGCTATTATGAGTAAGACAAGCATTTCTTTCTTTCTTTGCTTTTAACTTTTTTTATTAGCAGTTGTCAAGACAGTCCTAAGCCAAACCCCTGCATCTGACAACTTTGATCTTTAGAAAAATTCATACTGGCTTTAAGTTTTGTCTTATCCGTCATCAGTTTGATGGGTCTAGAACTCCCACTTTTATAGCATTAAAGGAAAAGAAAATATTAAGACTAGGTGAATTTATTCAGATAAAATAAGAGCCTGCAGAAATCTTGAATCAAATCTGAGCACTTTTGCAGGTTGCAAAATGTTATGACAAACTCATTACAGGAAAAAAAAAGTCAAGTTTGCCAACAGCTTAGCACTTCCTCACTTCATCTGGAGCTGGAAGCAGAGGCACTGGAATACTGTGAAAAAGGAATTTTTCTTAATGTCCTCCATACTCGGAGGACTTTTGTTCATTTTATGAACAGAAAATATATATCTCGCTTTATAAGAAATATTTTGATGTCTCAGGATCTGGTACTCTTTCTGGTTAGATGGCTAATTTCACATCTTCTTATTCCTTCTTAAAGTTATTTTTTCAATAAACAGTGGATAGGACATTTTTTTCTATGGAATCTGTGGGAGCCTGGAGGTGACCACTGAGGGCAATAACGCTTAAGATCCAAATGGGCAAGGTTAAAGTGCTGATTTTTCCAGTCCCACTTCAATCAGTGAAGTGACTAGCACTGCTGTAATGATGAGATGAGTAGATGCTCCCAAAGATAGGCGAATATTAAAGGTTGAAGATCCTCAGGGAATCACATGCCCTTCTAGTGAACTGCTGGAAATATGCTTCATCATCAACTGCATACTATGGGTAGATGCCAATTATATGAAAGCCCGTCTCTCTAGATCTGTTAGTGTTGTTTCAATGCTTGGGGGCTGGAGCTTAATACAATATGCTCTTTTCTTCTCTGACTAGTAAAGCAGCACAAAATAGAATTATTAGTATAAATACACGTTGCCTACAAAATGTAAATCCAGCAATTAGACTTTTCCCTGGTGGTGCGCTCTAATGAGTGTTACCATATTCTTTGTGTTGCTGTAGGGAAGCAGTGGGTGTAGCAGTGGGGCTTGGCTAATTTATGGGGGAATCCTCAGGATACAAAATTTTTCCTTGATAAGAGTAGAAACAGCTTGTATTCCAAGCAACATTTATCTCAGGCAGGCTTGCCTCCCAAAAGTACAGCACTGGGAGCATCACCATTTACAGTTTATGATATGATTTCGGAGGCCTTCTGACATGTGTGAGCTGGTGAAAACCTTTATGGAAGGAGTTCCTCAATTCTCTTTAATCTTGAGAAGCCTGTGTAGGGAAAGCTCAGACAAACAGGAGGTGGCTGGGAGGGTTGTTGGATCCTTGGAGAAGTTTGCCATTCCCCTTTTGGGTTGAAACATAGATTTGCACTTCCTCCTTTATGCACTGAATTGAGTGTGTAAGACTGTTGATATTTTATGCCTTCATTTGCATAGTTTACAGCCCTGTGTTGTGTGCCCTGATTTGTATGTTGTGTAATGACTGTATTGTAATTATAGATGGTCTAAATAGAGATGGTGTAATAGATGGTGTAATTATAGATGGTGTATCTTTGGGTAAAGATACAGTGGAAAATGCTCCTAATCTGAAAGGAAAATGCTGAGATTGTCTTGTCAAGACAGCATCTAATAGGGTTGCGTGACCTCTCTAGAAAAAAGCCTGACCCTTGGTAATCTAATTACTGTTTGTTGTGATGGGCAGATAACAAAGTAAATATTGGAATGGACTGATTGCCATCTCCACTTTAGGAGAGGGATCTTGACAGCATTATTTCACTGAGCTCTGCTACTACTTAATTTTTTTGTTTCTGTCTGATGTACTTCATGCTGTTGGAGGAACTCTAGGGCAGCTGATAGTAGCCATGAATCAGATCTTGGGAGTGCTGAGTGATAACTGTTCCCTATCTGTTTGAAGTTTTTTTCACTCTCAAAGCTCTCTCTATTGATGGCAGACCTTGGCAAAATAGAAACTAATGGGCAACGTGGGTGTTTGGTGCCCCTGAAAATCAGGCTTGATACTGAGGGTTTGAGGTTAGAGTCCACAGCTGTAAGCAACCTCAAATAAAAACATTTATTAATAAATTTATATGGTACTTAACTAATTAAAGAAGATGTAAATGACATCAGGGTGAATATATGTGCTAAATAAGCTTGAATGCTTTGGTTCATTATCAAATTTTTCTCTGGTTTTTATTATATATTCCTGAGGGTGAATCCAAAGAGTTTTCTGCAGGCAGTCAGGAACTCGTTTTTCTTCTACTTTAAGCTGACCAAATGTTGTGCAACCATGTTAGATCTAAACCCAGCTTTGCAGAAGGATGCATACTTAGTGTCAATATAATGTACCCTGGTGATTAGACCTATCAGTGTGGGACATTTTCTTTGTGTGTTGCGAGACAGCCATGTAGTACAAAGTATAGTTGCTGAGGTGGATCCATTCATTATGATAATGTTATAAAATTTAGCTCATCTTTCAGAAGAGAGCACAGCAATGGGAAACCTGAGCTTTAAGCAAGCCCACATCAACTTTTGAAGCAGCTCAAGCAAAGGTATTAAGTGAAAAACTTTTGTGAACCTGGGTCAAATGGTTGGCAAACATAAGCCTTGGTTGGAGTGAAGTCAGGAGGTCTCACGCACAGGAAATCTGAGAAGTTTTTTCCATGGTAATTTTGGATTCCTTCAGAATTCATGTGGTAAGACGAAAGGAGTCTGTGATAAGGTCTATTCCTGCCCCGATGAAGTCAGGAGTAATTTTAGTCTGAATATCAAGGGAGATGGTTTGCTTTCAGAGCTTGTATCTGAGATGGGACAGATGATAATTTCTTCACAGAATTGTGTTTCTGTTCATTTGAGATAATGTTGGGATATGTTCAACATTAACCTCCCCCACCCCCATTTTCTTGCTTAAAGAACATTTTATGGTTAAAGATAAGCTAATTATGCCCAATGGAAAAACAAATAAAAATAAAAATTAAACATTACAGAACCTTACATTAACAGAAGAAAATTCTGTAACTGACTGAAACTGATTTTTTTTTTCCCCCTGGATGTTTACTTATGAAAATAACTTTGCTCTTGAAATTTTAACTTAATTTGAAGAAAAAAGTATGGTATCTCAGATATTTTTGTAAATTAGGACACCATTTTCTGCCCGTTTCAGCTTTAGGCCTGGTATCTTATCTGGACTGCCAGCTGAAAACCTACTTGATGAGCCAAATTTAATCAGCAAATCCAAACAGTCCTAACTTTAGTGATAGTTACATTGGAGCCTGTTTTTGGTATCTATTCTGATTCCAGAATTCCTTTTGAGAGTTGAACCACGTTGTGCTCTTTTGTCTGTTACAAAGCTATGAAGAGGTTAAGGTATTTTGTTCCAGAGCATTAATCTCTAGATCTCTGAGACCAAAACCAAAGGGTTCCCATCACCTCTTTTAAAACCTCCAGGTATTCTCCTGAAGCTTTTTCTTTTCCAAATTTTCCTCTATATGCTCCTATAGATACTCAGGTAATAGCAAAGATGTATAGTTTTCAGTAGCTAAGTGATCAAGAACTGTAGATGCACAGGATTGTTAACAGCGTTCAAAGACTTAATTTGCAAGCTACAGAGGAAGGGAAGAAAAAAAAATGAACAGCAAACATTAATGAGGTAAGACAGGCTGCAGTTGAGATGGAACTGGCGCTTTGCTCTTTTGGGCTCTGATTTTGAATGAGTGGGTGTCTGAACTTTGTTGGATGGCAAGCAAATGCTGGAGATGATGCATTCCCCAATTAAAAATAGCGTTGCGCAATTGAGCTGTAAAAAGCAAACACCAGGAGAATTTGGACCCTTTCTCTGTCTTGATTTCTGGAGTACTGCAAGGAGCAGGAACATAGCAGGCAAATTAGAGTTCGTGCTTTGCTTTCAGAGGAAGGTACCCTGGTGGGAACAGAAGCTGCTCAAATATCTTGGGCTGCCTCCCACAGTAGCTGCAGTCTTTTTGCCTACCTTGTGGCAACTACCCACCCTGATGATACTTTTAATCAGTAAAAATAAAATGGAGTTGATCTGCATTTGCCTTGCAGTGAATACCTACTGGGTTGGGAGACTGGGAGAGACTTGAGAGGGATTGTATTCATTATTTATAGCCATTCCTATAGTGCTTATCACCAGAGTGTCTATAAGTGAGCACCATTGACAAGGCTCTAAATGTGAGATAAAATTTAATAATGCATTAATAATAACGTGCACTTGTCTGTGGTGGCAGCGGTTGTGACTGAGATGACTTAAAATGGGAAGAAGAGAGAGCTGCCATAGCTCAGTGAAGGTGGAAATCGGAGGAGGAGGAGGAAGAAGAGGTAGGGGAGCTGGGCAGAGCCAGCGGGCTTGGCGAGGGGAGAAGGCAGCCCAGAGGCACTGGGGTTTGCCAGGGAGTCAGGGCAGCAAGAGGCAGGGGTGGGGATTCAGCAGCTTTGCGAAAATGAATGTGTTTAGACAGTGTATTCAGGAATAAACAGGAATGTACTTGAACTTAATTATTAAAGGCTTCCCATGCCGCCCTGCCATATACATATGAACACATGCAGAGGCCTGCGTGGCTCCTGCTCTGAAGTAATGACAGAAGATGACCAAGCCTGGAGTTTGCCTTGTTAAAAGGCTTCAGTTCAAAGCTGGCACCCTGGCTAATGAAACCTCTCCCCTCCCTGCCCAGCCCCCACTTGTTTTATTATGCTATCCTTCTCTCTTGCTCAGCTCTGTTCCCTTTTCCTGCCTCTAACCTGCAAAAAGGCAGTTCATACCCATCTGTGGTCGCACTGGGGAGAAGAACAACCTCCTGCTGATGAGGCAGGGTCAGCCACACCTGCATCCAGATTAATTAATTTCTCATTAATCACTTCAGGAAGAGGGAAATATCTTCCATTACTACTGCCTGCCTGTGGCTTATCATTCGGTTGTGTGACCTCCTATTGAAAAACCCTGCAATAGCAGGCGCAGCTTTGGCAGTGCAGGTTGAAAGGAATGAACAGAGCTGAGAAGCAAGAGAACAGCTTCTTCCGGTCAAGAGGTCTTTTTTTCAGAGGCAAAACTGCTGTTTGTAGAGGTGGATGGTATGCCTGTGGCAGGGCAGATCATATGTTACTGACCACCATACTCCAGTCATCTCTCTCCCCCATGTGCAGACAGAGTCAATTAGGTGTTCTGGATAAAAAATCCATATCTAAACTCATTTTTTACCTGGACTACTTACTTCATAAGCACCTTCAGCAGTTTCAGCTCAAATACTCATTTGTTGTAATAACTAGATAAGAAATGCTTCTACAGAGACTTCGCTTCTGTTTCTTTCCTCTGGTGATTTGCTGTCACCCTTAGACAACATCTGCTTCCTAATACCTTCTACTTTACCTCCTCACCATGTCCTCCTCTATATGCTCATTTTCCGTGATGACAGCAGAACACCACACAGATCAGTTAAAAAAGGTCCTGCAGTCAATACAATGACGCTTATTTACTCAGGGTGTTTAAGAGGAACCATGGACACACTCAGTTGTCCCACCCAGAGGAAACCACTGCTAGACTCCAAATAAAGATGCCATGTCTGTGTAAACACAGAAAAATCAGGTGCTGGGAACTGAGAATCCTGACAGCTAAGTTGCCCATTTCTCTTCTGTGCCACTTCATGTTATTCTAGTTGTACTGAGTCTTTCCCCTGGAGAAGTCCGTGGTTGGGAGAACCCAACATCTTCCTAGAGCAGGAGATAATCTCTAGAGAGGAGTTTTGTGACATTATGAATCTCGCCAGTTGGGTATTGCATAGTTGTTATCTTCCCACTTCTGGACAGATATTATGGAACTCCATTTCACTGAAGGTGTCCAGGATGTGACAAATCAGCAGCAGGAAAATCCTAGGGTGCAGAAAGCAAAATTTATTGTGAAGAATTCACACTCAAACTACTGTAGGTTTTACAAATAGACATTGCAGTCCATAAATCCCCAAGCTTTAAAGGGAACAGATAAGCTGGTGCAATACATCCGTAGCAGCCTTAGACTGACAGATAGTATGGTGGTCAGAGCAGACAAGATTTAGTCAGTGTGATGGTGTGTTGCAGCTACAGATGCTTTCTAAAACTATTAAGGCTAGAGTTTTCTTTCTCTGAATGTCTCAGTTGAATGTTAGAGTGGTACATGAAGTCCATAGTTAAAGCTGTCAGGATCTATAACTCCTTTAGTGGATGAATGTATTTGTTTATAGTGGAGTTTATTGAATTATATTCTATTGCTCTAATTTCTGATATTTCAACCTAAAAATCCAAATGAAAATAGTGCTGTCCCTAATTGTAAGAATGACCTTCTCAGTGGCATGTGTGGTTTTATTTCTTTGTTTGACTCGGGAAGCACGAGGAGTCTAGAGTCTGGCTGTAAGTAACGAGCAATTAATTCCAGTAGAGTAGGTGGCTCTCGGTATCGCTTGTGCCAGTCGTCACATGTTGGCATAGACTCTATGGGGAAGGGTGATGGGGGAGCAAGAAAGCAACAGCTATAACATTGTGTGCTCACCAGTCTGCTGAGTTTCAGGTGGAGGTTTGCGTTTGGTTTGGGTTTTGTTTGTTTGCTTGTTTGTTTCAAGTCTAGGTAGACTTCTATGAAGTTATAGCTTCCCTGTGAATATGAAGTTTAATGCAAAACTCTGCAGGGTCAGTCCCAGATGTGAGCACAGAGGCAGAAATGGATGAACCTTTTCTTCATGGTCAACTTTCTTTTTTCTCCTGGTCTGAGCAGTCCTTGCAGCAGGCTGACATGTGGCGGAAAATATTTTTTTCAAAAGTCCTTGCTTCCATTGCCACAGATTATTGGCTGGTGACCATGCAGAGAGCAGAGCACATGTTGCAGTGAGAAAAGCACAAGAATTTCAAGGCTGCCCCCCTGGGAAAAGAGAAAAAAGGAAAAAGAATGAGTCACAGAGGCAGGGCAATGTCCAAAGTGTACTTTGGTGGCTGGTATTGGGAGGGAAGCGCACAATTTATGATTCCAAGCAACTGGCTCACCTTTTGGGTATTTTATAAGATGAGCTCAGTAGGATGATGCAAGCATTGGCAGCAGAAGGTAATGTTTCATTTCTGTTGGCTCCATCCTATTGTCTGATTTTGCTAATTGCAATAGCGTTGGCCATCGGAGACAAATTACATCCGCAAATGCTGGAGAAGGAGCTTGAATATTTTTCACACACAAATGTTTTAAAAGTGGAATTTCATAAATAAAACTTTTACTTCTGTATATATACTGAGAAAGACGTAAAGATCAGATGTCTGCATTTTGGATGAAATTCCGAAAGGCATTAGGCTTTAGAACTGAGATCACAATTTTGAACATTGTGTCTATATGACCCAATAGAGAGTAAAAGTCAGAGACAGGCACAAAGGCTAAATGGCTTTGGCTTGAGCCCTTGCGGGCTTTAGCAAGGAAGAGAATTGCCAATACCAGTGGTAGTATTTTTTGGCAGCTTTTCTTTTCTCATAGTTGCTCCTAACCTTTCCAAAAAGAATTAAAGGTTCTGGCTAGCTTGGTAGCAAAAAACAGCATTAAGCACCTGTGTTCCAAGCAGGCATGGGTATGTGTGTGTGTGTGCCACTGCTGATCCATCTGTGAAACACGGCAAATGCCAGTGGGGGCATACACAGGCCGTATGCAAAACACATGGCACATGCCCAGCCTTAAAAAGCTTGAGCAAACAGTGCTACATACCATGAAGTGACAAGAAGAGATTCAAGAGCTGACTTTTGTCCTCTCAGGTTTTCCAAGACTAAACACCACGGAGAAGATTATGTCTGACCTAGGGCAAATCCCTCCTTCTCCCAGGGGTTCCAGCTGCTTATCCAGGTCCTTCTCTTCTCCAACTGGAGTTAAGCATGGCAGGGAAGGAACTCTGAAAATAGAGTTGGTACTTTACGAACTATGAAGAGAGGAGTTCTGAGCTAACACCGTGCAGGAAGATGAGTAAACGTTAGAGGATTATTGGAAGATGGTGGTAAGAAAAAGTGGGAATGTGTCTGAAATAGGCATGACGTACCAGTTAATTCCCCTTTGACATGAGATATCAAATCGAAAGGGGCAGCAAAGCTAAGATGGGACAATGAATTGGGGTTGTCAGGAGAGAGGTCGTTTAGGGTTTCATAGACCAAACTTGGCCATCACTTGGCTGTCGCCTCAGCATTGGTTCATCTATTACTGCAGGTTAGTAGGATCTTCTAAAGGACTTGCAAGAATCAACTAATGTGCTGTTATACCCCCACAAACCAGTATGTTTATGACGTTGTGTGGTAATGCACTGCTGGTTAAATGGTTCTCACTGCAGTTCCCTTGTGTTTGAGGGAAGGATTGTTGAGGTGCAAGTCTTCCAGGCTGCCTCCCACCTTTAGGCCTGGGGGCTCTCTCGTATGCCTCTGTTGTGCAAAGGGTATTGGTGGTGACTTTCCCTACCTGAAAGATGCAGAAGACCAAGCACGGCACCCTGGTTACGGCTCTGGAAGGCAATATGTGCTCATCCATGGGATGGTGGGAGGCATCATGTCTGGGATTTTGGAAAGGTTTGAGGGGGTTTTTTTGCCATGCCAAAACCCATGGTCTAGTTGGTGATAGAATTCTGTCATTTCAGTCTAGGATTTAGAGACATGGATTCACTTCTTTTCTTTCACAGATTACTAGCAGATGACTCAGCCTCTCCATACCTCAAGTACTCATCTGGCTAGGACTGGTCCTGGATGTGTTGGAAGAATAGGTAGGCTGAAATATGAGATATTCAGATTTATACTGAGGAAGTCAGTGGTGGTGTTGTATCATAGCTAGATACTCTTTAAGTGCAGTTTTAAGTAGGGTGCACTACAGAATGTGTATTAATAAAATATGAGGTGGTAAAAGTCTGTTTTCACTGATCCTGGGCGGTTTTCTTTCCTGGAATCCCTTTGAAATAGCAAGAATGCAGTCATTTTAGCCTCTTCATTAAGTGTATTATTTAATCCCCCACACTGTAGTTCCTTAAGCATAGAAACAATCTACTTTACACTCAGTGGGAACAATGAGATGCCCCAGAGCATATTTAAAACAGAACTCCCAGACACAATTACTTGGCTTAAAAGAGTCTGAGCTACAGTTATTATTATGAAAAAGCTCACCAAAATATGCAAACAAATCCTAGTCATTTCTATTCAATTTCCCTTCCTTTCTTAGAACCTGAATAATATGATTAAACACTAGAAAAACTTGAATTCTTTTTTATGATGACTAAAACCTGTCTCTTCCTCATGTATGACAAGTCAACTCTGAACCCGTTTGAACTTTTTTTTTCTTCTTCTACTTTTCCCAAGTATCTATTCATTAGTCTTTGCTGGTTAGATTTGGCTGTTCATTTTCTCAACATTGTTATTTCTGAAATTGTCTACGTTATATTTAGAATCAGAGTGGCATTACACACACACATGAATATACAGTATATGTTGTTTATAGTTCACTTATACATACCATGCACAGGCACAAAGCCATGCACCTCATGTGCCCACATTTGCAGATATGCTAAAGCTGTTCATATTGCATACATACTATATATACACTATTTAAGATATTAGAATTTTATAGGAAATTTATAGTAGGGGGCAGCAATTTCAGTAATGTTTGCTGAGTGCAAAGCAATAGACACTGTTAAAATGTAAAAGACTTGCAAATGAAATGCTGTCTCACTGCATTTCCCTTTTCTAGAATCTCTGTGTCTGGACTGAGAATGTATTTTTCATGCCTGGATTTAAAAAGAGACCTCTCAGGAGAGTTAAATAGAAACCAAATAAAACCACAGCATCTTTGTTTGAAAAAGTCTCTGGGAAAGATTGTGCAGTGCTTAAATCCTGTTCTGCTTGTAGCAGGTTTTGTGGATGTCAGGTTGATGTGTTTAAAGACTTCTTGTCTTCTGAGCAATCTAGTTTGAAAAATTGTTTTGGGGGCTGTCCTGTAATTTAACACTGTCGGGAAGTTATCCTCAGAGAAAAAGGGGTTGGAGAGCTGAGCGTGGAGGCTTCTGAGCCTGGGGTCACGCAATGAGAGCGTGGCTTTCGCCCCTCATCACACCCGTGACTGCAGTCAGCCTTCTCTCCTGCTGTTTAACCTAAATTTCCCTGTTCTTAACATCACGCTGTTGCTACTAATGATACCTCTGAGCTATGTACTAAATTATTCTTTCTCTGACTTTCAGTTTTCCTTTCAAATACATGAGGAGTTTCTAGCAATGCTTTTAGCATAGATGGGCTGGACTTACAACCAATTACTGTATTTAACTGAATCCCAAATGAGCTTAAATCTGAGAGAACTTCACAAGTTCTCAGGGCTAGCTGAAGGAAAATGTTTTAAATTAGTTTTATCAATAATTTCAATGCTTTTCCTCATTTTAACAGCTATATTCTATTGTAATTTAGAGAAAAGAAAGCCTTATTTTTTATTAGAAATTTTTGATAATATGCTCACAAAGAAAACTGTCTGCACAGAGGGAAAAACAAGACTAGGAAAAAATATAAAAAGAGAATGATAATGTGATTTCCTTGAGTGGAAACTAAAAAAGAGATTTAGGAAAAAAGTTGCAAAAAGAAATTACACAAATAATATGCCTTCTCATTGGAAAAAAAAAAAAAAAGCCCTGCTGGGTGAGAAGTCAGTTTGCATTAAAGGAATAAGGGAAAGAAAAACATCAGTTCACACAATTGTTCACATGTGCGTGAGGAATTTGGTCAGTAAGCTCAGCATCACCTGAGAGCACTGTGCTATCCTTGGTCAAGGCAGTGAGGATGACTGAGGTCTCTGAGGAAGAAGCTGCCACTGGAATTGCTTGTGTGAAGGACCCTGTCCCTTGCAGGCAAGGCTGCCTCAGAAACTTACTTTTCTGCCGCCTGGTGAAGGATGGAGCTGTGCTGTGGCTCAGGGACTCCTAGTGTTTATGAGTAATCATGAATATCCAGAAGTAATGTAATTTTTGTCTTAAAAGAGATCAGCAAGCAGGGGGGTTATATATTTCCTTCACTAACCAGCAGCATTGGGTTTTTACTGCTACTTCGACAGGCCTGTGAAGTCAACAAAACCTAGCTCTGTAATATATAGTATTGCATTCATTCTAGTCAGAATCATCCCATAATTTTTTAGTTACTTTGTAAGGGACAGAATTTGGATTTGGGGCTGTTTTGGTATCTGTGGGAGTTACAGAATCACCCCTCCAACACTGTGCAGGGGTTGGAGAGCCCACCAGCGCTTGTAACAGCCAGAGGCTGGTCAGTGCCAGGCTCTCTCTTTAGACTGGGACTTTAATGCATAGTGGATTCCCTTGCGCTTTTGTGGATGCATCATCTCAGATGTCTATGACTTTTCACAAATAAATTCAACAGCTGAGTCTCTCATCTCCCTCTGGTCTAGCAGATTTCTGTATCAGCTATTCAGTTTGTGTCTTAAAGCCTCCTTTATTCACCTTGATCCTTTCTACTATCAGTAACTGGTCAGCTTGTCCCTGGGAGCTTTAGTAGTGTACACGCAGTTCTGCTTGACTATCTAATGTTTTTCTAATCTGGGTTTTCTTTTCCTTTCCAGTCCTTAAGCAGTGGGAACCATCTTCCTCTTGCTTGCTTTCATTCTCCTATTCCAGTCCTAAAAATAATGACATCTTGTAGGATTCTTATTTCTTCTGGATGGATTGGTTTCATTGTGCCTCATTTTATGGGCCAGGTTATGGTCCTCAGGTGACTCCTTCCAGAGATGTAAGAGGGTATTTAACACCAACATGTTGAGGAATTTAGCTGCTTCCTTCTGAGTAAGCGGAGGGAGGTTGTAAGTTTGAGAATAACGCGATGTTTCACTTCCATGGGGGTCGCGGAATCCAGCTGTGTTAGATGGCAGCCCAGTTCCTCACTGCCATGATGCGATCTGAGGAGAGGTTTGGGGAGGGGAGGAGGGTTGTGTGCGAGCTACGGAGAGCATATGCCACTGAGTAATGTATTACTGCATGCACGGCTTCCTTCCTTCTGCCTCTGCCACAGTAGGATCAAAGACAGTTGGGTTTTACTGTCAGTGGATGCTTCAGTGCATCAAGCACTGGTCAGAATGGAAAAAAGGACTGACAACTGGGAAAGGACATAACTGCTCTGGAATGTACCCTGTTTCTTGGGTGTATGGATGGGAAGAAAATGCCGCTCTGCAAAATAGATTGTTGATATGTTTGCCCTTCCTCATTCAGGGATGGAAAGTGGTTTAGCAAAAGGGAAATGTACGTGTGTGAGTGTGTTAACACACAGAGCTTCTAAGTGAGAGCCAGAGGGTGCACGCCTGTTACTGAAGGTACAGTGCTGTGTGTGCGTTATTGCTGACATGCTTCATTCACGTTTCTTTTGAAATTGCATTTGTCTTTCTCCACTTGTGATGCTAAGTAGTTGTGAGCACTGCCAGATACAGAACAAATAAATGGTCCTTTCCTCTCAAATATAGCTATATTCCCCTTACAACATTTTAAAAAAATTACCAGATTTTATTGGCAGTACTGAATAACATAAACTAAAATGGAGAAAATAATGGCTCAGACTGTGAGTGGATGCTAGCTCTTTTGCTAATTTTAAGCTCTGAATATCTTTTCAAATGTGTCTGAAAGTAAATGTTACTACCTCATTTTATTAGGATGAATCTATTGGTTTAAAGATTTATGTTTTTCTTCATTTTCTGTCTTCTCTGCTCTGTTTCCAGGTTTGGAAGTCCCTGAACTGACATAGCTGAAAGTGGGAGACTCTTACGAAGGAGTGTCGCATCCACTTGTCTTGTTCTTGTTCTTATTTGGGCATGTACTTACAGCTACTGCTGGAAACAGAGTATGTCTGAGCATAACTCTGATGTGACCCAGTGTAGCCGCTCTTACATTCATATTTCATTTGACAGTGGTTTGGATTTACAGGAAATAATGCTACAATAATTTCCTCTTTTCAGTGAAAGACGTATTTGGCAACAACTTAAAGTGGTTTAGGCTTGTGAGTCCTTCACTTCTCATTTCCTGTGAGCTCTCCAAATGATCAGAAGGAGAAAACTCAAGTGATTTATCCAAAATATGCTCACAGTATAGTGGCTTGAGTTCACAAAATGTAGGGATGCTTTGTGGACTTGGATATTTAAGGCAGTAAAAGAGCAAGGCTCCATTTCTAGGAAGGAAAAAGGGGAAAGGAACATATGGCCAACCACTCTGTGGAAATAGCGCTACAGTTTCTGAGAGCTGGAGACCACTGAGCTGTGTGAGCAGAGTGGATGGGCACTGGAGGGACCAGGCACAGCAGCTCTGGGGATGTTCACATGGTGAACATACTCTACCAGGTACTAAACAGGGTACTGAGCTGAAAGGCAAGAGACTTGATACTGAGCGTGCTTGATATCTCACTGCTCTGGTGCTATTTCTTATTCTTCCTTTACTTTTGACAAGCATCCTGAAGTAGGGAGCATCCTTTGTCCATAGGATATCCCTGTCATTGCTGCTCGTAGGGGAGGAGGTGAAATGACTTGCCAATGGTCTGCTGAGCGACCCAGGAAATTAGGAAAGAAACCTCAGCATCTTCAGTCTCAGAGCACATGTCCACAGAAAGTCATGGAAATGTAAAGTCTCTTGCTCTTTCTCCTCCTATCCCACTAGCTGAGAGTGAGCCAGCTCTGATTGTGCAGCCCTGCAGCTATGGCTGAGCCCAGACTAATGGGCAACTCTGGGAAAGCAGGATATTTTAGCATGGGAATTAAAGTGCCCGCATAGCTTCAGGACCTGCTCTGGGTTATGCCCTACCAGTCAGGCTGAGCTGTGCTTCAACTGCTGGAGGTGCTCACATTAATGTGCCCTCAGCCCCCTGTGATACTCAGGCCATCACTGAGCTTCTCAAATCCCCAACCACCACTAAAGCCTCTGGGCACTGTTGTAACACAGATAACAACCAGGCAATTTGTTCACATGGAGAAGGATTCCTTGGCTCAGTCTCTGTGTTTATGTGCAAATAAACTATTACAACAAAAGTATTTCAATTCCTAAGATAGACACCAGCGTGTACAATGTCCTGCTGACTACAGGACTGAGTCAAACTTTAATACAGAACTTTTAATCTGATTATTTATTTTTTTTTAATCTTCCATTTTGAGCCCTATCTTACGTGATAGTGTTTAGATGGCTTGGAGTCAGCGACGAGGATGTAAGTTGGTTAAGTGGTTATCTCACGGCTTCCAGCACTCTTGTGTGGCTTGTCAGTAAGGACTAGTCTGCGTGAGGTCTGCAAGTGTCTGTTACCTCATGAGGAATGTAGTGATTATTTAGGTACTAAGAAAGCAAGAAAATATGTTTCCTGCAGACCTGTGGTGACACGATGTCTCCCCTGTCATCTAGTCAGCTCCTCTATGTGTCAGCTGATTCTTCTGAAATCCTGTTTGGTATTTATTGTTGCCTTTGACAAAATAATGTAAAAGTATTCCTCTTTTCCAGGACTGGGTAAGATTTGTGACTAAGAATGAGAAACCCAAGAACTTCTGAAATGCCACACATTTAAATCCTGTTTAATTCTTTCCACCAGCTTCAACAGGTGAAAATTTTCCTCCTCCTTCTCAGAGAGAAACTCTCGACCAAATTCCCTTTGTGTGAATCTTTCATAGATCCCTTTTATGAGACTGGCATAGGCCAGATCTGAACTATGGTGATTCCTGATTTTCATGTAATCTCTGTTATACCTGAAAGATGAGATTAAGGGATTTAAAATTGCAGTAGAGGCATGAGTTCGGATAATTCATTTTAATGATATGTTATCCTTCTAACTTCATTCCGTGGCACATGCTGGTGCTGGAAGCAGTTCTGGCTTTGTTTTGAGTGGTGTTATGAGGACTCTAAACCTTTGACCTTCTCTTTCCTTTCTGCAAGTAGAAAGTCCTGAAAAATTCCCTAATGGCACAAATTATAGGAAGTGCCAGACTTGACTCTGGGAGCTCTTGCACGCAATCCCTCTTTCCCTCTGCTTTTTTTCCCTACTGCACTTGTCAGATTGTGAGAAGAAGATAATCTTCGTTTTACACAGGGGAAATTGGATGCAGTGGAAATGTATCACAGCAGTGAAAACAGAATCGACAAATAACCCCCCTCAACATGGTGTTCAGATGTAAGGATTTTTTATTCCCTCCCAGTCCTTGCTGTTCTTGTTTCTGAAAGATGATGAGAGGAGTAACACTACCTCTTCCATCTCAGTGTGGGAAATCAGCAAGTATAATACATGCATATGCATAAAATTCAGCAACAGGAGCTATTGCCAATTTAAAGCATTGTCCTCCTAATTTGGAGAAAAAAGGCTGTCTTACTGTCTTTATAGTAAAAGCCTCAAACAGATTAGGTCAAGTCTCTGCAGACAAAGTAATTCTGTGGTGCTTAAAATGATAGGAACTAATCTCCATGAAAGCTGAGTCCAGGGGTATAGGCTATTAAACATATCTATATGCTATAGGCAGAGGAGAAGATAAGAGGTCCAGCTCATAATGAGAAACGATAACTCTACACACTTTGTTTACAGTTTACCCCAAAGACCACAGATTAACACAAATCTCAGAGCATCTTTATTATGGCACTGCATTGGAGAGGGGGCTGCCAACAGAGGATGGAATTGCTAAGTAGGCTGGGACCATCTGTCCTCTCAGGGAGGTGAAAACGTGCATGATTGAGTGACACCTGCTTGTCAAGTATGGCCTGCTGGGAAATTTTCTCTTGGATCACTGAGCTCAGAGTACATTACCTGCATTAAAATCAGACAAACAATCTCATCAGCATTATGCATTTAAGCAACTCATGGAAATATAAAAATAAAACACGTATTCAAGATCTCCAGATCTTGCAAGATTAGGAGCTCATGTTTTATTTTCCATATTGGCAAGTTTAGTTTCTGGTGGAAATTGAGCATTTAAAAAAGATATTTTCTGTTATTTTAAGGATCACTGGAGATAAACCAACAGGCAATACAAACTGGCTCTTCCCTTTTTTTTTCTTCCTTTTTTTTTGTTTGTTTGCTTTAAAAATGTTGAGTTCTCACTATAAAAAAAAGTCTTCACAGACTTTGTATGCATAAAAGCATTGTCCCTCTGAAATGGAATAATTTTGATTGCACTCTGCCTTTTGATTGCACTCTGCCTAATGCAAGGAATTGCCCCTTTTTAAATATTTAACCACCTTGGCACATATTTAAGCAATGTTTAAAAAAAACTATGTAAAGAAGGAAAGGAAAATACGGGATGACACTTCTGACTGAACTCATGCTGTTGAGAAGAAAGCTACTCCTTCCTCTCCCTTTCAAAAAGCACCACAGCATGAGTTAAGGTCAGAGTGTCAGCTTGAATTTCCAGTACAGATCCTGATTTTCCTCTCTCGTGTGGTTATCAGCTTGACCATTAGATGGATGCCACTGAAAATCATGGGTGGTTTTATCAGTGGCTGTAATGAAGGGGGTGTTTGTGCTGGGATTTGACCTTTAATGTGATTTATTTTTTATTTTTTTCAAATTAAGGCTCATCTGCTTTTTATTAAACAGAAAATATTCTTATGCTTATCATTAAAATCTCCATATCTGATTCTAATTACTGTTTTCACTTGTTGAATTCTGGACTTACAGTCACAAAAAAGATCTATTGAAAATGAATATAAAAATAACAGAAGAGGAGGAAGAGAGAAAAAGAAAATGCTCAACAGTAAATATGTATCTTGAGTAAATAACACTACCAGTCCTATTGCAAAATAGCTTGTACTTCTGTCATTGACTTAATAAAGAAGTAATTCTATGAACTTGGATTATTAAAGCTTATTAAAGACAATGGAAAACTTCAGTGGATATTGAGTCAGGTCCTTGCAGTATTAAGAGGGCTGGTGTGTGTCAGTTTTCTGTTTTCCAGACAATAAATCACATGCTTCTTTTGGACGGTACAAGGAAGACTGTGTACTTTCGTCATTGTGAGTGCTGAAATACCCTGCTCACGCTGTGATACAAGTGTAAGTAAATGTGCCTTTCTCTCTGACAAAGGGCACAGCAGAAATCCAGGTATGAAGAGCAGGATCTGCCGTTTTCCCGCAGAGTCCATGAGTCCTTTTTCTGTTGGTGTCAATGAGAGCTGTATCTGTCTATAAACATTTAGCTCAGAGAGCTCTGGGATCACGTGTCCTGCTGCTCCTAGGTTGTCCCACCTGAATCGGTTTCTCTGCCCTATACTGGTGGTCCTGCTGGCTATGGGGTGGTGGAGTACCATAAAGCTTGGTCTGGTAGTGCTGTGGTAGTATCTTCCAGTGCAGTGTGGGTGCTAGAGACCAAGGCAGGAAGGGCAAGCCCTATCTTTATGACCATGGATCATCTTGAGCTTTTGGAGGTCAGGGATTGGATCAACCAGATGCTCCTTCCTCTTGGCCTCAGTGACTGGGGAAGCTGATAGAATTTTCTTTTTTCCTGGATGCATGCTTCTTCAATCACCAGTAATGATGGCATAGATTTTATTGGGTCTTGGCATCACTGGGCTCCTGTCTGTCTCTAGAAACTTCCTTCAAACAGCGCCAGAAGAATCAGCTGAGCTATGATAGTTCAAAACGAGCAGAAATGAAGTGAGGTCACTTGCTTTTAAAGAAATAGCTTGCCTCTCGAGTGTGAGGCCTTGCTGGCAAGAGAACGCTGTATTTCAAAGGGATGAAATGATTACATTATCATAAACATATCTTCAGTGACCTCCCTCTGGCTGTTGCCATGCTTACCTGCAAATGCAAAAACAAACAGATGGGCTGGTGCTCAGCCAGGGAGTCAAGAAAGGTTTCTTTGGGGAGGAGGAATGTTCACACAGTAACTAATTTTTGTAATTTTCTTTTTTTTTTTTAATTTGTGCTAGGTTAGGTTGTTTAGACTGGAGCGCTGGAAAACTAACTGCGAAGCATCTTCTGCTTTTGGGGGGCTAAGGCATGACATCTCGGATCCTGCGCTCTGGACATCTTTGTTGGTAACCCAAACACAGCCTGCAGATACGGGTCGACACTGTTAATGCTCCTTTTTGGCTTCTAGGATGAGATGAGAAAGTGTTTGATAAGGGAATACTATTAAAGGTGATGCTAGCCATGTTCTGCTCTGTTCTCAAGGGCTTTAACTGTGGGCTTCAGGTAATTTTTCAAAGGAGATTGCAGGTGTGGTGTTACTGCTCTTCTTTGAGCAGCATTTTGTCGTTTCTGAACATACCTTTATTTTTTCTTTCCAAATGACTGACTTCAGAATATTAACTTACAATTCACTGATGAAAGAATGGCTAATAATTATAAAAAAAAAATTAGGGAGACATGCTAGAGGGTTTTCTTGTGTGAAAAACCTAGTTGAAAACAATTAATTTTATTCTGTATCAATTCTTCTGCCATCTCATCTCCAGCACAGCTGGTGCTTGTGTATTAAGTGATGTGATTAATATCTGTCAGATATGGTTTGTTTTCTCACTAATTCTCTAGCAGTGTGGGAATCCTGTGAAAGAAATGCATTTGCAGTAGAGTGTCGGGTGTATCTGATGCCGTGTGTTTGCTGGAGATAGCCGCGTGTCTTGAGGTCAGTGGAACGTGGGCTCAACTGGGTGTTTTCCAAGAGAAGCCTTTCCTCCCAGAAAATTGCTGTTTGTCAAATCCAGAATAATCTATGGTGGTGGAGGAGCAGAGGCAGAGTTTTGATGACTTTTCCTGCTATCTTGCCTGCCCAGCGGGTGCCGAGGAGACTGTGGGAGCCAGCTCCTTAGCTCCCATACTCAACCGATAGCAGATCATGTCTGTCTTGGAGGGAGGCTCCTAAAAGATTTGGGAGCCTGAAAGCTCCAGCCTCCTTTCAGGCTCTCTGGTTTCTAGTTAAGGGATATCCCAAGTTCATAGGTCATATCAACTTTTCAGACAGACTGCTGTGAGTCACGTTTCCGAGCATTTTCAGCAGCTCCTAGTTTTGAGTTGGCTTTCCTGAGAGACCACCTCAGAGCAGAGGTTCCCAGTGGTTGCAGGCCTGCTGGTGAAGGGTTCACGGTGTGTGACTGCCAACCACGCAGATGGTCTGGGGTCTGTTGGGTCTGCGTCCTTTGTGCAGCCAGAGAAATGCTCTCACTCCTCGTGGAGTCAGTGGTACTTGGGTGACTGGTGGGACTGCCTGACTCGGATTACACGTTTGGAACTCATCTGTTTCTAGAAGGTTTGAAGTTTTTCTTCCAAACTGAGGTGAAGTCCTCTTTTAAATGGAGTCACTTCTGCCCAAACAGATGTAGAACTGAAGCTTGTGTACTCCTTATTTCCTGAAGAGCCTGTTGCTCGGTGTACGACCAGCACCTGAAAAAAGCTAAACCTCCTGTAAAGCTAAAAGGGAAACTGGAAGTTTATCTGTAAGATTTTGTTTAAAAACATCTGGGTTTACAAATTGGTCATTACTAGCTATTAGTGTGGTGATTGCATTCTTCTGCTTTCAGAACTTAAGATCCGATTTCTATCGACATGAAGGCTACTTTATGCCACTCTCACTGTTCCAAGCGGTCATTCAGGAGACGTAAATATAGTTTTTTTCCTACCTTGAGATTTGTTTGCATCACCAGAAATGTTTACAGTGGCCTTTGTTTAAATGGGAATCAGGGTTTTGAACTGCTAATATGTTTAGTATGGTAAAGAAACAAAGATACCTTGGGCTTATTCTGGCTTCATTAACAGATGAAGATACCATGACTTCAGTGGCTTCATTTTCAGTCTACAGAAGTATAACTAAGAGGTCCTTTGTCTGTGTTTTCAGTTCCGACACAGCCAATAGAGAAAAAAAAAATAATTCCTTGGTCACATTTCATATTTAACAACATCTTTCCATTGTCTCCCACTTGCATTTAGCTTTTTTTTCTTGTTTTCATGTTTTCATTTATTCAAATAAATGGACATTTATTTTTTTTAAAAAAAAGAAAACAATGTTCAAGCAAATGTCTCTTGTTTGAAACATGGAAAATGAATAGGGCCCTGCAACTAAACAGGCTGTAACATGCTTTCAAAGCTGATTGTCTGAAATGCTGGGGCTCTACTCCGCCCCCTCTGTTCTGCAGTTGTGGGCTTGAAAGCACCTCAGGCAAGAGACTGTTGGAGCAGTGAGAGCTCTGAAATTTTTGTTTGCATAAATTCATAATTAAGTACTCTGGTCTGAAAGAGATGGTGAAAAAATGTTTTCCTTGCTGCTTAGCAATTTCAAATTGGTTGGTTCTTTCTGTTGGTGGGGGCAGTGAAATACTGTCAAACCTGAAAACGCTTCTGTTTATCTGGGAATGCAGCAACGCTTTTGCTCTTGTTTTACATGTACAGAATATACATTCAGAGAAGCACTGAGGGAGTGTATCATTCAGAGAATGGGAATTATAGAGCAATTAATAATTCAGGTCTGTTGTACCCTGACATACACAGTAGTATAACATCAATCTTGAAATTATACACAGGGATGTATAGTCCATCAATCACTTTGTTCTTCCATCCAATTTTGAGTAATTGTTTATTTCTGGTTTTCTGATTTGCTCTGGAAAACAAACTTTTTCAAGCTCTCAGTGGAGTTTTTTCCCTTGAGAAAGCATAGCTCAAGGAAAATCTTTTCTCCCATGGTCTTAGCTGATACAATACAGAATCTCAGAATATATTCAGTGTATGAATTAGAATTTCTTTAGTAATTGCTTCTAGATTTTTTTTTTCCTAACAGTGCAGGGATGTAACTGTTTCTAGGAAGAGCATACTTGAGATTTTATAGTTAAGATTTGCTGTATCGAAATCTGTAGAAGACTTTAAAAAAATATAGTGGTGTTTGTTTTCACATTGCAGATTGTCAGGAGAGTTGGTAGTGTTTGTAAAGTTGTGTTTGCATGTGGCAGAAGTACTGAGAACACAAGCCGATCCAGGATTAGGCCCCCGGACCAAGCTACAACCAAGTTTTAAATTCCAGATTACTCTTAAACTGACACAGTAGGGACCTGAACCTGGGCGTCACAGATCCAAGATTTTATCTGGCCATCCCGTTTAGGTGCATCATCCCCAGGTGTTGTCCGCTCTTTGATATTTTGCTGGCATTCATTGCTGTCTGCTTATGTTGGAAATATCTTTCCTAGGACATACCTTTCTGTGACAAAACCAACTGATAACATTAACAAAGTAAACTGTTGTTTTTAGAAGTACAGGTCAGGACGGCATCCCTTGTTGCAGGCATCTGCATGTCTGCCCACAGGGACACTGGTGGTCCAGGGACCACAGCAGCAGACTGGAACCCATGAGATCTGAGTTGTGCTTGCAGTCTTGCCACTAATCAGTTGTAATTTGCAGCAAGTCTTGCTACGTCTCCATGCCTTCACTTGCTTTCTCATTCTGTTTCTGTCTTGTCAGCTGCAGAAAGAAAAAAAAGGCAAAGAAGTCATAGTCCTGATTCCTCCCTGTCTCCTGGGCACTGCCCAAGGTGGTACACAGTTGGACTATGTGGCAAAGAAGAAACCTGAGATCTTCCCCTGTTACCAAACAAACAGTCGCTCTCTCACATTCAGCTCACATTGTATCTGCTCTGCTCATCCAAGAACAGTAAGCTTTTTGGGGGCAAAGATACAGCTTAATATGGTTTTGTGCAGCTCCTAGCACAACACCGACCTCCACCTAGATGGGTTCATCCAAACCCCAGGGAAATTCAGACAGTTATGACGAAAATTTGAAGCTTATTCTTTGACTGCTTTGGGAAAGGAGGCTCTGTTTCAAATCAATGCCAGTCTGGAACGACAGCTATTGCAGCCTGGGCTCCGTGTTGGCAAACCCTTGTGACCTGCCTCTCGCTGTTTCCTAGACAAGATGCAGACACTCCAGGAATTTGCTTAACAGGGGCCTGATTGCAGAGGAAGACTTCTGGTGGCCACAACTGCAGCGTTTCTGTCTGGAATTAGGCTTGATGGAGGTCCAGAAGCAACATCCTGCAGGTAAACCAGGTATGAGAGATTTGCAGTTTCAAATGGATGGTCAGTGTGTGTGCAACAGCACTCTGGTCCAGCTGCTTTGGGTTTATTGTTGCTTCCTCCTCCCCTGATGCATCAGAGAGCACCCAAAAATTTGAGGCAGAGATAGAACAGAAAGAAAGGAAAAAAAAAAAAAAGCCAAGGATGTGAATGTGAAGAAATTTCCACCATCCATGAGGATGAAGGCACAGAAAGACAGCTAAAAGCTGTCATATGTCAATCACGTAAAGGGTAGGAAGCATATGCAATGCACTTAATGCTCTGAGCAAAGGAGAAAGAAAAAGCGGGTCTCTCGGTATTAATTATATACTGAGCTGCTAATAAGTTGGAGACAATGTGAGCATCAACTTCTGATATATACCAGCCTTGGAAAACAAATATGATGAAGGATAAGACAACTTTGAGTAGTATAATATTAACCAGGGCAGTCCAGGTAAAGTTAGTAAGAAGCAGTGGCACTGCACCTGTACAAATACTCCTGCCCTTTTCAGGGCACTTGCTGGCAGTGATGCACAATAAAGGTGCATTGATCTCTTTTATCTTCAAACCAGTGGTAAGGTCTGAAATACTGAGTGAACCAAAAGACCTCATTAACTTCAGCTATCAACAACAGTCTAATGTAAAAAAAAAAAAAGTTAAAAATCCCAAGCATCATCTCAAACAGTCCCTCTCTCATTATCTCAGCCCTTCCTGGAGAAGATCAATAAACAATTTGCATATTTTTTATCAATATTTAATGTAATGCAGCAGGATGCTTTTGATGGCTCGGGTCCTTCTGTGCACTCTTTTAACATGACAGAGACTAAGAGCCCAGCAGGTGCTCAGGTGCTGGGGTCAGTTCCTAGTTAAAAACATTAGGGATTGGTCTGGCTAAATAATCTACAGCTGCCCATCCAAGGGCAGGAGTGAGAGCTCACAGAGCATGGTGATGAATTTTAACGATCCAGGAAGACAAATGAGCCTGAGCTGCCATGCAATTAGTGGGCTGTGGAAAGATGTGTTGGGTCTAAATGAGGGACATGATCTGCTCTTGACTCTCAGTGTGGTAGGAGCCCTCCCTCTGAAGGCCTAATGAGGAAGGTAGATGAGATCCCAAACAGGTTGACAGAACAATTAAGGGGAAAATGGGAGTTGATTCAAAATGCGGTATCGCCATTGACGGCACAGATACATATAGACCTTCCCCCTTAAGAGGCATGCGCTGCTCTTCAAAGTGGGTATGTCCTCAAGAATTCCTTTCGCTCCCTGTGTACTTAAAAATTTTAAAATTTATCCCTGAATCAACGTTTACTTAAATATAAAAATAGCTTGGAAGAAAAGGCCTGGTTCTGCTCTCACTTACTGAGATGTAAATTGGGAGTAGCTCCTCTGAACTGTCTGCAATGAGAATGAATTCCAGGCTGGTGTATCTTGTGAAGATCTGCGATTTGTGCAATAGACAAAAGGCAGTTTCCATCCAGTGATCAGGCTATTGTTCCAGGCTGCTTGATTGAGACTTTAGAGCTCTTTGATGAATGTGGGAGCTGTAGGAGAGGTTCCTGTGGTCTGCCTGAAAAAACCTCTTGAGTTATTTCTCTGTCTCTGAAGAAATAAAAACAGGTGTATTTTTAAAATGTGCATAAGAAAAGTATATAGATGTTAAAAATAATTATGTTTATAAAGGAATCAAATTATGATTATTAGTTAGATGCCAGAAGACTGCAGACAAATTGAGATTTTACCTATTTAATTAGAAAAAAGGTAGCACTTGGGTACTACAAACAATACACCAGGTGGGAATAATCTGTTCAATAAATCTAGTGTCACTTTTCTGCCTCAAAAAATATCAAAAAGAGGGAAGCACTTTCCTTGAACAATGCTCGATATTCGAACATATTCACTTAGGCTGATAATAGAAAATAATCATAGACGTGTTGTTGGAGATGCATCAAACAGATCTGGTTTTGTTGGTAGGACAGATTCGGCACTTCTGCTTCATTAGAGAGAGATGACTTATCACATGGACCACATAGTGTTGTTGCCTTTGTTGGACCGGACAATGTCACAACCAGTGTGGATAGTTGCATGTGCAAATTGAAAATAGGTTTCTACAAATAGTGTTGCATGTTGTGTTATCTTATTCTGTTCATAGTCAGGGCTGAGCTGATGAATGATGGCATGCAGTCAGCCTGGTTTTCATAAGTTTGTAAAATGCAGTGGCTGTAATGTTTGTGGAGGTAAACACAAAGTAAGAAAAAGAAGGGGGCTGGAGAAAATTCATATTCAGAGTTGAGGAAGAAAATACAGAAGGTTTTCACTGCATCTTCCCAGAGTTACAGAAAAGCCATGAAAAACAAGGAGGGTGAATATTTTTTAAGCAGCAGAGCACTATGGCCCAACCCGTTCTTGGGCATTAAGCGATGCTGATCTTAATGTTTGAGCAGATTGGGAAAATCTAGAAATAAACTGGGGATTGTTCTTCTCCTTATTCTGTCCAGAGAACCAGCTACAGTTGGTGACATGGATACACAACCTTTTGTAGCCACCTGGTGTGGCAGGCAAAAGAGAAAATCAGGGAAATGGTGCCTTCTGGGAAACACAGTATATTCACTGGTTTGTTTTCTTCCATCATTGGCTTTGTTACCCATTACTCCATACAGAGGACAGAGCTATCTGTAAGCTGTGTTTAAGCCCACAAGAGCCATTTAGGCTTTGAGTCATGTATTTGTATTGCGAACCACTACTTTGTTATGTGCAGAGATTTACAGCAGACAAGGACAAAAGTACTGCTTCAGCTTTGAATGCTTGGTGAAGAAAAAACCCAGATCTGGGAAAACACATTTCACATTTTAATATCACTGTTCTAAAAATGACATTTCAACTCTAGATTAATTTTCCAATTGATTATTTTGCTAGAACTTTTTGTTTAAAAAGTACCTGATTTTGTTTTTCAATACCAAGTTCACCTTAATAGTCATACTTTCTAGCCATCTTTGTTTAGGTCAGTTAGCAAACAAAGTACTCTTGTACATATAGTTTTATGCATATATGCAGACCTATCTTTTAGAAACTTTCCATTTCCAAAGTTTATATTCATGCAGAGTGTTTGAAAATGCTGACAATACTCAGGATATTTAGGTGTCTGCTTTTCATCTAGAAGGGGAAAACACAAAACAACAAAAAAAAGGAAGCACCACAAAACATAAAGTTAATGTGTCAGCTTAATTTCATGCACCCCTCGCCTCAGATTGATTAGTCCAAATTAAATTTTGTGCTAATCGACCAAAGCAGTTAGTGTTACACAGAAATTCATGATTTCTGTTTATCCTATTTATCCATGCAACTCTTTGCTTTTTGCTCAGTATGAGAACATGAGAAGGCATTTTTAAATAGGATCAGGAAGAGATGACCATTGACTAAGAATCATATCTTTTCTGCTAGAACTCTGCC